>CAMTZB010000005.1:3625000-4225000 GCA_947086495.1 Morpho achilles
TAAGCCGCTTGTGATAAGAAAACTGTATCAGTATATATTTGTACCAAATAAGAAACGCGGAAACAGTTATAATTACACTAATATTACGTAATATATTACACTAATATTTATGAAACTATGGCTCATTATTATTTAAAAAAATTTAAACTATCGTGAGTAGTATTCATAGTTAATGGATAGAACCGGCTATACTCACGTCTTATTTTATCGGGTTAGCCCGACTAGTTTCGACCCCATCCGGGGCACTTATTCATGAGCTCTTTACACGACGTTATCGCGGCGGGACCTGCGTACAGCAGCTCGCTGGGCACGACTCGTGCTCATTATTATTGTTCCACATCGTTATCTAACCACTCTTTTTCCAAATGACAATACTCAACCAATGCCAGGCAATCTAAGGCTTATTTTCTCTGTCATTTCCATCTTCAGAAAGAATTAAAATTTGTGCTGAGTCCACCTATACATATATGGTTCTATAGTTTTTCATATTCAATGGAAAAATATGTTCTATAACAACCTAAATCATCTTAACGCCTTCTATGAGACACGGCGAAATATAAATGGCTAATAAATCTTCAGATCAAATGCAAATCAATAGAAAAAAAGATAAAACAAAACTCATCTTCAACAATGCGTTTCTTATTATTTATTCTTGTCTACAATTGTCTATTTTTGACAACATTCTATATTGCAAGCCGTTTCGACGCCCTTTGCTGGTAATAAATAACCATGTACGCTTGCACTCGTCAAGATCGTAATAATCTAATTTAAAACCTATTCTGATTTGAATAAAGCTTTCGCTAAACTAAGGTGCAAGGTATGCAAGTAAGTTCTTGGAGGAACGTTCAATGCGTTATTTTCGCTAGAATTATTTTCGTTCAACAGAATTGATGTTTTATTTATAAGCGAGCATGTGAGAAATTGCAGTGAAATTCTTTGAGATTCTGTTTGTGTATTTAAGAATCGTTTGTAAGAAATTAAGTCTTAATTTTGGTATGTGAGGAGGATTGAAGTGGTAAGTTAAGGTCGTAAAACCACCAAAATATGGATGGAATTGATTGAAAGAATAATATAATCTTTATTTCTGTTTTGAAAAGCGATCTGTCTGCATGTGATCTATTTTATTAAATTCTGCCGAATGGATTATTGAATGGTTTTTACTAAAAGATGCAATTCTTGCGGAAGGTAGAGATGAATTGTGCATAACGATTTTACGTAAATTATGTTGAAGAACTCGGACGAATATAAAAAACTCGCTTTTTGGAAACATGAGTCGCGTGCACCGCGTGTACCAACAGTAACACAAAAGTAATGTACTAGAGAATTGGAAAAGTGGAACTACAAAAATACTACGAAAAAGTACGCGACAGTATGTCTCTATCTTTTGTGGTTAACCCACAATAACTAATTTTAGGTTCAAAATTTCAATTTAAATATGATGTTATTTTTGGGACTGTGACAATAATATAACGGGATATTTGCGTAAAAAATGTTGTGATTCACTGATTTTCATGCAGACAAAGCCGGGCACATCTAGTATAATATAATATTATTAGGGTGACCAAGCATTGCTATTTATAAAACATAAAAAAACACAATTTGAAAAAAACAAGACAAACATGACTGGTGATATCTGGACTCCATTTTGGATGTGGATGTCCATTAGTTTAATTAAAAGAAGATAGAACATGAAAATGCACAAATATACATAATACGGATAACGTTGCCAAAGTCAATCCCACAGAATTTGATCGAATGACATAATTCACTAGTATCCCAATAAAAGTTCAATGGGTTTCCTTGAATTTTAATGTAACTAATACGGGCATTGCTTGATTCGTATGTACAGAAGTAGGTCGGTTTTTATTCTGGCAACGTACTAAAGCATGCTTTGCATAACTTATTAAAAATTATGGCTATTTTGAGCTACAGGCATTCAAATATCTAACACTTCCTTATTATTCATCTATAGGATACATTTCAGATTCTTTCGGTCCGATTTGTATAAAGGCTGATTTACATCAGACGAGCGAATGTTCATTCTTTCCCCACTCTATGAAATTAGGTTACTGTTTAAAGACAAACAAAACTGTTAAAGTTTAAATTAGGAATACGACCTATGCTTATACATCAATGAAATTACACAATTGAAGATTATTTGAATGATAAAAATATATGGGGACACACACAGTCGTCCATTCCCAAAGTAACTTTATACTTGTGTTTTGGGTGACAGACAACTGGTGAGCTGGTGAACTGGTGAGAGATATAATTTTAAATACATACTTAAATACACCTAGGCACGAAAAAAAAAATGGTTTATAGAAAATGTTTGCCCTTGGCGGAAATCGTATCCGCGACCCGCGGAGCTGAAGGCAGCATCACTAGCTAATGCGCCAACGGGTCAGTCAATAAAAAATACTTGGATTTGAAAATCATTTCAGCTTCAAAAAAGACTTCGGTTAAATAATGTAAATTTAAAATTTTTAAAAGATTAGCTGATTTCTGGCTGGTTCTTCACGGTAAGTGCAACATTCCGAACCAGTTGTAGCTTCATTAAATCTAATTGATCTTTTACGATTAAAAAGCTTATTTGAATAAAAAGTATTTTGATTTTAAAATACAAAATATACTCGTACCATGGGATATATCATATATACCATTGAAGAGAGCTCTTTCTTGCCGAGGTGTCGTAAAATACGACTAAGGTAAGTTGACGTCAGGCAGATGGCATATGAATACGTAGCCAAATCATTGACAACATGTTTATAACATGTTGCACCGACCCCACTTAGAGATAAGATCGCTCGCTTGATGTAAACGATACTAGAGCACGCGTTTGGAGAGTTCTTGCGTGTTCGGACGCGCTCGCTGTCCGTAGCGGTCTCTTCAAAGCATTCTTTCAGTTTATCTTGTGCAAGAATTCTTGTTCCTGATTCTCATACTTATTGATATTTTTATGTAAACCCTAGAAACGATCTCTAGCTTACACTAAAAGACAGAAAGGACGCTCTTGTTTCAGCTCTAGCTCGTTCGTTTGGTGTAAACCCACCAAGACCTGCTATACACTTCTACATTGATCTGATATATATTAGATTACAAACAATATTGAGGTTTAGGTAAATGACTTAAAGTTCACAATTCTTTGCTGGATATAATACATAGAGGATATGATACACTGTACGCCGTTATTGGAATATAAAATTTTATTCTCACGACATTTGTATGCAAAGCTGCACAAATATGGATGACATAATATTAAAGGAGTAGGTATAAGGAAGCCGCGATGCTTTTTAGTTAGAAAGCTAATCATTTCGCCTTATGCGAAGAATAAAGTCACATTTTCTATGCTTATACATTGGACATGTGACTTTATTCTTCGGATAGGGCGATTTATTTGGACATATTAGATTGAGGTCAAAAGTGACCTGTCACTAAAGGAGTTCACAATAGATTGAAAACATTTATAGACGTTGATTTTTATTTAGCTCAATATATCGCACGCGTAGTATTAAAATGACCTTATTCAAAAAGTTGTTATTTGAAAAAGTTAATAGGGCGTAGAGTAACACCTGCAAACTCGCGAGTGTTAAAAAGACCCATAACTTGGATGAGAAAACACAAAAATTTATTTATGGCTGGTATCGTGATTTCAAAGATGGCATTGAAATAAGGATTAATGCAACTCAATCTTTAATATTTAAATGAGTTAATCTTGTAATATTTATTTTTTCGGAATCTCTCCAACGATTTTCAAAAAAGACAAAGCCGGAAACGGCTCCAACGATTTTCATGAAATTCGGCATGTAGGTGGTTTTGGGGGAGACAAAATAGTTCTAGCTAGGTTTTATTTAGAAAAAAACGTTTTATTCCCGTTTTTGGGCATAAAAAAAACAAAAGTTTACTTTTCATTTATTGAATATATAGGCACAACACAATTTTCACCGTGAAACGTCCAGTCAGCGTAGCTTATTCGGGAAACGGGTGGTCGCGCGCAATGAAAATACTCAGGATCGAGCTCCACCTACCCTATTATTTTTTATTAATTTTCTTGATGTACCTTTTTTATTTTGTAAAAAATTAGCTCGGATCGGTCAACCTGGTACTTCAGATTAATTTTGAATTAGGTCACTTTAATTCTAAGCGTACGAAAATTGAGGCCTACACCCAACAGTGGGATACTAAAAGGCCGTTACTTTTTTGCATTATGGATCACAGCGAAGTAACGCCTAATTCTATAAATGATGTAAAGGAAGCTGCAAAACATACATCAGTTAGTATGACGAACATTGATAGCGTATCTGCTAAGGAAGCTTTGATATATTGGCGGATATTATTGAACTGTTTTGACCTTTGCATCAATACTAATGATGTGTGTAAACGAGCTGTGATGGCCCAGCGGTGCGACCGTGTGAATCTTTAGAGACGATCACGGGTTCGAACCCGGGCAGACACCAATGAGTTTTTCTCTTAAAACTTATGTGTCTAATTGATAATTGCAATTTATCACACGCTTTTCGGTGAAGGAAAACATCGTGAGGAAACCTGCATATCTCTAGAGAATTCTGGAGGTATGTGTAACCTACCAATCCGCATTGGAGCAGCGTGGTAGGTCTTAGCTCCAAGCTCTCTAATAACGGAGAGAAGAGGCCTATTTCCAGCAGTGGGATAATAACAGGCCGCTACTTTACTTTTTTTTTACATAAAGAGTACATCTGTAAGAGATCACTTTTAGTGATAAGACAGCCCTTGCACTCTTAAATGTTCTTATTTCTCTTTTTTTTGTCTATTATTTATCTGGTGTGCAATAAAGAGTTATTCATTCATTCATTCATTCATTCATAAAGCAGAGTCCTGTCTTAGAAGTACAAGATAAAAACATAAATATATATAAACTTAAGACTAGACAGTAATCCAAAATATGTGTACACATCATGATTTACTATGAACTTAGGGGATTAAGTTAAAATATTAAAACTGAATAATGCAAAAATTACTTTAAAAAAATAATTAAAAAAATATATAAATTACACAGAAACTATTTTTAGGTCCTTTAAACTTATTATAATTGTTGTTGTTTATTCCGAACGGCATCCGGCTGAGTAGAATAGACCACTCTCATTTCGTACCTATGTGTCGCAAAATACTACTAAGGTAATTTGATATCACGCAGACGGCCGGTCGTTAAATACGTAGCCTATCATGTGTGTGTAATGTGTTACATGTTTATAACATGTTGTGCCGACCCCACTTAGAGTGGGATAAGGGCAAGAGGAATGAAAAAGCAGTAAATCGCGCCTACCACGTGAGTTAAAAAGACATATATCTTAGAAGAGGAGGTAGGAGGAAGAAGATATCTGAATTATAAAAACGTCTCCAAAATTTCGAATGGTATAAATAGCTAGGTTTCATTTTTAGAAAACGTCGTTTTATCCATGTTTTCATGCAATAAAAAATTGCTAAAATATCATTAGAATACATAGGTAAATTCCGCCAACACCTACAAGGTTATGATACGAACTAGATGACCTCATTTTGTATTCAGATGTCTTTAGTACGATTTTGTCTTTCGCCTTTTTAAAGTTCCATCTTTTGTAAGAAAAATAACTATCTAGGAGCTTTTTATCGATGCGTCAAATTTTTATCTGATTATTTCTTAAAAAAAAATGAAAGAGCAAAGCCGAGTCAACCAGATACTTTATTTGAAAACATACTAAATGAAGATTTGGCTTTATTTAAAAAAGTTAAAAGTTAAAGGTTTATAATGATAATAAAACTGTGGATCTCCGCAAAGTAATGCCTAATTCTATAAATTATTATGATGTTCTTTTGATAAATATGAAATAAACATTAAGAAATAATACTTATAATTTTCGATACAGTAATTTGAAGATTTTCCGCATTTTTCCTTACACAGGAATAAATTACTTACATACACAAACTTGTATAAAAAAAATCATTTGGTAACACTCCAAGTATCCAAATCAAAACAAACACACAGTAATTCAATAAAACAAAAACGGCCCTTGATTGCTTCAAATCACATGAGTGGTACATTATCTTCGATTGTCCAACGACAATAAATATAAAGGAACGCTGTCAAAACACATCAAAGAAAATTAAACCGTCACTCCTTATAATAAAGTCGAATTTTATGTTTATATAATGCGCCAAGTCTGTCCGAAATACTGCATTTGAATATAGACCTTGTTTATTTAAGTTAGAGTTCAGTTTTAATAGATAGCGTTATTCCGGTGTCTTCAACGTTCCGATTCAAGCATGAGACGTAATAAATTTCAATTAATACTGTGGACAGGCGCGTATTGTCTTACAAAGAGATTTGGCTATGATTTTTTTTCCTCGTGCGAACTTTCCTCTAGTTAATTCGGTTGTTAGTTTAATTTATGGGCCTCTTTATTTCAGTCTTTAATTTTGAAACGTAACGGCGGCCTGAATCGGACGAATTTTTCGGAAAATTGTGTAACCTGCAGTGGGGATTTTACGATTTTTTGGCAAGTGAAATATTAGCCCATAAAAGAAAAGGGAAAGCTATTTTTGCGTGTTGAAAAATGAGATCGTAGAACCAAAGTAACTTGCGAACTTATTGTTATTTGATAAACTCCACTAGTATTAGACAAATGTTTCTAGTTCTAGCTTGTTTGGAGGCAAATTTAATGGTGGGGGTTGAACCAATTAGTATACAACTATACATATATGCTATGTATGCTAGGGTTATGTGTCGATTTGCGATTTTGTCGTGGAGTCTCCTGATATTCCGATTGCGGAGCGAAACGATTGTAGAATTTGTGATACTGAACGTGTGAACTTTTAGAGGGGAACAATTGTGTATACATGATTTTTGTATAACTTTTACCGTTTTCTTAACGCACGCAAAAAATTTTTAATTTTTAACGCTTTAAATTTTGCCGTTTTCGTAATATTTTTTATTACTGCTCCTCCTCCTCTCCCATTCATCTTTGCATTTTATTATATAGCTTATACCCTTCTTCGATAAATTTACTATCTTACACTGAAAGAATTTTTCAAATCGGTCCAGTAGTTCTTGAGATTAGCGCGTTCAAACATACATACTCTTCAGCTTTGTATATTAGTATAGATTTCTTCACAAGCTCTTTTAACAACAAAGGGCCGCATTGCAATTCATGCGTAAACTCCTAATGTTATGTCAATTTCAGTTGCCGGTCATTCTCTTCCATTTACAAGCAAATAAGCAATTGATTATCAATTCGCCTCTTATTTATTGACCGATTGGCGACCGCACGATACACCCAGACCTTATCACTAAAAACGATACGACTACGACACGAACGCGTCGAATCCTCCTCCTGATTCTCGTGATTCTCCATTTGAGGAAGTAATTTCTCTTTGATGATAGTTCGATAGTTCGCCATTTGAGTTTGTCTTTGGCATCGTGGAGAGTATCGTGCAAGTTAGTATTTAGGGATGATCTTTGACGATGGTTCCCCATTCGAGTTTGTCTTTGGCATCGTGGAGAGCATGCAAGTTAGTATTTAGGGATGAGCGGATCTGGTCTGACCACCTGATGGGACTACGGCCTCTAGGGCGTTTGCCGTCAACCTTTCCTGTTACAAGAAGTTGCTCCAGGTTACCTTTCTTCCGGGCGATATGGCCGAAGAACTCTAGCACTCTTTTTAGGCATTAGGCGCGTATAATATGACACGAAAAAATATTTGTTCTACCACAATATATTCACATTTAACTTAGGCACTTACTTATTATATTTAACTTATTGATTCTTATTTATATTAATATTATTAATGACATTTTCCATATCATATTACTACTGACACACACATGCACACTCCTTTATATATATTTTGTTTTAGTTTGCTATATATATAGCTACCTATATATTTAATTTGCTTAGTTTATTTATTACTATTTAATTATCATATTATAGCACGCCTACATACGCTTTTCATTCATTCGTAAAGGGTAGCTGGGAGATTATGCTTAAAGCATTAACTCCGCCTTTTGTGCAAATTTTTGTGTATGCATATATTGTAGTTGTATAATAAAGTATATAAATAAATAACAAATAAATATAAATTGAAAATACAGTCAGTAATCTACGTAAGTATTAAAAATTAAAATAATTATGTAAAACCTAAAAAAAAAACCTTTCCTTAAAACCATAATTTTAATGGTATGTAATCGAAATCGAATCGAAATATTCTTATTTTTAGTAGACCTTAATACAAAAATTAATTATCTAATTTCAATATAAACACGTACGTTTTAGGAATCCCTTAAAGAATACCGTATTTAGCATTGAGAATTGTTCATTAGTGTAAAGTATATCCATACTAATTATATGTACTTCTATACAAATTTAGTAAATGCGATTATTTATGATAGATATGTACAATATTGTTACATTAAAATATTTTTATATTAAATTTTGTATTCCAAAGTCATTCTGGGTAAAACGAGTGTTTTTATTTGTTTAATACATCATATTCGGTCATTTTATACTACTGGGTGATATTAAGAGTGAGTTTGTTTGTCTTTAATATTTTTAACAGTTAACCGCTGGATCTATATTAATAAAATTTGTTACGATGTAAGATTGCATACCGGGTTATCATATAAGATAGGTATAAATATTCATATTTTTTCGAAAAAAGGGTAAAATGTACAGTATTATAAGTTAGCAAACGATCCCGGTAACAACGAACATATGAATTGACTAAGCAAAAACAATCGCGGTATCGTATCAATATCGTGTTGTCTAAACGCGGACATACTCTCAAAGTTATGAGAAACTACGAGAATATGTATAAAACATATGAAGTTTACATTGAACGCATTATACGAGAAGCGAATACCTTTAAATATTGGCAGCGGGTAATGAATTGTTAAATTAAAATATTTACGTTTATTTATACGGCGTATGGACGTGAATATTCTATTGTTTGCTTTTGTGATTTATTTACAAGTGTTATGTAAACTACACGTGGCAAATGGTCTATTGTGAGCACGTGTCAATCTTTATTTAAACAAATGTATATTTTAGAGATTACTAGATATGCCCGCGTTTTCACCCATGTAAAAGTTAGCGTGTCATAATTTTTCCCATTTACATCTCAAACCCGCGGAAATTTAACCGGGTTTATATATAAACCCTTTATCAAAAATTGCCCTATATTATACAAAAGTCCATCAGTAGATTTGGAAAATTGATCAAATCAGACGGCTTTTGACTTTGTTTTATAATAAACCTAAACCGTGCGGAAGAATTGCACTTTCTGTTCAAAAATCTGTTCAGTAGATATTGAGTAAATCGATCAAATACAGACTTTTGGAGACTTTGTTTTCATTTCATCCTCCTGACCTTATCCCACTTTAAGTGGGGTAGGCACATCATGGTATGAACATTTTCTAACATGTTTTGGCTAGGTTATTTAGTACTCAGAGTTCAATTTGTATATCATAGGTATACGAGAGGTCACAAAAAACTTGTGATACCTGTGTCGCGACTCAGCAGAGTTAGCAGCTCATTCGATGGTCTCAGTATTCGCTTCTACAATGAAATTCCGCAATCCATACTAGATCAGTCTACAGAAAGGTTTAAATTAAGTGTAAGAGATATGTATATACTTATACGTAAAGCATATTACAAAATTGAAGATCATTTGGATGATAAAAAAGCCTAGATTTGAAAATTCTTTCAGCTTCATACAAGACTGCGGTTTAATAACGTAAAATTGAAAATGTTTAAAAGATTGACCACCGAGTTTATTTCTGGTTCTTCTCGGCAAGAGCAACATTCCGAAACAGTTGTAACTTCATTATTCATATTGATCCTTGACGATTCAAAGTGCTTGAAAGAGCTTATTTGAATTAAGATTATGGCACAATGGTGTAATAATACAACTATGGCCAGTACAGTCGGATATGATAATGACGATCGGCGCATAGAATATTCAAATTTACCTATTTACTGTCATACATACATCCCGATTAATATTTCTCCACAGTCATCAGAAATCGTTCCCACTTCCTTGTACGTGCGGTGAATTTTATTGAATGTATTTTGTCCTTTTCGCACCCGTTAAAAGTTGGTGTACATAAGCGAGAGGGAAGAACGTCTGGCAGCAGTCGATCATCTTTATTCGTGGTGGCTAGTGGTATATTATCGAAGCTTCCGGTTCTGTTAAGTCATTGACTCAAGAAACACTGGACGCTTTTGGTCCTTCGTATTACAAAATTATGGAATGTTGCATATCATAAATCCTACTAATATTAAAGTTTGAGAGTATGGATGTGTGTTGGTTGCTCTTTTACGGCGATTCGGCTGTACCAATATCGATGAAATTTGACACAACTATCACTACATATTATAAAACAAAGTCCCTATATCCCTATGTACGCATAAAACTTTAAAACTACGCAAAAGATTTTGATGCGGTTTTTTTTAATAGATAGAGTGATTCCAGAGGAAGGTTTGTACGTATAATAACATTCAATACGGAGTAGAGAAATACTGTAATTTTTGAGGTTTCTGTAAATAATTACATTTTTTTCCGCTTACATTGCAAACGCAGGCTAAACCCTACGAGATTTATCAAAATAATGTACTAAGTATTTGTACATCTTGAAAAGGTCTACAGAAAAGTCCGCGATGGTATATGTCTATCTCTTATGGATAACCCACTATAGCATTTTTTGTCATTTACTTTTTAAGAAAAATATGCCATATTTTTGAAGCAATTTTTATAGAATACAGCATTAATCCTTATCCAATTAAGTACCTTAAATAAATAGTTGATTTAATATAGATCAATATGGCCGTTTACAGCATGTAATTTAAGTGAACATTTTCGGAGATATTACAGATTTAGAATGCCGTGAGGACGCCGCGCTTCGCCCTATAACACTTCGACTTTAGCAGCTATGTAGCTCTTTCAAGAGTTTGTTTAAATACATTCTGTAATTAATTGTAAAAATAAAATACATAGGGAAAATGTTAAAGTAAATAAATAAAAATGTACTATACGAATTTAGATATTCCAAAGATAGCAGGAAATCTTCTTGGTATAGGGAAAGGAAATTGTTTTTCTCCAAATTTAACGCTTGCGGGCCCCGGGCAGTAATGAATAAATCAAAACTACTCGATCGATTTTAATCATTTTTTTTACACTGACTGACATGGGATATTTTATACCTGTGCGAAGCAGGGGCAGGCCGCTAGTTCCTTATAAACTGGAAAATATATATGCTTTTTGACAAAAATATATAGACATTGAAAAGCGCCATCTATTATCGACCTATCACACGACAACAGTTCACGTGAACGAAGTTGCGGGTAAAAGCTAGTATTACTATATAATAGTATAATATATAATGGATAAAACAATGCCGTGTGGTATCCGACTGAGTAGAATAGGACACACTTATTTCTTACTGAGGTATCGTAAAAGGCGACTAAGGTAAGTTGAACCACCACGTGGTATTGAAGAGATTAGACCACCCACGGCGACCGGCACCTTCCCTGAAGTCAACTTACCTTAGTCAGATATAACGACACCTCGGTAATACATGAGGGTGGTACTATTCTATTCAGCCGGATACCACACGGCGTATTAAAATTAATTTAGTCTTTAACAAAATTCTTCCTAACTATAAAAAGGTAGGCTTTCTTTTAAGTCAAATATCTTAATAGTAGATTACTATAAAGAATAAAGGAGTGTGTTTGTTTGTATGTGTGTGTTCATGTGCTAGTGTGTTTGTGCATGCATGTACGATGTTTGCATGAGTTTGTAAATAAATATATACATGGGACACTTACACAAGGTCGTCCGTCCCAAAGTAAGTAACTTAATACTTGTGTTATAGTAGACAGACAACTGGTGAATATATACTTATGTATTTTTAAATGCATACTTAAATACAAATATACACCCAGGCTCAAAGACCAACAAATTCATTTATAGAAAATGTTGGCCCTCGGTAGGAATCGAACCCGCGACCCGCGGAGCTGAAGCCAAGGTTACTACCCACTGCACCAACAGGCGAGTCTATTTGTATCGTCACTTCTTACTATAGCTCTAGGATGTGACTACGTGGTAAGAATAATAATATACCACCATAATTGTGGCCGTCAATATTCCGTTATAGTACATCATCATCTTCCTGACCTTATCCTACTCTAAGTGGGGTCGGCACAACATATTATAAACACGCTGTCACATGATTTGGCAGTGTTTTTATGACCGGCCGCCTGCCTGACATCAACTTACCTCAGTAGTATTTTACAACACCTTGGTAAAAAGGAGGGTGGTCTATTCTACTTAACCAGATACCACACGGTGGGTCAACTTACCTTAGTCGCCTTGTGCGACCCCTCGGTAAGAAATGAGGGTGGTCTATTCTACTCAGCCGGATACCACACGGTGGGTCGACTTACCATAGTCGCCATTTACGACACCGCGGTAAGCTGGATACCACACGGCGTATCAAAATTCATTTATTCTTTAACAAAATTCTTCCTTACTATAAAAAGGTAGGCCTTCTATTACTTCTTACTTTAGCTCTAGGATGTGACTACGTGGTAAAAATATTATTTTACCACCATAATTGTGGCCGTCAACATTCCGTTATAGTACATTGTTGCATTATTAATTGCGTTGTTTAACGCAATCATCGCAGTATTGAAGACAGGGTGCATATTAGACATATTTACAGAAATGTCGCCATTGACTTCCGCTTTGTATTTTATAGCAACACAGTCATGAAACAAGAGTATCGCGCCATTTTTGATTAAAATGTTGATGCTTCCGGTGTAGTCTTCCTATTGATAAAACGTTTCAGTGACATTCATTCTGTGTTCGTTATTCAAGAGAAGTGTAGCGGGAATTGTAGTGTTATGTTATCTATAATCTTCAATATTTTAATGAGTGAAACTTTTATGTACACACACGCACACGCACACGCACACACACGGAAACGGCTCCAACGATTTTCCTGAAATTCGGCATGTACGGGGTTTTGGGGGAGAAAAATCGATCTAAATAATTTTTATTTAAAAAAAATGTCGTTTTATCCCTGTTTTCGGGCTCCAAATTTTTTTTGGAATTTACGTTGAATACAATCACAATTTTTCTCTGTCAAACGTAAAGGCATGTTAATTCATTCGAGGAACGGGCGGTCTAGAGAGGTGAAAATACCTAGAACGGAGCCCCACCTGCCCTATTATTTTTTAATTTTTCTTTTCATTTTTGTGTACATCATGTTAAAAATACTATTAATTACTAATATTACCCGCGAGTTTGTAAGCGTAAAACGGTGGTATTCAGAAATCGTAATATCTTTCCAACCATATAGTAGACAGGTTTGATCAAATAATAATTAAATATAGTCTCATAAATAAATATTATTACTCTTATGATGAACCTATCTATAAGCTTAAACTTCTTGCGCTACTTTAATGTATAGTCTCTCCATATTGGTAAAGATATTTGCATTTTTGATGATACTTTATAGCCATTAACGACCTCCTTATGATCTCCAAGCCAATAAAAATAAACGATATAGAGACGCCAATAGCCAATAGTTACAAACAAGATACCAGAATCGAATTATAGTTTTTTGTACAAAGAATCGATATAATTTGCAGCGATAATTATATGAGTTTCATGAACATTATCTTTAATATTTAAAGTTATTTTTGTATGTATATACATATTCGGAATCTCGGAAACTTCTCCGACAATTTTACTGAAATTCTTTTGGGGGAGAAATATCGATCTAGCTATTATGTTTTAATCAAATAAATCCCTGTTTTTGGGCATTAAAAAAATACAAAAATTACAAAAATCACGCGTATTTGTGAAATATATATTTTGGAATTTACATAGACAAATAACATTTATTAATTTGTTAAGTAGCGGCAGTGAGTTAATCTTGTATGTATATATATATTTTCGGAATCTCGGAAACAGCTCTAATGATTTTCCTGAAATTGAGCATGCAGGAAAATTTTGGGGGAGAAAATCGATCTAGCTATGTTTTTAATAAAAAAATTCGTTTTATCTCTGTTTCTGGGCATTAAAAAATACAAAAATCACACGTAATTGCGTAATATATATTTTGGAATTTACATAGACAAAAAGCATTTATTAATTTGTTAAGTAGCGGCAGAAATACGAAATTGAGTTTGCTGTAAAAAGAGGAGTTTGGAAAAGTCGGGTTCTCGACGTTCTATCAAAACGACTATTAGATGATTTAGCTTTTAGAGTGTGGTTGATGTCGTTATTTATCTTGTTTTTACAAGTAGATACAGTTCTCTTCTGTTATTTGTATAAATTGTAAAATACATAAAGGTCGTATTGTTTTCTAGACGTTAATTAGAAACGACTAATAGATGCTCTAGCTTATAGACCGCGGTTGACTTCGATGTTTATCTGGTTTATACAAGTAGATACAGTCTCTTCTGTTATCTTTATAGTTAAATGAGTTAATCTTGTATATATATATATTTTCTGAATCTCGAAAACGGCTCCAACGATTTTCCTGAAATTCAGCATGTAGGAGGTTTTGGGTGAGAAAAATTGATCTAGCTGGGTTTTATGTAAAAAAAAGATTGTTTTATCCCTGTTTTTGGGCATTAAAAAACACTAACATTTATATTGAATTGAATTTTCGCCATTAGCTGTCAAGTCGACTTAGCTTGTTCGTGTAACGGGCAGCCTCGAGAAATGTGAATGCCAAGGATCAATCCCCAACTAAATAATTGTTTTTTTTTTTTTTTAGGTTGTTTTTTGCAAAAAATTACCGAGCGAAGCTCGGTCACCCAGATATTTTGTATAAATTGTGATATACATAGATGTCGTATTGTTTTGTAGACGTTAATTAGAAACGACTAATAGATGCTCTAGCTTATAGACCGCGGTTGACTTCGATGTTTATCTGGTTTATATTAGTAGGTACAGTATTCTGTTATTTGTATAGTCATAAAAAAGTTGGTCTAATAAACTTTTTAGTATCTCTAGTATTTTATAGTACAATATATAGTTTGAATGCCTTATTAAATTTTTCATTATGCCTTTTATATGTTACGATTGCATTAAACAATGAAACTTTCACTCACATAAAGTCCGCTCTGCTTATAAATTCGGGCCGCAATTCTGTTAACCGTTCGATTAACACGAAAGAATTCTGTCACGACATGCTGTAAGAATTCGTAATGATTGTCTGGAATGATAATGGCTCACTTCACGTTCCTGTGATTGACAAACTTCATTTGTACTACAATTTTGTATACTGAAAGCATATTCAAATAGTTTTCTATGTGAAACATTCAGTTCGTCCGACCGAATGTAGTAAGCACTTGGCAGTACAATCGAGATCCTTTCTGTTTAATCGACTAAGTCACTTAATATAGATCTAGTTTTATTTAAGGATATTTCCCTTTCACATTTATCTTTGTAAGTTTTAAGCCTGTTATTCTAATGCTGGTTTACCAAATTTTTATTGTGCAGTTCTCTTATCTTTCTCGTTGAGCGTTTAGCTCATCTGTTTATTTAATGTAGTCTATCAACCGCTTATTTTAGGGCAATATTTTCTCATCAGTATCTGTGAGCCTTTTGGCTTACTCGTTTATTTAATGCAGTATTTTTTAATCTGAATTTTGGGCATTTTATTCATCAGTTAATCTAATGCAGGTCTACCAACAGCTTATTTTAGATCAGGATTTTTCCAATGGTATCTATGAGCTTTTTAGTTCACCCATTTGCCTAATGCAGGTCTACCAATCGTTTATTTCAGTGCATGATTTTTCGTTTCTTTCGTTCGATCGTTTAACTCATCTGTTTATTATATGCAGGTCTACCAACCGCATATTTTAGTGCAGTATTTTTCCATCTACATTTTAGTTCATCAGTTTATATAATGCAGGTCTACCAACCGTTTATTTAAGTGGAGGATTTTACCATTTGATATTTGCAATTTACACGCTATTCGATATAGAAAAACATCTTGAGAAAATTTGCATATTTCTAAATTCTGGGGATATGTGTAACCTATCAATCCGTAATGTGCAGCATGATGGGTCTTAGCTCCAACTCATCTCTCCAAAACGGAGATAGGAGGTCTAAACTCAGCAGTGGGATAACAGGCAGATAATTTACTATAACATATTGAAGTCCATTGAACTTTCGCACTATCACAGGTTTCCTGTCGTTAAATAAATTAAAAACACTATCAGAGCAATCTAACAAATTGCTTACAATGAGGTGTTAAACATACCATCCCCTATTGTCCGCTGAGATAGGATCGTGTCATTAGTGATGCGACATGGCGCGGCCTGGCGCTGAGATGAATCGGGAATAAGGAGCCTTTCTCAGAAGTGTTTTGTTTGTTAAAAAATGTGTCGATACGCGTAAAGTATTTTCGAAAGACGAGGGTCGCATCACTGATTTGAATTTTCTTTGTGACGTTTCGGTAACGTTGACAGATTGAGAGAATCTTGTCGTGTGTCGACAAAATTTGAACTTTAATTTGTTTTTAGTTTAACATTAGTACAAACTTGATGTTTGTATTAATTTAGATTAGTGATTTTTAGATAACTGGTTCAAAATTTATTAAGGCATTATTATTATTATTATCGTCATTCTCCTGCATATATCCCTCTATAAGTGGGGGGGGGGGGCAAAACATGTTTTAAACCTCTTGTTCCATATTTTATGCCTTATGTCAACTTACTTAGTCGCCTTTTAGGAAACCTCGTTAAGAAATGAAGACGGTCTTTTCTCCACAGCCGGTTACCACACATCGGGTTAACTTACCTTACTCGCATTTTACGACAACTCACTAATAGGTAGGGGTGGTCAATTTTACCAGGCGGATACCTCAACATTTGTTCATTCGTCTTTCTTGTCCATCTAACATAGGGATGTCACATTTGCGATGAAAGCAGTTTTTTATATGTTACCCCGGTAAATAAACTTTAATTGTACCAAATGTCATCTATATTGGTTCAGTGAATTGGCCATGAAAACGTAACAGACAGACTTTCGCATTTATAATATTATTAGTTTATTTATTTTAGTAAATAACCCGTATTACTCATATTAATTATCCATTGTAAAAGATCACTTGTGGTATCCACCTGAATAGAATAGTACCACTCTTATTTCTTACCGAGGTGTCGTAAAAGGCGACTAAGGTAAGTCGACTCGCCGTGTGGTATCCGGCTGGAGGAATAGACAAACCTCATTTCTTACCGAGATGTCGTAAAATACGACTGAGGTAAGTTGACCCGCCGTGCGGTATCCGGTTTAGTAGAATAGACTACCCTCTTTTTTACCGAGGTGTCGTAAAAGACGACTGAGGTAAGTTGACTTCAGGCAGGCGGCCGATCGTAAAAACGCAGCCTAATCATGTGACAGCGTGTTTATAACGTATTGTGCCGACCCCACTTAGAGTGAAATAAGGGCAGGAAGATGATGATGTAATAAATCTTTTAAATTTGTCCAGTAAACGAATAAAAAATAAATAAATAGAAAAGCTAAACAGTGACATAAAATTTAGTTAAAAGTTGCTTTAAAAGCTTTTTTAACGTGACTTGTTATGTTGCTTCTAATATTGATGCAAACTAAATTGTAAAATAAAGCCTGTGTAGTTTATTTTTTTCTTTAATCGTAGTTTCAAGCGAATTTCGTACAATAACAATGCTAGGTTAGAGAAAAACCAGAACCACAGGCAACCGTCAGCGTCTAAAAAGCTAATATTCTTTCCGGTGTTAGCATAAAGTAGGTTAAACCGAGGCAAGGTGCTAGAACAATACGGGCATTATTTAGGGCGGGAATCGAGAGCACTTGAGGCAGATAGATTGGTCTTTGTTTATTTTTAAACTGCATTGGCTACAGTTACTTATCCCACCCTCTCGTTTAAACGAATCGACTTCATTATATAGTGGTTTAAAGAAATAACCGTTTATTTGGTAACGTTCTATTCTCTGTTTTTATAAAGAAGTTGGAGCAAAGTCTCCAGAATTTTCTAGTTATAAGCAGGTTTCTTTCAATGTTTCCCTTTACCAAAAATCGTGTGACAAAATGAGATGCGTTTAGTCCCTTTTCCCGAAAGAAAAACAGAAATCATCTTCATCATCTGCCTGCCCTTATCCCATTTTTAGTGGGGTCGGCACAACCTGTTACAAACATGTTGTCAGTTGATTTGACTACGTATTTTACGACCGGCCGCCTGCCTATCTTAGTCGTATTTTACGACACCTCGGTAAGAAAGTGGTTGGTCTATTCTATTGAACCGGATACCACACGGTGCATAAACTCGCCTTAGTCGCCTTTTATGACTCCTCGGTGAGAAAGAGGAGGGTCTATTTTACTAAACCGGATACCACACGGTGGGTCAACTTACCTTAGTCGCCTTTTACGACACCTCGGTAAGAAATGAGATTGGTCTATTCTACTCAGCTATATACCACTCGGCTGGTCGACTTACCTTAGTCGCCTTTCACGACACCTCGGTAAGAAATGAGGGTGGTACTATTCTATTCAGCCGGATACCACACGGCGTGGCTAAAAGCTAGTATCACATAAAATATACTAAGGTTTTGACTTTAGTATGCCTTGATATGCAAGGCATGGTCAATATACAGGAATAGTTATCATTGAATTCGCTCAAACATTACGTCAATCTCACTAATCAGTAATTCTAACTAATAACAACAAAATTACCACGAGCTAATAAAATCTCTATTTCTATTCTAACAGAGTTTAAAATCCTCTGGGATTGGATTAACGATTGCGTCTATGCCAATCGAAGATCTTTATTTAAGAAGATGAATGTGCGAATAAATATTTTAATGTTATCAAAAATCGAGCGGAACGCGCCGTTACATGTTCTCTTCAATTAGATGATGCGGAATTATTTTTAGCAGATAAAGATTGGTTCACACTAGTGATGGTTTTAATCTGTAATTTAAAAAGCTAGGCAATTGTTTTGTCTACCTGTAGCCGTGTGGTATCCGGCTGAGTAGAATAGTACCACCCTGTTTTCTTACCGAGGTGTCGTAAAAGGCGACTAAGGTAAGTCGACCCGCCGTGAGGTATCCGGCTGAGTAGAATAGACCAACCTCATTTCTTACCGAGGTGTCGTAAAAGGCGACTAAGGTAAGATGACCCACCGTGTGGTATCCGGTTTAGTAGAATAGACCACCCTCTTTCTTACCGAGGTGTCGTGAAATACGACAGAGGTAAGTTGACGTCAGGCAGGCGGCCGGTCGTAAAAACGCAACCAAATCATGTTACAGCATGTTTATAACATGTTGTGCCGACCCCACTTAGAGTGGGATAAGGGCAGGAAGATGATGAATTGTTTTGTCTACCTGGTGGTAGGAACTTTTTAGTAACACTAAAATTCCTATTGATGTTTTATTGTACCATCATCCTCCTGCCCTTATTCCACTCTAAGTAGGGTCAACATGTTATAAACATGTTGTCACATGATTTGGCTACATATTTTACGACCGACGTCTATTCTAATCAATCGGATACCACACGGCGGGTCAACTTACCTTAGTCGCCTGTTACGACACATCGGTAAGAAAGAGGGTAGTCTATTATACTCAACTGAATACCACACGATGGCTCAACTTACCTTAGTCACCTTTTACGATACCTCGGTAAAATGAGGTTGGTTTATTTTACTCAGCCGTATACCACACGGCGTAATCTTTTGATGGCATGATGTTTTATGGTACCATGGATAAATATAGGAAAGCCATGGGAATTAAAGGTGAGTAGCTAGAATTTATAAAACCTTATTATTTTTTTCCATCCATATGGATAAATAAATCCATAAAGGGTTGGATGTCCATAAACCTAAGAGCCATTCAGCGGGCGATGGAGCGAGCTATGCTTGGAGTATCTCTACGCGATCAAATCAGAAATGAGGAGATCCGTAGAAGAACCAAAGTCACCAACATACCTTATCGTGTCGCAAAGCTGGAATGGTAATGAACGGGGCAAGTAACGCAGAGAACTGATGGGCGTTAAGTCTGAAGATGTTGGCATAGCGACCAAGGACTGGAAAACAGAGTGTCAGTAAACCCTACGAGATGGAGTGAAGATCTCAGAAAGGTCGCGGTAACCGCTGATTACAAGCGGCATTAGATCCTGTGGTATGGCGACCTCGTGAAAAGACCTATTTCCAGCAATGGACGGCCACCGGTTGACGAAAAACAATATGAACATTAAAGAAAATACACATTATTCCGCTGTGTCAACTTTTTCTAGGCGACATATTTTTTTAATCACATCTCGCGAGTCATTCCTAGACATCCGTATTAAATTCGAGGTCAGGAAATCCGCTTAAAAGATACACGGCCGATGTTGGCGCGAAAGTAATTAATAAAATATTGGCTCACACTCTACATTGTGCGAATTCTTTGAATACAAATAGACTGTAAACGGAAATTTGTGTTATGTGCATTTTCTATAAACAATTTGTTGATTCCTCTTTGAGTTTATATTTAAATATTAAATATATATTTAAAAGTTACAAATCTATATATTCACCACTTGTTTCTCTATTGTACTAATATTGATAAAATTACGCACAATTAAAGCCTATATACCGGGTTAATATAAATTGCCGATTTTTTATCTCGGAAAGAAAGAATAAATACATATTGCAATATAATTCAACGCTAAGTAATTTATTTGTCTTTCGTATGTTTGTGGCTTCAAAAAACTGTGATCTTTTTACTGAATTGGATATTTTGAAAATATTGAACTCAAAAAATTTTTTGAAAATATTTCAAAAAATTTCTATTAATTTTTTTTTTACAAAATTTAGTAAACATTTATAAAATATATATATTTAACATTAATGGTACAAGTTATATCTATCTTTAATTACTTACACGCTAGTTTTCAAATACTTAAGTAAATTATTATAAAATCTATATATATAAAAGAAAGTTGGTCTAAGTTACACTATTTATAACTCAAGAACGGATGAACCAATTCGGCCGAAAATTGGTGTAGAGTTTGCTTAGAACCAGGAGACGGACATAGGATACCTTTTATCCCGTTCGACCGCATTTATTTTATCCCGTCAAGTCACTATAAATCGTGGTATTACAATTGACTATGACATTGAATAACAAAACGCTAATGTCAGTGGAATACAAAACATAGATGACAGCTAAACGTAATTTTTCTTTGTTGAAGTATGGTAAAATATTTGACAATTATCAAAATAATAGTGTTACAACATGTTTTTAATACAATCTCCTGCATAGAGTTGGTCATTAATATGAAAAAGCATTAATATGAAACTTTTATTATAAACATTCAATATGGAGTAAAGAAATACTATCATTTTTGAGGTTTCCAATGTGATGTCGTAAATAATTATATTTATTTTTCGTTTACATTGCAAACGCAGGCCGAACCCTACAATATTTGTCAAAATAATGTACTAAGTATTTGTACACCTTGAAAAGGTCTACAGAAAACTCCGCGATGGTATACATATTATGTCTATCTCTTATGGACCCACAATAGCATTTTTTTGACAATTTCTTCTTCATTTGTAATTTAAATGAACATTTTCGAAGATATTACAGATTTAAAATGCAGGGTATAGCGATTGCGCACTTTGTCTTATAGCACTTCGAATTTAGCTGGTATTGTACGGGTTTTTTTTCACATGGCCGACTATATGTCGCTTTATCAAGAGTAACCTCTAAAGAAAACATGTTTGTATTGTGTAATGAACATTCTTTATTTATGACAAAAAAGCTGTGAATGTTGTATATAAAGACATTCTGTAATTAATTGTAAAAATAAAATACTCAGGGAAAATGTAAAAGTAAATAAGTAAAAATGAAGTATATGAATTTAGATATTCCAAAGATAGCAGGGAATCTTCATGGTATAGGGAAAGGGGAATTGTTTTTTTTATACAGAAAAAAGCTCCTTATGGGTACCGCCGCCCGACGGGGACAGGCGGCAGTTATGTCGGACTCGCACCGACTAAAACGACCTGTGTGCTCCACCACGCTGCCAATGGCAAGGACAGGGTATCATTGTACATATTGCCCCCATCCCGCCAACAGCTGTGATCCCAGAGAACAAACTCCTTCTTTGGGTAGGGGCCCCTCGAAAGAGAAGCCCCCCTCCGCTAACCGGTGCATCGGTAGCACCAGATGCACCAACCGCCGCGGGTACCTGTAATCCAGGCGTCCGTATACCCCGTTCGGAACACCCCAAAGTCCCCAGTTAGGGCGGCAGACGATGGGCTTGGGCGAGTCACTAACACCTGGACTCACCAGCAGCAGATTGGATTCAGAACAACATTTCGTGGAACTGCTCCGCCGCCTCCCTTCACCCCACTCCACAGAACAAAGGGAGGCCATCGCTGCCCACGGTCGCTCCCTGCCCACCGTGTTTGTTATGTCACGGTCAACAGGGAGAGACCGCGCCCCAAGTAGGGGCCACAACGCCTTGGTGGGCGTTTCCGCCCCCACCGGGTAATTTTTTATAGAGGTTTTCTTCCTCGCAACCCGAAGGTCCCTGTTCCCATTGCTGTGCTTCCGGGTTTCGCCGACGGTGGGTGTAACCATGTCCAGCTAGACTTAGAGTAAGCCCAACCGGATCCGTCGCTCATTAGAAACCCCACCCCAGCCCCCCCGGAGTCCCCGGCCTGTCAAGATTGCCCTCTGCTAATCAGAAGGACAACTGGATTGGCCACCCCACATTGGTCCGTTCGCCAAGACTAAGCTTGCCCAGGGTGCGCCACGAGGAGGCCGACCACTTTGACACCCCAGGGGAATTGTTTTACTCCAAATTTGACGCGCGTGGGCCACGGGCAGTAATGAATAAAACAAAACTGCTGGATAGATTTTAATCATTTTTTTTAACTGAGTGACATAGGCTATATATTTTATACCCGTGCGAAGCCGGAGCGGGCCACTAGTAATAGTTAACTAAAACTGTGTTTAGCTTTGGTTATACATATATAATACAAAAATCACTATAAAAGTGACTTCACATATTATCGCTGAGCGATCGCAGCTCATTGCTTAGAAGATACATAAATAAAAACAGAAATTCCCGTGGTCACACAAAAATAAACTTCTAACGGATATTCCCAAAGAAGTTAAGTTTTATTGCCCGACATCAGAGGGATTTGGTGGAAAAAAAAATTTACGTTACCACTTACGAGTACATACATTGCGGTATATTGCTTTACTTGTTTATGGTTCGGTTATAAATTGATTTAATTTGACTTTAACTTGCATAGACAAAGCTTATAAGGGCATAAATGTAAACTTTTCAAAGTTAAAAAATATTTATAAATATTTGTATTACATGCGTAGTTTAATGTGGTATCCGGTTTAGTAGAATAGACCACCCTCCTTCTTACCGGAGGTTGAAAAATACGACTAAGGTAAGTTGATGTCAGGCAGGCGGCCGGTCGTAAAAACGCAGCCAAATCATGTTACAAAATACTTATAACATTTTGTGCCGACCCCTCTTAGATTGGGATAAGGGCAGGGGGATATATGTGTAGTTTAAAAAAAGGAAAACATGATCTCAAGCATTGACAAGGGTTGTTTTAAAAAAAGGGAAAATTGAAAAATAAGGGACGACATCATGCAAAATGGAATTAGAAATTTGAGATTATTAAGGAAATTAGATTTTAGGAAAAGTATTTTTAGTAAGCGAAATATTTTAATCTTTGTTTAAACTACGGTTGACTCGCTATGTGTAGATAGGGCTTTGAGTTATGCATTAATCAACAATCTATGGTAACATACGCGTCGGGTATCGTCATTTTGTCACAGCAAAAAATCATTTGTAAAAAAGAGGTTTGTTATAATCTCTTTATAGCATAAATTTATAGTACCTGGGTGACCGAGCCTTACTCGGTAATTTTTTTAAAAGATATAAAAAAATGAAAATTGAAAAATAATGAAACATACTTCCCTAGGTGGGGCTCGAACCTGGGTATCACGTCTGTAGACCGTCCGTTCCCCAAACGATTATCATGACTCTACGTTTAATAGCAAAAATTAACTTTATATTCAACGTAAATTTTAACATTTTCCCGAAAATAGAGATAAAAAGTTTTTTTTTAAATAAAACCTAGCTAGATCGAATTTTTCCCCCCAAAACCCCCTATATGCCGAATTTCATGAAAATCGTTGAAACTGTTTCCGAGATTCGGAAAATATATTTAAATATATAAATACAATATCAACTCATTTAAATATTAAAGATAAAAATGATAAACAAAAAAGATAATGTGCAATAGCGGGCTTGTTTAGTAATCGGAACTCGTTTAAGAATCTCTTAGACATTCTAAATTATCATAAAAAGTAAGTATTAAGTATAATGAATTAAAATCAAAATGAAACTTATTTAAAAATAACAAACAAATTGAGTTTCTTGAGAGTTTGTACCTACCTTTTTCGAATAGAACTTGTCCTTAGTTCTAGCAGCTTGTATAAGGTCATCGAGCGGAACAAAAAGAATCGTTGAGAGTGTAAAACTATAAGAACTCTACTAGAAATGGAAGATGTTAACTGGGTGTTTCTTTGATCACGATTTGTACTGAGAGACTGGTGTTTAACTACGACTCGCCATGCTATAGGAAGCTGGCCAACGTCAAAAAAGTTATATTCATTTATTTCTACGGAGATAATTGAGAGAGAGAGAAAACTAAGATTTTTGGAACGTCAAATCAAATCTCAAAAAAATCAAATCAAGCTCTTTCAAGCACTTTTGAATCGCCAAGGATCAATATGATTAATGAAGCTACAACTTCGGAATGTTGCTCTTACCGAGAAGAACCAGAACGAAACTCGGCGGTCAATCTTTTAAACATTTTCAAATTTACACAATTAAATCGCAGTTCTGTATGAAGCTGAAAGGATTTTAAAATCCAGGCTTTTTTATCACCTAATAATCTTCAATTTTGTAATATGCTTCACGTTTAAGTAAAACTTGTATACTTAATTTAAACCTTTCTGTGGACTGGTCTAGTATGGATTGCGGAATTTTATTGTAGAAAGATAGATTTCAAATTCAAAATTTCTTTTATTCAAGTAAGTTTGTACATAATTGCTTTTGCATCGTCAACTCTACTGATTTGTGAAGCTGTTCCTACCGAGAAGAGCCAGCTAGAAACTTGGCGGTTTTTCTTTTTAAAATGATAATTACCTACTTTTTGTCGGTGTTATTTACCGAACCGACACTTTTGGAACGTGAAATATTCGTATTATATTTCGAAAAAAGCGTCAACGAATTTCTTGCTGGGTTTTCTCGTAAGAAGAATTTGTCGAATCGATATTTTTTCCAGTAAAATTGACGTTTTATATGAGCTTGTGAAAATCTTAAGTATATTTTGTCAAGATCAAGTGTTCTCATAGACAAATTATGGAGAATTTATAGCAGCGCGGACAACTTTATTGTCCAAATTAACAGAGTTATTCTGTGATTAGCGAGACAAATGGTATAATTTGGATAACATTAAGGCGGGTAATGAACCGCTGAGTGATTTAGTCGTTGAATAATAAAATACAGTTTACATCTTCCGTTCTGTACTAAACAGTTGTATGAACTGACCAACACACTGCAATATTCAAAAATACAAGCAATGAAATTCTTTCTTTCGTGTGGTATCCGGCTGAATAGAATAGTACCACCCTCATTTCTTACCGAGGTGTCGTAAAAGGCGACTAAGGTAAGTCGACCAGCCGTGTGGTATCCGGCTGAGTAGAATAGACCAACCTCATTTCTTACCGAGGTGTCGTAAGAGGCGACTAAGGTAAGTTGACCCACCGTGTGGTATCCGGTTTAGTAGAATAGACCACCCTCTTCTTACCGAGGTGTCGTCAAATACAACAGAGGTAAGTTGACGTCAGGCAGGCGGCCGGTCGTAAAAACGCAGCCAAATCATGAGACAGCATGTTGTGCCGACCCCATTTAGAGTGGGATAAGGGCAGGAAGATGATGATGACAAGCAATGAAATTCTTTATCTATAAATCGATCTTGAACTTGACCGTGTGGTATCCGGTAGAGTATAATAGACCACCCTCTTTCTTACTGACCTACTGTCGTGAAATACGACTCGGGTAAGTTAACGTTAGTCAGGCGGCCGATCGTAAAGTAGCCTAATCATGTGACAGGACATGTGGGTCGGCACAAAATGTCACAAACATTCGTTTGTGACATTTTGTGCCGACCCCACTTAGAGTGGGATAAGGGCAGGACGATTCTTATTCAGTCTTGAACTTGAACAAAAAGCTGTGATAGCTGAAAATGAGATCATGTACCTCTTTCCGGATGAAAATGGGTTCAAACCTCGGGCAAGTTTCTTATTAAAACCTATATGACTCATTGATAATTGTACTTTAACTAGCCTGTTAGCGCAGTTGGCAGTGACCTTGCCTTCAGCTCCTAGGGTCGCGGGTTCGATTCTAATTCTAACATTTTCTATAAAACAATTTGTTTGTTCTTAAAGTCTGGGTGAGTATTTGAGTATGTATTCAAAATTATGTATATACCCGTGTGGTATCCGGCTGAGTAGAATACACCACCCTCATTTATTACAGAGGTGTCGTAAAAGCCGACTAAGGTAAGTTGACCTTACTTACCGAGGTGTCATAATATACGACTAAGGCGACTACGACTGACATCACGCAGGCGGCTGGTCGTAAAAACCGAAGCCAAATCATATGACAATATAAATCCTGCCCTTATCCCACTTAGAGTGGGATAAGGGCAGGAGGATGCTATTAGTTACTTTAGCAGTAGTATGTCACCAATAACACAAGTATTAAGTTACTTATTTTAGGGTCAGACAGTCGTATGTATAAATGTCTCATATATTTATTTATTTACTTATTTATTATATATTTAATGTTTACTTGTAATAAATTCGATAGACGTTTAAAGTTCGATCAAACTAAATCTTGACAAGGGATTCAAATTGTGAAAGAAAATCTTTTTATTTGCTTTAACTCTTTTTGTATACGCCAAATTCGCGCGGCAAGAATTTCCCAAGTTCTGTAAATGAATGCAGTTTCCACAATGTAAACATAACAGTGTTTATTTCCCACTCGGAGGCGATTTTTCGTTCTAAATATAAGTATGACGAGGCTGCTTCGATCTACTCGACCTTCCGTCGTACAAAATTTTATATAAAACTCTTCAAATACGTGAAATCGCAGCATTTTTAACTGTTATAGACAAATTAGCAGATGGTCATTCATGTCTTTGACAGCTTTATATTGTATCATACATTTCTAGAAATTTAATAGTGATGATAAAATGGTTATAGATGATTTAAATCTCTTTTACCATAGTCTAAAATATATAGTATATCAATATAGTAGTATCTAGGTGACGAAACAAAATAAAAAAAGAAACTTAAAAACAAAAATAATTGGGTAGGTGGAGCTCGATCCTAGGTATTTTCATTTCTCAAGACCGCCCGTTTCCCAAATAAGCTACACTAACTTGACAATTTACGGAAAAAATGGTATTTTATATTCAATGTAAATTTTAGTATTTATTTAATGTCTGAAGAGACAAGACTGAAATTGACAGTACAATTAACCTTTGCTTTCTTATTCATTCATTCATTCATTAATTACGTAATAACAGTACAATTAATTAATTAGGGGTAAATCTTAAGTATATAACTAAAAGCTAAAAATGATAAAAAATAATCTTAATTATGACGTATTATGCAGTAAATAATTTTAGTATATAATATAATTAATAACATAATACTTAATTGTACTGTTTTCTACCAGGAAATATGGAAGCGAAGTGTTTCATATCTAGTTCATGATAATCGATGATGATTCACGTAAATAATAAGGGGCTTACTAATTCTCTCATTTTCGAATGCTTCTTGAAGTACTCTGAACCCAACATTCATTGGAAACCAGTGAAGTACCGTAGTAGTAGTACAGTAGTGAAGTACCAGTGAAGTCACAGTTTCAAATCATCCTCCTCCTTCCATTATACCACTCTAAGTGGTGCCAGCACAACATTTTATAAACATGCTGTCACATGATTTGGCTTCGTTTTTACGACCATCCGCCCGCCTGACGTCAACTTACCTCAGTCGTAGTTTACGACACCTCGGTAAGAAAGAGGGTGGTCTATTCTACTTAACCAGATACCACACGGTGGGTCAACTTACCTTAGTCGCCTTTTACGACACCTCGGTAAGATGAGGGTGGTCTATTCTTGTCAGCCGGATACCACACGGCCTCACGGTTTCAAATCATGAGCTCTATTCCTGGTTTAGAAAGTACTATGCTTATCTATTGCTATTAGACTGGCCCGTTGGCGTAGTGGGTAGTGATCCTGCCTTCAGCTCCGCGGGTCGCGGGTTCGATTCCCGCCGAGAACCAACATTTTCTATAACAAAAAAAAAAAAAAAAATTGTTGGTCTTTGAGCCTGGGTGTTTATTTGTATTTAAATATGCATTTAGAAAATATATAAGTATATATTCACCAGTTGTCTGTCACCCATAACACAAGTATTTAGTTACTTACTTTGGGGACGGACGACCGTGTGTGTAAGTGTCCCATATATTTATTTATATTTATTTATTGCGTATTATTGAAGTGGGTTATCCGTTGAGAAGATGATCTTACAATAATACTACGTATCACTTGTCACGGTGTCGTAGTTTGATTCGTGTCACGTAACAGTTTGTAGCGACCGTTATGGCTCGTAGCGCCCAATTGAATAACGATCGCGATGGCCTTTAGTGATGTACTACTATCGATATTAATATAAATACTTTTATTATTTTATATCCGCCGTGTGGTATCCGGCTGAATGGAATAGTACCACCCTCTTTTCTTACCGAGGTGTCGTAAAAGGCGACTAAGGTAACTTGACTCACCGTGTGGTATCCGGCTGAATAGAATAGTACCACTCTCTTTTCTTACCGAGGTGTCGTAAAAGGCGACTAAGGTAAGTCGACCCGCCGTGTGGTATCCGGCTGAGTAGAATAGACCACCCTCATGTCTTACCGAGGTGTTGTAAAAGGCGACTAACGTAACTTGACTCACCGTGTGGTATCCGGTTAAGTAGAATAGACCACCCTCTTTCTTATCGAGGTGTCGTAAAATACGACTAAGATAAGTTGACGTCAGGCAGGCGGCCGGTCGTAAAATACGTAGCCAAGTCATGTGGCAACATGTTATAACATGTTGTGCCGACCCCACTGAGAGTGGGATAAGGGCAGGAAGATGATGACTTTTATTATCACTACATATTATAAAACAAAGTCCATATTTCCGTATGTACGCATAAAACTTTAAAACTACGCAACCGATTTTGATGCGGTTTTTTTTAATAGATAGAGTGATTCCAGAGGAAGGTTTGTACGTATAATAACATTCAATACGAAGTAGAGAAATAATGTAATTTTTGAGGTTTCTGAAAATAATTACATTTTTTTCCGCTTACATTGCAAACGCAGGCTAAACCCTACGAGATTTATCAAAATGATGTACTAAGTATTTGTACACCTTAAAAAGGTCTAAAGAAAAGTCCGCGATGGTATATATCTATCTCTTATGGATAACCCACAATACCAGTTTTTTTCATTTACTTTTTACGAAAAATGATGCTTTATGTTCAAAGCAATTTTTATACAATACAGCATTAATCCTTATCCAATTGAGTACCTTAAATAAATTGTTGATTTAATATAGATCAATATTGCCGTTTACAGCATGCAATTTAAGTGTACATTTTCGGAGATATTACAGATTTAAAATGCCGTGAGGACGCCGCGCTTCACCCTATAGCACTTCGAATCTTTTAGAGTTTGTTTAAAGACATTCTGTAATTAACTGTAAAAATAAAATACATAGGTAAAATGTAAAAGTAAATAAGTAAAAATGTACTATATGAATTTAGATATTCCAAAGATAGCAGGAAATCGTCTTGGTATAGGGAGAGGAAATTGTTTTTCTCCAAATTTAATGCTTGCGGGCCACGGGCAGTAATGAATAAATCAAAACTACTGGATCGATTTTAATCATTTTTTTTACACTGACTGACATGGGATATATATTTTATACCCGTGCGAAGCAAGGGCAGGCCGCTAGTTTTATATATAAATTCGATTTTTCTCACGTATATAAAACGTGGAATATTTACGTTTCTTGGACTAATATGATGAATGATGATGGAAAGACGTCAATGTACTAGCATCATTTTGATCGTTGGAAATATACAATTTTTTTATACACGTCTTTTTTTCAACGCTTTTTTTTTAATCAATACGACAATTAGATCTACTGGACTGATTTGAAAAATTCGTTGAGTGTAAGATTATCGATAGTCCATGTATTATGACATCACGCTAAGATAAATAGGAGAGGGGGAGCAATAAAAATAGTACCTGAGTGACCGTGCCGAGTAATTTTTAAAACGATGTAAAAAAATGAAAATAAAAAAAAATTAAAAAGAAAAATGAAAAAATAATAGGGCAGGTGGGGCTCTATCCTATCCTCTATCCATCTAAGTATTTTCACCCCTCTAGACCACCCTTTCCCCAAATGAGAACCCGCCTCCCCCTCTACCATCACATTACGTTTGACAGTGAAAAATTGTGATTGTATTCAACGTAAATTTAGAAAATATTTTAGAGCCAGAAAACATTTTTTTTTAATTAAACTTATCGAGATCGATCTAAAAAAATTCCATAGCTGACAAAATTTGTGTTTCTTTATCAGCTATCGAATATTGAAATATTCATTAAATTCATTCTGTGAAAGTAAAAATACACCGAACGGCTACCATGGGACTCGTAATGCCCATTCATGACGCTAATGTGCTGAATATTGGATATAAGTGACGTTTATATATTTTAGGCGCCAAAATTGTTAACAGTTTATAGAACGAGGTTAATAATAATGGAAATATAGCTTTGGGATATGGCCAACCAATGAGCTTTCCTAGATATCAGATTTTTGAGTGCAACGATGTGGAACGTCGAACGAACTAGTAGGTGTGGGTGAATTTAAATCTTTATCAAACATATGTTTATGTTCATTTTATAAAGTATGATATGATCGCGAGTTATTTAAATATACTTTTGTATAAATTCCGAGAAAGAGCTACATTTTCGAATTTAAAAAAGTTTGAATGCGAATATAAATAAAGAAAAACGATATTATATTGTAAACATAATCCGAATACCGCATAAAATACCATAATCCTCGATTCGATTTACTTTATTTCTTCCAAAATGTTGGTAATAATATAGCGAGTTTATCGACAATAAAGAACAATTACGCGTACATCACTAGTAAATCCCGGACATTTATCTTGACACAATAGTCCGTTTCGTTGCAAAGGGAGAATAATGCGATACAATACTCCACGCTGTGTGATTTGTTCGTGGTATTTTAAACACTACTATAATTCTATTAGAGTTTATATTAGCATGGTGTATTAGTCAATTTGTACCTTTGTACAATGCCCTTGAAAGTCATATGGATTTTTTTTCTAATTGTATGGGATTTATAGTTTTTGAATTGGATATCAATAGGTGATATTGACTTGATATGGGAGGTTTGTATTGGCGTATGTGAAAAATTATGTATGAGGGTTAATTTTTTTACATTAGGGTGACTTGCCCTGCCTTTAGCTCCGCAGGTCGCGGGTTCGATTCCCGCCGAGGGCCATCATTTTTATAAATGAATTGTTGGTCTTCGATTCTGGGATGCTTACACACACGGTCGCCCGTCCCCAATGTAGGTAACTTAAATACTTGTGTTATGGTAGACAGACAACTGGTGAATATATACTTATATATTTTTATATACATACTTAAATATAAATATACACCAAACTCAAAGGCCAACAAATTCATTTATAGAAAATGTTGGCCCTCGACGGGAATCCACGACCCGTGGAGCTGAGGGAAGGATTACTACGCACTGCGCCAACGGGCCAGTCAATTATGTAAATAGACTGAAATACATATGTGTGACACATTAAATAACTACGCGGACGAAACTGAGGTATCAGCTAGTTTTAAAATATAATAATTAAAAACAATAAAGTTATCTGGTTTAAGTACTCAGACGTTGTTCGTAGCCATTATCGGGTCGTAATTCGCGTCTGGGCATTATTTGGGATACAGTTTTGCAGAAAGCAGCGATAGATTGAAACCAGCAGCCGTAGACTGGGGCCCGTTCACATTCGGCGAGTTACTTGCTCTTATGATGGGAGAGTTACTAGATTACTTAATTTGGAATATCGCTCTTGTTTTTTAGTAAAACGATTTTTATTTCAGACTATTGCAAAACATTAATTTCATTACTTTTATAATTATGATATAATCGTACGGGTCACATCGCGATTAAATAAGGTTCAACGTTTCAGCAGAGTCGCTTCCACCGCGGTGACGAACTGGCTGGAGCGCCGCGGCGTCATCGTTCCCGATTACTACAGTAATTATTTTGTTCATCTACCTTCACTTGAACCGCACACGTAAAATTTTATTGCACACCACACCGTAATAATGGTAATTTGTAATTCTGTATTTGCGGGGTTAAACTTTTGCGCTATCATTGAAAATATTACGATTAGGCGCTGTTTAGATATGTGATAATAGCTAGACATTACAGATGAATATAAAATATGCAAACTCGCATTAAAACAGCGGTTCCCTAATAAGGAAGACATCTCAAGTTGATTGAGATTATTCGTTATAAAGTTTTAACTTAAAAGAGAAATAAAAATATTGTACATAAGTTAAACATAGCAATTGAATATTTTCTGGATATAGGTTTCTACTAAACTAGTAGAGATTCACTATTGTGAATATTAAATAGTCACTGAGTTTGGTATGCAGGTTGGTACGAGTATGTACAGCGATATCTTCAACCTACTAATAACAATTCTTTACTTGATGAATCATTTAACGTTTGATACAACAGATAATCTATATCGAAAGTTCTGCAAAGCTCTTCAATTTATTAATTACCGTACTTATGATAATGATGAGTGTAGAAATGAATAGGGGAGTGGTAATTGTGGCCATACTTTCGAAGCAGAAAATATTTTCACTTAAAAAGATTTTATTCCAAATAGCAAAACAATTTTATCATAACTTTCAATTTAGCTCTAAAATAATAGAGTATATATGAATTAGTTTAAAGAATTGAAAAAAGAAGAATGTTTATTATCTCTTAATAATTTTATGTTTCGTTCATTCGAAACGATGCAAACGAGGCACCGTGTATACAATCTACAGAAATAGCGTATTGCGTGTAAGATTTGACCGATCGCATGAACATAATATAAAATTAGAATCGTATGCACGGACGACTTTAAGTTAGACGATTTTTAAGTCTTGTTTTCTATACCATTTGGAGCTAAGAAGTTAGTAAGCAAGGTTGGTAACTCTTCATGGAATAAATTCATGCGGACATTAGTTAGCAACTATCAGCCCTCCACTACACGTCGCTCTAAGTCGTGGTCCGGCCTCACAGAAGGCACCCTTAGGACGACGTTCCTCATAGCTAGAAGAGCTTCTGCGCATTTCGCTTGACGATGCTTCTGAATTCGCCCGTCCCGTCTGATGACGCTATAAAAGCCAATCCAATTTAGAAAAAACCCACTAGTTGGCCGTGGTTCATGCAGAACGTTGACTTCCATAGAGACCTTCCGACCATTGCTAATTTTTTCGCGTTTTTCGAAGTCATACTTCGAGGAAGCCGAAGTACACCGTAACTCATTTATAATAGTAACTTCCACCTAAAATCCTGTTATATTGCCTTATCAAAAATATAGGCGTCCAAAAAGCGTCGCCCTAAGCCATTGTCCAGCCTCACAAGGGACACCCTTAGGACGATGTTCTCTAACGCTAGTAGAGCTTTAACCATCCGTATTTCGCAACATTGACTATGCTTCTGCACTCGCCCGTACCCGGTGATGCTGTAAAAGCCGTTCGATCTCACAGCAAATAGTCTTTTCGAAAAATACTCTTTAATTAATTATTCAATTAATTATTAACTAAATGCCGTACATGCCTTTAAGTGCTCACGCGGAAATACGACTCATCATCATCCTCCTGCCCTTATCCCACTCTAAGTGGGGCCGGTACAACATGTTACAAACACGTTGTCATATGATTTTGACTACGTATTTTACGACCGGCCGCCTGCCTGACGTCAACTTACCTTAGTCTTATGTTACCTCGGCAAGAAAGAGGGTAGTCTATTCTCCTCTACCGGATACCACACGGCAGTTCGACTGACCGTATTTGCGTTTTACGACACCTCAGTAAGAAATGAGGGTGGTATTATTCTATTAAGCCGGATACCAAGCGGCCTTAGAAGAAAATTAGGTAATTCAAAAGCTCCGAAAATTATTCAGGTATTTTCCTTATAACTTTTTAATACAAATGAAGTTATTTCAAAGAATGACGCTCTTCTATAAATATACCGTTCTCAGTAAAATAAAGGAAATCGAGTTTCTTCTACATTCAATTCCAGGGAAACGTCGAATTATCCAGAAAATGTAAAGATTTATATCCAATTGTTGTTATAAATGTTGTCTTTGTGTTTAAAAATCAATTAAAGATGATTTGCTCCGACAGATATATGGTATGTACCTAACGAAGATGACATTAATAATATTAAGTACTCCATCGAAATATGGTACATATACAAGTACGTGATGAGTATGTTTTTCAGAAGTGGGATTAAAGGTGACTTTATGCCATTTAATTATTTAAAGCGCATTTTTCTTGCCCACCAATTTTTATCTAATCCACAGTGTGGTATCCGGCTGGAAATATTAGACCACTCTCATATCTCATCGAGGTGTCGTTAAAGACGACTAAGGTAAATTGACCCACCGTGTGTTATCTGGCTGAGTAGAATAGACCACCCTTTTACTAAGGTGTCCTAAAGGCGACTAAGGAAAGGTAAATATTATTTATATATAAAAAACCCAGTGACACTTTTCAAGCATTTAAAACAATAAAAAACAAAACTGTGTGCTCAAGACTGTATATTGGTGTTAATAAAATAAACAATTATATAACAGTCACCCTACGCGGGCCGCCAGATGGCGCGTGCGGCGTTTTTTTTATGAATATTAGTAAACAGTGTTTGAAGACATACTACAGAGTGTTTTGCTTTGTGTTGTCTATGGAAAGTTAAGTTTTAAGAATAAAATATAAGTCGACGCAGATTAAAAATGTTATCTTTTATATATATATATATATATATCACTAGCACAAATTTTGTATAATTTAATCTGATATGAGGAAGTTCATCATTATCATTCTACTGCCGATATATTTTATTTATTTATTTATACCATTATATGCCACTCTAAATAGGTTCAGCACAACATGTTATAAACATGTTGTCACATGATTTGTCTGCCTCACGTTAACTTACCTTAATCTTATTTAAAGAAACGTCGGTAAGAAACAGTTTTTTAAAACAACTTTTCTACTTAACCATATACCACACGGTGGGTCAACTTATCTAAGTTGCCTTTTACACCTTGGTAAGAAATGAGGGAGGTCTGAATAGACCACCGGCTGAGTAGCATTACTCATTATACGATCCCTCGGTAAGAAATGAGGGCGGTATATTCTACTCAGACGGATACCACACGGCTTAATTTAATATAAAGAAGTTAAGAATGTAAAGTTACACTTCGTTCACGCCAACTTAGCCTATTAAATAATTAATCACACAATGTGATTTTACCCTGTTCTGAAAAAAAAAAATTCAAAATATTCTTTATTCAAATAAACTTGTAAACAAGTGCTTTTGAATCGTCAACGCTACTGCTGGTTCGGAAAGCTGTTCCTACCGAAAAGAGCCAGCAAGAAACTCGGCGGTTGCTCTTTTTCGGCGGTTGTTCTCAAAAGAAATTCGGGATTTTTTTATTCTAAACGTTACCCCGATTATTTAAATACTATGCCATGTATTAAAAACATGTTTAAAAAAGTTTGAGTTGTCAATGTCAATCACGAAATAGTTTGTTGTTCAAATCATACCTATTCCGATTATGCCTTAAAAAAAATAAACGGTCGCACAAATAAGAAGTAATACGATGTTCTGAATAAATTGGACGATGCGTTTGAATTAAAGGAATTTATGGAATTCATAAAACACTTAAATATCATCTCTTTTATTGACTCCATCAAAACGTCCATCGCTAAAATTTGCACAGAATTGTGATATAGCGAATTCGATTCTCGATTTCTACAACATCCTGTGCAAGGAAACGCACGTGTTCCGTAAACTTCCTGCCTTTAAATAGCGCTCATTGTAACCTTATATATACCGTATTTACATAACAATAAAGTTCAAAATCGTATGATTTAATGTGAAACCACCTGTGTGCCTTATAGCTAGTACAATAAAAGTCAAATCAGTACAAACTTACTAATGTAAGCTTTAATGTGCCTTAACTTTTGTGATATCAAGCAAATTTGTACTTTATTGTTAGGGCCATAAAGTCTTTTGAAGTGTGTAATTAGGGTAATTTAGGAGATCGTTGTTTTGTTAGTTAAAGTTAAAACCTATCTTTAACTTAAACCTTAACATAATCTTATTACATAGTGTTAAATATTATAAAAGAACTTGACTATTATTTAAGAAGTAACAAAATATAATGAAAATAATTAACTAATATATTACCTATCAAATCAAAAGTTTTCATAAGTCAAATACGCTGTGATAGCTCAGCCATGATTAAAAATAAGCTGTGATAGCCCAGCCATAATTAAAAATAAGTTGTGACAGCCTGGCCATGATTAAAAATAAGCTATGACAGCTCAGCCATGATTTAATATAATCTGTGATAGCCCGGCCATGATTAAAAATAAGCTGTGATAGCCCAGCCATGATTAAAAATAGGCTATGATACCTCAGCCATGATTAAAAATAAGATGTGATAGCTCAGCCATGATTAAAAATAAAATGTGATAGCTCAGCTATGATTAAAAATAAGATGTGATAGCTCAGCCATGATTAAAAATAAGCTGTGATAAACCAGAGTGTGATAGGCTATAGAAATTCTTAATCTACACTAAATAGGGCCATCTGTTATCAATCTTTCACGCCACAACAGTTCACGCGAACGAAGTCGCAGGTAACTAGTAACTATATATATTTTACCTTCACGCCTTTCACAGATAAGTAACGAATAAAACATGCACATGCATTATCACAAAACATGCAAGTTTTCGTTGTTTGTCCGACGCAGACATAAATAACGAACATTCATCCACGAGGCACAGACAAGCTTGATTTATTTTTATTTTACTTTTTAATGGGTTACTCTAGAGTGCTAAGATTCTTGTTGTTTTGTGAACAAGTTTCAAGTGTTCTTTATATTGCTACTTGAGTTATACACTTGAAATTGTACATGGCATTGAAATATTGTTACTTAAGTTGGGTATTTTTAAATTATATTTGAAACTAGTAAATCCCCGATTCTTAAAGGCCAATGAACGGTTCTTAACAAGTGATTCATTAAGTATTTTTTTACAGCAATCAGGAAAAATTGTGATAGTTTGTAATGTATAAATTCCTATCCAATAACTGGCCATAAGGTTATTTATTTTTGGTAAGGAAGCTTAGCTTCATCGCTAGGAAGATTACTCATATTCCAGGATATTTCTAAAAACATGCAGATTTATTTAAATCAATTTTTTTTCTATCATTAAAATGATTAATTGTAAATATCAATTATCGCATTAACGATTCTAAGAATATTTAGTAAGCTACTAAGGTATGTTGACCCACCGTGTGGTATCCGGGTGAGTAGAATAGACCACCCTCATTTCCTATCGAGGTGTCGCAAAAGGCGACTAAGGTAAGTTGACGTCATGCAGGCGGCCGGTCAATATATATACCTACCTCAATGTAATATCAATTTAAACACCTAACCAAATCATGTAACAACATGTTTAAAACATGTGATTGCCTAAATAGATAACGATATTTTCAATTCCTATCAATAAGGATAAAAACTTGTTAAATCTATTTGTATAGGTATAAGAATTTTGCACTTCCATTGTCATTCTTATAAAAAAACATACGAAGCATAAAGAGTTTATACCATAGATTAAAATTGAAAATAGAATGTCGCCCTTGTATCAATTATTTACACGTTACTTATAACCACAGATTATAAAAACAGCTGAAAATAAATCAACCGAAACAGATCGTTGAAAGTTCTATTTTCGAACGAGGGTAAATGAACAATAAAAAAGTAATCTAACCCTCGAGTTGTTTCCATTTATAAAATTTTCAGGTTAACCCTTCATCTCTGTGAGATATGAGATGAAGGCACGTGATATTCTGCCTAATAGAATGTAACATTTAAAAAGTTAAGAAACATTTCTCTTATTTTCGTCTATGAAACATATTTTATGTATTTGTAGTATGTATTTCTTATTATTGAATCATAAAACATAAAGCATTATTTTATTGTTTACGAATCTATTTATTTATTTCTGTACCATAGATGTTGGAAAAAAAAACATTATTGGTGAAAAAAAGTGTACAAAGGTCAACTTATCCCTATGACAGAGATCTCTGCCAACTAACCTACGAAGTGAGACAATTTATATTAAAGAAAAAGGTACGCAAATATCAAACATAATGAATTAGAATACCTCCTAATAATTTCCTAATTTAACAATAAAAATAAAATAAATATAAAATATATTTATATATAAATAAATATATATACTACTAAATATATATCTATTGAATACATGAGTTTTTTGTTTTATTTAAGATTGATTTATTAATTAATCTTCGAAAAATTTACATAGAAACTCTGATCATCAATATAAGGTATAATTCAAAAGTAATGTTATTTAATTTAATTTGTAATGTAATTTTTGCCATAATCCGCGATCAGTTTACCTATTGTATTTAAGCGATTTATTTTGTTTTGTTTTATCAGTGCAAATATTCCATGGAATTCTCGGGGATGTGTATTTTAATTTTTTTTTTTCGCTTTTTTTTTGCTTTTTTTTTGTTTTTTTTTTTTATTTTAAGATTAAAGTAACATTTAAGATACACATAGAAGTGAGTATATGGATGTATATTTGTTACTATTTCACCGCGAATCCGCTTTTTTTTCCGCGAATTTGGCACAATTATTACTTATACACCAGGGTAACATATAAGCTATAGAAATTTCTATTAATTCGACCGGATTAAAATGACATTGAAAAGAGAACTCTACTATCAACCTTTCACGCGACAACAGTCTAAGCAAACAAAGTTGCGGATAAAAGCTAGAAATCTATAAAAGAATTACTATATATATCCTCCTGCCCTTATCCTACTCTAAGTGGGGTCAGCAAAACATGTTACAAACATGTTTTCACATGATTTGGCTACATATTTTACGAACGGCCGCCTGCCTAACGTCAACTTACCTTAGTCGTATTGTACGACACCTCGGTAAGAAGGAGGGTGGTCTATTCTACTAAATCGGATACCACACGGTGAGTCAACTTACCTTAGTCGCCTTTTACGATAGAAATGAGGGTGGTCTATTCTACTCAGCCGGATACCAGACGGCGGGTCGACTTCCCTTAGCCGCCTTTTACGACACCTCCTATAGAAGGTGAGTGGTCTATTCTACTCAGCCAGATACCACACTGTGAATCAACTTACCTTAGACGTATTTTACGACACCTCGGTAAGAAATGAGGGTGGTCTATTCTACTCAGCCGGATACCTCACGGCGGGTCGACTTATATTAGTCACTTTTTACGACACCTCGGTAAGAAATGATGGTGGTCTATTCTACTTAGCCGGATACCACACGGCTAAATCTATAAAAGCATTGCGTGATGTTAAAAAGATATATATAAAAATATCTCCGTAACCGACCCCTCCCATAAGCACGAGCGCTGAATCAAAACTGGGAATTTTATATACTTGTTTATTTTAATGTTTAATTTTATACGGTGCCAATGAACCCGCCGCGGTAACGTAAGATAAAATTATATGTAAAGTAACACCCAAAGGAAAATGCATTAAAATCTTTGTTACGGTTGCCGTTCAACGAACTTTCTAGATAAGATTTTAAAGACTGTAATGTGCTATATTGATCTGTTTCTGTCACACAGGTAGGCAAAGACTCCTTCTCTTCTTTTGGACAGGAGATTTGAATTTAGCCTCGTCTTGACTCCAATGTGTATGAGAAAGAGTAATATCGATATTAATACTAATTATATGCTGTTCCGCCGTGTGGTATCCAGCTGAATAGAATAGTACCACCCTCTTTTCTTACCGAGGTGTCGTAAAAGGCGACTAAGGTAAGTGACTCACCGTGTGGTATCCGGTTTAGCAGAATAGACCAGCCTCTTCCTTACCGAGGTGTTGGAAAATACGACTACGATAAGTTGACGTCAGGCAGGCCGCCGGTCGTAAAATAAGTAGCCAAATCATGTGACAAACAACATGTTTATAACATGTTGTGCCGACCCCGCTTAGAGTGGGATAAGGGCAGGAAGATGATGATGACTAACTATATCCTGTTAACCCTTTTTTTAAAAGAGAAAACCCTTCAAGGGTACTGCTATTCGTTGGAGGGAGAAAGCAGTTATGCCGGACTCTTACTGGCTAAAACCTCATGGTGTTCCACCTTGCTGTTTGGTGGCGAGGACACAGGAATACTGAACGTATCACGTCTACACCCTCGTCAGCAGCTTCCTCTTGATCCTATTGTAGAGCCTGGACAGACTCTTGCACCATAACCAATGCATTGGGAATACTAAATGCATCGGCCACCTCGAAGCCCCCATTCGACGCCCGGAGGTCCTTATCAGGGTGGAAGTCGACGGTCTTGGTGCATGCCGTCTTTGTTCAGCTCGTCTACGACAGATTGGGTTGGAAAATGTTGCTCGAACTCTCGAATGTTGCCGCCTCATTCTGCGATATTACATATTCGCAGAAGTATATTGCCGTCCAAGATCTACTGTTTTCTACCATAGTAGTCATATATACATATAGCAGTCGCGTCCGCTGCTCCATCCATGCAGGACATTGAGCAAGAATAAAGAGCAGTCTCATTGAAAGCACCGCACTCATGACACACGCTGGAAGGCATATGCTGTTAACCCTAAGGACTTTTATAGCGACACTGAGAGGAAAGGATGAGCGCAAAATTGTCGCGGTTTTGGAATTTGGGGTTGAGATTACAAATCTTTTAGTTTGGGAACTTCGTCCCAAAGGTGCCTCCTCCAGAAGTGGGACTCAAAAATTCTTCAATTGTTCAAACGTTTTATAAATGTTATTACATTTTGATTCTGGATGTACATATATAATATATGTATTTAAAATTATGTATATATTTAGAAATTGTCTTTCACTCACAAGTTTACTTCCTTTGGGAACGGACATCCGTGTGCATAATTCTTTTTGTTTTTCTTTTCTTTACTTCTTTTATCTTCACAATATTATATTTTATAAATTCTGCCTTAATGAACAGATCTTAAAATTTAATATTGATCGATTTAATACAGTAACATGAATGACTAACAATGGTCAACACTGACTAAAATAAATTCGCCCCCATTACTGTTTTTTACGAGATTTTATACCTTGCGTTTAAGAAAGGATGCACTCAAGGTGTGGACTGGTAAATCTTCGACGGTAGATAACTTATACAAGGCGGGCAGTTAAGGGAATGCGTTTTGACATTTATGACTTTTCACGCACCCTGTATTTCAGTCACTGTTAGGGTTGGCAATCTTAGAAAACAATCAATTGAATCTCAATCAATCTTTAGCCTCATTCAAAAGCAAATTGTGTAAATGCTTGCGTAATTCATAAGTAATTTTAAAGACTAATTTACTATAAGTGAACTATGTGTACTAATACTTGCATGTTGTGTTCATTTTCAATAGGTTATAATCTTGTGTATTTGTTATTATTTTTGCTAGTTAAATGAACAAAAAAAAAATTTAAATACAATAATGTGCTTTAGTAACTGGAAAACCGAGCCATAGTGGTTATTTTTATTTAAATATATGAAATACTGTGTACTGTGTGAATATATAGAAGCTGTGATGGCCCAGCGGTGCGACCGTGTGAATCTTTAGAGACGATCACGGGTTCGAACCCGGGCAGACATCAATGAGTTTTCTCTTAAAACTTATGTGTCTAATTGATAATTGCAATTTATCACACGCTTTTCGGTGAAGGAAAACATCGTGAGGAAACCTGCATATCTCTAGAGAATTCTGGAGGTATGTGTAACCTACCAATCCGCATTGGAGCAGCGTGGTAGGTCTTAGCTCCAATCCTTCTCTCCCAAAACGGAGAGAAGAGGCCTATTCTCAGCAGTGGGATAGTAACAGGCCGTTACTTACTTATATGAAATACAAAAAAGAACAAAAAGAGGAAAAGGGACGGTAACAAGGACTTGATCTCAGGTATTTTCACTTCTTTAGTCCGCCTGTTACTCAATGCTATCTTTGCCTTAAAAATGCCAGCTAAAATATGATTTACATTCTATTCAACATTTTACATTTTTTCAGTACCCGAAAATAGATACAACGACATTTTCTGGATCGATTTTCTCCCCCAAACTCCCCTACAGAATCATCTTGAATCATCCACCCTTTTTAAATCATGAAGGATCAATATGATTAATGAAGTTACAGCCGCTTTTATTTGCATTAACAAATTATTGCGATTACGTTCATTGATATAATTAGACTGATTTATTAAGCAGAATTTGTACTATCTATTTTATGATAGTTACCAATTATTTATGTTATATTTTATTTAAAATAGCTAAAACAAAATATTATTCGTTAATTAAAAAAAAATAAAATTACTTAATTAAACTTTATAATAGAGGTGACAACCCTATCAACTTTGCAACGCGCATTACGTATTAAATTTTATAGGCGATGTGTAAGTAGGTATATTTTTGGAAATGCAACAGATGTTTGAGGCGAACCCATACGTCAGTACAACAAATAGGTCCTCTGTTAAATATTTGGTAGTTATGTCGGAAACGTTCGCGTATTCTAATTTCCTTTGGCAAATTGTTTTGGATTTCATTGTAATACATTCTGCTTCGTCTTACCGTTTTCTAGGCATTATTTATACATAATTTGTAAACCACAAGGTCTTGCGCTTCTTTGTAGCGATTCCTTATTGGTTTAGTTAAATACTGGTAGAGTTTCTTCTATTTCTTCAACGGGTTCCTGGACCTAGATCCATTCAAAGGATTTCCACACCAGAAGAATTTTTGCTGCCTTGGATTTAGAGGACCTTTTTTTAAGAACTCATGCACTACCCGACACCGATAACACAACAATACAAAATCGTAAAGCTTTACGATTTTGTCGTGGAATCTGTCTCCTGGCGATGCTTCGGTTACGGGGCGAAACAATTGTTGAGATTGTGGTGGTGAATATGTGCAGTGCTTGTGTATAGTTATGTTATCGGTGTCGAGTTGTACATGAGTTCCTACAAATTCTGCATGTATAAGAACGAATAGAACACTCTACATTTAGCATTACATATATTTTCTTTTATAGTGGATCATAGCAAAATTATATTCTCATTAATTTTGTATTATGGACCTCCGCAAAGTAACGCCTAATTGTATAAATTATTTATATTTATCTGTCATGAAAGACATTAGACTTACCTATTTTATAAATAACAAAGGTTAGTTTATGGTTGATGACATTTTGTATCGTGTCTTGCAACATAAAAAAAATTACCCACAATAATTTTAGGGACAAAATTGTAATATTATACTGGCAGCCCTATAACTTTAACGTTAACAAAAAAATTGATGGTGTAACGCATTTTGATGAAAGTGACGAATAACTGATTTCGTTATTGTAATAGTTACTTTTATCAATTACATTAACAAGAATTTTGGTGCAATCCACCCTTAGACTATTAACTTTATTTCTCATTCCATTGTTCCAGCAGCTAATGGATCCAAATAAGACGAGCTGAGCCCTGTGAAACATGACGCCGGCCGCCATTGCGTTTTGGCGCGAAATGCCGATCGCTGTCACATTCGCGCTCGTTGTACTGGCATGCTGCGTTTCAGCCAGAGACATTGTTTTAGGTGAGTAAATAAACATTGTTTAATTATTTGAGACCAATATAAACTGGATTCTGGCCTTAAAATACGTTTGGCCTTAAACTCGCTGAAATCGATGTGTTTACTCAATATTTCCAAACGATTTATTGGTAGGAAACTTTCGTGTTGACTTCGTGGTGTAAATGTACTCAGTTAAAAATTTAATATTAAATTATGTTTATGTATTACGCTAAAGTCATCGAATAAAGGTTTCGTTTTCGCTTTTTTGTAATTAAAGTTTTTTAATGATATTATTTATAAATTTTTTTTTTAATTATCGAGGCTCGACTACCCAGTTTCTGCATATTAAATGAGCGCACAACTTATTCCGGAATCGTAAACTTTTTTTTAACTACATAGAACGAAGGCAGGAGACATTAAAATGTTAAGTTTTAATAAAATTAATAAATAAAATTTAAGTTTAGAAAGAAATACATTACTAAATATAGTATATGAAAATATTAAACACAAAGATGCAGAGATCGTCCTGAAGTAAATAGAATTTTAATTGTGTAAGTTGTAGAAATAGCCTTGTGGTATCCGGCTGAGTAAAATAGTCCACTCTCATTTCTTACCGAGGTGTCGGTAAGGGCGACTAAGGTAAGTTGGCCCGCCGTGTGATATCCGCCTGACTAGGAAAGACCACCCTCTTTCTTAACAAGGTGTCGTTAAAGGCGAATTAGGTAAGTTGACCTGCCTTGTGGTATCCGGCTGAGCAGGAAAGACCATCCTCATTTCTTACCGAAGTATCCTAAAAGGTGACTCATTTAAGCGAGACCACCGTGTGGTATACGGCTGAGTAGGATAGACTACCCTCTTCCTTATCGAAGTGTCGCAAAAGACGACTAAGATAAGTTGACGTCAGGGAGGCAGCCGGTCGTAAAATACGTAGCCAAATCATGTGAAAACATGTTTATAACATGTTGTGCTGACCATTTTAGCATTTAGAGCGGGATAAGGACTTAGAAGTAATATCACTTTAAAAGTTATATAACCTCTAAAAATCATTACGATCATCATCATCCTCGTTAATTACACCACGCCAGAATTATCTAATCTACCATCATCTTCCTGCCCTTATCCCACCCTAAGTGGGGTCGGCACAACATGTTATAAACATGCTGTAACATGATTTGGCTGCGTTTTTACGACCGGCCGCCTGCCTGACATCGACTTACCTAAGTCGTATTTTACGACACCTCGGTAAGAAATGAGGTTGGTCAATTCTACTCAGCCGGATTCCACACGGCGGGTCGACTTACCTTAGTCGCCTTTTACGACACCTCGGTAAGAAAAGAGGGTGGTACTATTCTATTCAGCCGGATACCGGCAACTTTAAAAATCATTACGATCGACAATAAATATAATACCTTATCGATGGTTTGTACGATGTTCGTGTATACATTTTGAATTCAGACGTTGTTTTCAAATCGCAGGAAGTACTGTAAAAAAAGGTTTTTTCCACCGGAAATCGTAACTCATACTTTGCTAAAATTAAGGTACACCTCTGCGCAGTTGAAAAATCCAAATCCAACAATGGGTTAAAACGGACGCACGTTGAATTTATATTAGCCCAATAAAATTGGAAATGCGAAATTAAATATTCCTCAAACATCCGACACGCGATATATTAACAAAAATCTTCGATACGCTGACGGGAATTTCAATTTTGTTTAAGCCAATGCATACAAATGTCGTCGAAATTTCGGAAACATTGATAGCAAATTCAAATTCAAAATGTTCTTTACTAGCAATTGCAAAAGGCTCCGCACGCGTGGAAAGCGTGGGTTAACTATAGAAGCTACACATATGCTATCGCGGACTTTTATTAGATTTAGAACTTTTAGAGGGGAACAATTTTGTAGTCCATGATTTTTATTAAGCTTTAAATGTTGCCGTTTTCGTAATATTTTTTATTGCTGCTCCTCTCCTATTTATCTTAGCTTTTACGACCGGCCGCCTGCCTGACGTCAACTTACCTTAGTCGTATTTAAGACACCTCGGTAAGAAGGAGGGTGGAAAGAGGTCTATTCTGCTAAACCGGATACCACACGGTGGGTCAACTTATCTTAGTCGCCTTTTACGATACCTCGGTTAGAAATGAGGGTGGTACTATTCTACTTAGCCGGATACCACACAGCAGGTCGACTTACCTTAGTCGCCTTTAACGACACCTCGGTAAGAAATGAGGGTGGTACTATTCTACTTTGCCGGATACCACACGGTTAAAAGCTAAACTTGATTGCGGAAATTTAATAAAAAATGTTATACACAAACTCACAAACGATTTACGTACTTTTGCAAGGCCCAAAGCAAGAGCCGAAAGGCAGTTTCTACCACGTGGTCATCTGATTTTCTTTGAATGTGGCCATATCATTGCAGTCTATTTTATTCTAATTAAATTTACTGGGGATCGGGGCTACATTAAAAAAACCTCGGCTACACTCGTTCCATATACATAACTTGTATTCAATAAACAAGAATGCTTTTTAAGCTGTTGCTTTGCACTGACCACAAATTTCATAATAATGTTTCTATATTTGTACAGTGAATCGATAATTTTGGCAATGGAAAGGTTTGACACATTATTATTCATTGCAAATTACGTCTCATGCCATATTCATGTACCATATCATATTTAAAAATCATTTAGGACATGACTGTGTTTTAAAACGATATTTTTGCATTCTGACAATGTTGTTTAGCATTAAAGTATATTAAATTTAATCGTCTCTCAAATATTTTATTGTAAAGTTTACTAATTCACGCCGTGATGTATCCGGCTGAATAGAATAGTACCACCCTCATTTCTTACCGAGGTGTCGTAAAAGGCGACTAAGGTAAGTCGACCCACCGTGTGGTATCTGGCTGAGTAGAATAGACCAACCTGGTTTCTTACAGAGGTATCGTAAAAGGCGACTAAGGTAAATTGACCCACCGTGTGGTATCCGGTTTAGTAGAATAGACCACCCCCCTTCTTACCGAGGTGTCGTAAAATACGACTTAGTTAAGTTGACGTCAGGCAGGCGGCCGGTCGCAAAAACGCAGCCAAACCATGTGACAGCATGTTTATAACATGTTGTGCCGACCCCACTTAGAGTGGGATAAGCGCAGGAGGATGATGATCATGATGAAAGTTTTACTAATTCAACATGTGTTTCAAAATTTTCTTTAGAATAGACAAAATAACATAGCATATAAAATTCCACAATCAATTTTAACTTTGCCATTACAGCAGTTTAAGGAGAGGCTGATACAGAAAGCCTACTATACTGTTGAGGATTATTTAGACGATAGAAATGCGTGGATATAAATATTGTTCGACCCTATACAAGATAGAAACATTAAATGTAACTAGCATTAAGAATTGTATTTTTTAAAAAGAGCAACCGCCGAGTTTCTTCCTGGCTCTTCTCGGTAGGAACAGCTTTCCGAACCAGCAGTAGAGTTGACGATTCAAAAGCGCTTGTTTACAAGTTTATTTGAATAAAGAATATTTTGAATTTGAATTTGAATTTAGAGTTATGTTATTTTGTCTATCCTACCTTACCATACCTCACTTATACCTTACTTTATACCTTTATATTTGACTACATTAAAATTATTTTGTATACCCTAAAAAAGAGAAAACTTATCCTTTTAATTATAAATGTGAAAGTTTATGAGTATGGATGTATGTTTGTTAATCTTTCACGGCGAATCCACTGAACATATATCAATGAAATTTGACACAATTATTCCTTATACGACGATCATGGGTTCAAATCCGGGCAGACACCAATGAGTTTTTCTAATAAAACTTATGTGTCTAATTGATAATTGCAATTTATCACACGCTTTTCGGTGAAGGAAAACATCGTGAGGAAACCTGCATATCTCTAGAGAATCCTAGGGATTTGTGTAACCTACCAATCTGCATTGGAGCAGCGTGGTAGGTCTTAGCTTCTCTCCAAAAATGGAGAGAGGAGGCCTATGCCCAACAGTGGGATAGTAACAGGCCGTTACTTACTTATACCATACAGCAGGATAACATATAGGCTATGGAAATTCTGTTAATTCTACATGAATAGGATGACATTCAATAGCGCCATCTATTTTCAACCCATCACGCGATAACAGTCCACGCGAACGAAGTCGCGGGTATAAGCTAGTGTAACAATATATACATCATCATCATCTTCCTGTCCTTATCCCACTCTAAGTGGGGTTGGCACATGTCAGAAACATGTTGTCACATGATTTGGCTATTATTATTATATATTTTACGACGGGCCGCCTGCCTGACATCAACTTACTTTAGTTGTATTTTACGAAAACTCGGTAAGAAAGCAAGTGGTCAATTCAACCGGATACCACACGGCGGGTCGACTTACCTTAGTCGCCTTTTACGACACGTCTGTAAGAAATGAGGGTGGTCTATTCTACTCAGCTGGATACCACACGGCGGGTCGACTTACCTTAGTCACCTTTTACGACACGTCTGTAACAAATGTGGGTGGTCTAATCTACTCAGCCGGATACCACACGGCGGGTCGACTCACGACACCTCAGTAAGAAAGTAGGGTGGTCTATTCTATTCTACCGGATACCACTCAGCTAGTAAAAATATATACATCGTACAATATACATATTTGTTAACTGACAATTTGTAATGAATTGTATGCATGCAATGAATAATAACTCTGTCAGAAATCCTTTCTACTGGCGAAAGTATTAATGGACCTTTTGAAAATTTTGACATCGATTTGTTAAGCTAGTGAACAACATATTATTGAAATAACATCCGGCACAGCAACTTTATAAATGATACGAAAATAAAGGTAAAAAAAGTACAAATCGCACGCTTAGTATTAAAGAGACCTAATTCAAAACATTGTTTTGTGGCAAATTTAGAAAACTCCTGTTAAAGCGTCATAGCATGGGAGAGCAAGAAAACATTAGTTTTTACTAGTTCGTAGCTCTTTTTTTATGTGAGATTAGAAAAAGATAAGTATACGAGTTTCTAGCCGTGTGGTATCCGTCTCAGTAGAATAGACCAACCTCATTACTTACCAAGGTGTCGTAAAAGGCGACTAAGATAAGTTGATGTCAGACAGGCGGCTGGTCATAAAAACGCAGCCAAATCATGTGACAGCATGTTTATAACATGTTGTGCCGACTCCACTTAGAGTAGGATAAGGGCAGGAGAATGATTCATCATTATATATTCATCATTATATAGTATACGCGTTTCATCTTCTCTCTCTTATTATTTGTTGCGACACTCTCACTTGCAGACTTTCCCATCGCTCCCTTACTCTAGTATAATAACTTTATGTTTGTTTTTACAAAAGTAATAATAAAATTATTTTGCTATAATCCGCGATGAAGTAAAATAGAAAATATATATAATGCTAAATGTAGAGTGGACAATCGGTTATCATACCTGATACATGCAGGAGTCGTAAAAACACATGCACAAACCTCCACCACCACCACCATGATACACGAGCACTATATACGTTCACTATCACAAACTCAACAATCGTTTCGCCCAGCAACCGAAGCATCAGGAGATAGACTCCGTTTTGGTCGTGGAGTCTATCTCCTGATGATAGTGCGGAGGTTTGTGCATGACCTTTTACGAATCCTGCATGTCCTGCAGTATCACTCTACATTTAGCATTAGGTATATATATTTTCTATTTTACTTCATCGCGTATTATAGTAAAATAATTATAATATTACTTTTAGTATTTATTTTATTTATTTTTTATGATAAGCCAATAGCATTTTACACATACTTATTAATACACTTTTTCATACGGCAAGTTCTAGGTAAAACACTTTTGAAGGCGAGTACAGCGTTATCGTAGGTAGTTAGGTACAAAAATAATTTATATAACTAAGAGGAGTCAAATTAAATTATATTTACAGGAAAATTTTGATAAAAATTATTACTAAAATTTAACAACTTAAAGCAGGCGAGCGAGTTTATTTTTATTTTTGTATATTATCCATAAATTTATGATCTATCCAGCGATAGGAGTTTAAGAAACGTATGAAGCCTGTGGATTATACAATATTATGAGCGTTCTAACAATGTAAGATGAACAATCAAAGCGGAACCGTTTATTACTTCACGGGCCCGAATCAATTGCTTCCCAAATACTTCAACCCTCTCATTTGGTACTCATTAAGCAACCGGATGCTTTGACAATTATCGTAATGACCAGTCTACCGTGCGCCTTGCTTTCTTTTCAACATTTGATTATACCTGAATAGCGTGCAAAGGGCGGGGGTCTTCTGCGATTGGTTGAATGGCTATGATGATTTATTCAACAATTCATTTGAAGTAGACCAATCGGATACGGTTATGCTAATTTAGTATTATGAGGTTTTATATCGAATTGTGATTTACATAGAAGTATTATTTAAGTACCTGAGTGACTGAGCCTTAGTCGGTAATTTATTATAAAATAAAAAAATAATTAGGTAATAGGGATCGAAAGCTGTGGTAGCCCAGTGGTAGCACCGTGCGACTCTTTCGAGGAGGTCACGGGTTCAAACCCGGGCAGACACCAATGACTTTTCTAGTAAAACTTATGTGTCTAATTGATAATTGCAATTTATCACACGCTTTTCGGTGAAGGAAAACATCGTGAGAAAACCTGCATATCTCTAGTTTCTGGCGATATGTGTAACTTACCAATCCGCATTGGAGCAGCGTGGTAGGTCTTAGCTCCAATCCTTCTCTCCAATAACGGAGAGAAGAGGCCTATTCCCAGCAGTGGGATAATAACAGGCCTGTACTTTAGGGATTGACCCTAGTATTTACTTTTCTCGAGACTGAATAAGCTACGCTGACTTGACAGTTTATGACATAATTATATATAAATTTTAATATTTTTTTTAATGCCCAAAAACATGAATAAAACGATTTTTTTACATAAAACCATTAGCTAGATCGAATTTTCTCCCTTAAAACTCCCTACATGCTGAATTTCAGGATAATCGTTGGAGCCGTTTCCGAGATTCGGAAAATATATATATACATACAAGATTAACTCATTTAAATATTAAAGATACCTGGGTGATCGAAGCTAGCTCGGTTATTTTTTTTTAAAGACTTAAAAAATGCCATTACAAAATTTAAAAAAAAATATTTGGATCGATCCTGGTATTCAAAATTCGAGACCGCCCGTTACAAATGAGCTATCATAACATTGGATTTGACAGCGTAATTATTCTTTACTTTCTTGCTATAATTACAGATTAAAGAAATCATTGTTAAAACGATTAGTAAGTAAGTAACGGCCTTTTACTATCCCACTGCTGGGCATAGGCCTCTTCTCTCCGTTTTTTTTTGGAGAGAAGGATTGGAGCTAAGACCTACCACGCTGCTCCAATGCGGATTGGTAGGTTACACATATCCCCAGAATTCTCTAAAGATATGTAGGTTTCCTCACGATGGTTTCCTTCACCGAAAAGCGTGTGATAAACTGTAATTATCAATTAGACACATAAGTTTTACTAGAAAACTCATTGGTGCCTGCCCGGGGTTTGAAACCTAGACCTCCTCGAAAGAGGCGCACGGTGATACCGCTGGGCTACCACAGCTTGTTAAAACGATTAGACAAAATATATTACCGATACTATGACTATAGTAGAATATATACATGTGTAAAACATTTTACCGATTTCTTAATAGTTATTCTTATATCTTATAATAGCTTTCGAAGCTGTGATAGCCCAGCGGTGTGATCGTGCGATATTTTTGAGGGGGTAACGAGTTCACTTATAAGGGACACTAATAAGTTTTTCTGTTAAAACCTATGTGTCCAATTAATATATCGCACGCTTTTCATTGAAAAACATCGTGAGGAAACCTGCATATCTATAGACCAGGGCTTCTTAAACTTTGTCATTCACGACCCCATTTATGATTGCTTACCGTGTGGTATCCGGCTGAGTAGAATAGACTAACCTCATTTCTTACCGAGGTGTCGTAAAAGGCGACTAAGGTAAGTTGACCCACCGTGTGGTATCCGGTTTAGTAGAACAGACCACCCTCTTTCTTACCGAGGTGTAGTAAAATACGACTGAGGTAAGTTGACGTCAGGCAGGCGGCCGGTCGTAAAAACGCAGCCAAATCATGTGACAGCATGTTTTTAACATGTTGTGCCCACCCCACTCAGAGTGGGATAAGGGCAGGAAGATGATGACCCCATTTATGATTGCGGGTTTCTTGACGACCCCATACCAATATAAAAAAAATATATATTATTATTTGATGATTTATCTATTAGGTATATACATATGGAAATAAATAGTTTTAGAATTCGTTTTGAAACCTATCAAAATCCCAATATCCCATGTATTCCGCCAACTTTAGTGGTGTTATAAAATGGTATATATATGACATTAAAATCTCTCGCGATCGCAGAATTTTGCTACGACCCATAGTTTAAGAAGCCCTGCTATAGACAATTCTGGGGATATGTCTAACCTACCAATCCGCATTGGAGCAGCGTGGTATGTCCTTTCTCAAACTATGCTCATCAGTCTGATATTAGCTGGCTATTTCTTTACTTTTATTATTTTTGAAGGCGTGGTAGGAAATATAATACACCATATCAGTTAACTCATACATTGCAATAGTTTACTGTTGGTTGTTGTAAGCATTCCCAAACGCCCATATTTCATCTATCAATACAAATTGCTTATTTATTGTTTGTAATAAAGTACATATAATAAAAAGAAGTATCCATTTTCCGTTCTATCTGTAAAATATATTCGATACTGCAGCATATGTCGATAAAATTTATTCTCGATTTTACGATTGAGTACCACGCTTTACGATAGCCTCACAAACGCTCTCTATCTACCCAGCAAATATTTACATTGATGACATTCTGCTACAGTGTTTACCCCAATTTCGTCCTAAGTAAATACCTATAAAAGATCGATAAGGAAGATTTACAACAGAAGAAATAAAAGTTTTTGCGACCCGAATTTAATCTTATCTTATACATAAAGTTTATAAAAGACAGATGACAAATTACGAATTTTTTATATAAGAACGAATTTTTTGACCACTGGATCCCAAGTCGTTGACAATCTGTAGCCCTCTTCTCTGTTGAATGTGTGATGCTTCAGATTGTCAACGACTTGGGATCCAGTGATCAATAAATATACCTCGCGAAAGAAATCGTTGCAAGCTATATCGCGTGCGGATAATATCAGTGTGGTGTGCAATAGACTTTACATATTTGTGCGGTTCAAGTGCGGGTAGATGAACAAAATAATGACTGTAGTACTCGGGAACGAAGACGCCGCGGCGCTCCAGTCAGTTAGTGACCACGGTGGATGCAACTCTGCCGAAACCTTGAACCTTATACAAAGGTGATCGATTATAACGCGATGTGACCCGTATGTTTATATAATAATCAGTATTTATCGCGAAAGTTTAAAATCTACTAAAAATGTATAATATTATTTGTACTATAATACGTATTATTGAAATGATGAGGTCAAAGTACGATAATACGGCTTAATAGAGAAATATCTGGGTGACCGAGCCCTGCTTGGTAATTTTTTACAAAATGAAAAAAGAAACTTTAAAAAAAAATAATAGGGTAGGTGCGGCTCTTTACGGTATTTTCATTTCTCGCAACCACCCGTTCCCCGAATAAGCTACGCTGACTTGACAGTTAATGGCAAAAATTCGATTCAATATAATGCCCAAAAACAGGGATAAAATATATTTTTTTTAACCTATTTTTCTAACCTAACCTAACCAGCCTAAAATGTATCCATACAAAAAATAGAGAAAGCAAATGATACTCATCTGTCTCTCTTTTTTGTATGTAATCAGACAAAGATAAGTACGGGTCTCAGATCTTCCCTCTCTCATTACTTTTTGGACACTCGAACTTACAGGCCTGCTTATTGTTCCCCTAATCTATTAATAATAACTCTATGACTAAATTATGGGATTAGTCCGCCGAGTACAACAGAGTTCATATTATAAAAACACAATAACATCTTACGAGTATGCTAATACTGTGACTTGAGAATATTAAAATTTGATGTTGCAGAGTTTTGATAATCGCATGAGCAATACAGATCGCACTTTGACTCGTATAAATCAAGTCCAACTCATTCGAAACGTCATATATTAATATAATAAATATACAAGTATCATAAGATCGGTTGTTTTTACCTTACGGATGCAGGTTTTGCAAACTGCATGTTTCAAAAAATGTATTTAATTAAACAAAAAGAAATGAAAAACAAGATGATAGTAAATTAGACAGCGTAGTTATAGAACATGTCATGATAAACCTAATAATCTCATCTTTTTATATGGCAAAACAGTAGATGCAGTATCTAAGTGCATTATCAGATCAATATTGATATAATGACATACTAACAACCTATCATAGAATAAAACTGTCATCGAAGGGACATTAATGTGCTAAATTTAAGGGAAATTGAATATCAGTAAAAGCTACACAAAATTTAATTGTAAATTGGAAACTGGAAAGAAATATAATAGAAGCAAATAAAATAAAATATCATAACTAAAAAGATAATTCGAATAAACATATCAACATTATTCCACAAAGGTTAGTAACAGTCACAACACATAAAGATGTCCAAGAAAACGCTAAAGAGGATAATGCAAATGAATTTCAGAACGCACGCAACGCTGAATTAAAATTATATTTATTAAACATTAAAACTAATGTTAATCCAGCTATTGTGAACGCAACAATATTGGAATACAAATATCATCTGCCAAGGCTGCGTAAGGACGTGGTCACGATGGATGATCACGAGTTTCCCAGTATGTGGAATATCGCATGCACAGGGCGTGTATCAAGATATGACGAATTCTCATAGGATGCGTCCATCAGGGTAAACTTAGGCAAAGAATACCGACTTCCGTCGTCAGCTTCATTGATATTCAATACTAATGGTCGATGCAAATCCTAATGCCTTCGTTTCTAGCTTTTGTAAAAAAAATGATTCTTGAACTGTAATGTTAATGACGTTTACGAGTAGATAATTTAATTTTGGACTTGTAAAATTGAATTTTTGTATCATGATTGAATTTTTAAATATATTCATATAACAAAAATTGTCGAAAATAAGAAGAGTGGCGGCTTAATAAGCAATTGCTGGTGAAAAGCTGTTAATCGCTTTTACGACTCTGCTACGACTAAAGTGGCAGTCTACTGGCTAGTTGATTGAATACGACTAAGTTAAGTTGACGTCTGCCTGACGTCAACTTAACTTAGTCGTATTTTACACCTCGGTAAGGAAGAAGGTGGTCTAATCTACTCAACCGGATACCACACGGCGGGTCGACTTACCTTAGTCACCTTTTACGGCACCACGGTAAAAAATGAGGGCAGTATATTCTTCTCAGCTGGATACCACACATTGTTAAAATAGTCATAGTAAATTAAGTAAGGTTCACGACATTTATCTATATTTCAACACATTGTTACCATTATCGTCGAATTAAAGTCAAATTTTAATGTCTTTCCCTCCTTGGCACACAGTTAATCCACCGCAGTCAATTGTTTTCCAAGAAACACGCTATTAAACAGGATTAATAGGACATAATGCGTTTGACATCTATAAAAATCCACTAAGTCCAAGGAAAACAAATTCAGCATTGAAAGTATATAGTTGGAGAGATGACGCTTAAAGGGTCGTAAAAATTTTATCGTTTGAAGGAAAATAAATAGTTTTTCGCTGTGCTCCATCTAAGAGTTATACAATAAAAAGTTTACAACTGTAAGAAAATAGACTGGCTTAGGAATGGCCACCGTTTCGAAATTGATGGTTTAACCGCACACAAATAAATAACACCCAGTTTCTTATTTTATTATAACTTTTCTGAAATTCATTCACATTTCTTGAATCTTGAGTTTATTAGTAACTTTGTTAAGATAACTTTTGCAATTGTATGATCCATTTAATTATTAATAAAATGTTATTATTCCTGCATGTTTTATACTTCATTACGATGATTACGAATATAATTAGAAGGGAGTAAGGAAGCTAGTCTTAGTCTGATTTGTAATACGTAATAATTATTTGTAGTACGATGCCTAATAAACGAGAACCTGATTCTTTTAACTATTGGCAATAAAGGAATTCTGAAAGAGAAGCAAGTTTGATGGTGTGATAAGGTTCACCAAGCGTGTGGATTATTGCCATCAATCTTCAATTCTGGCAATCAACTTCTGTTGTTCAAATTTATTGCTAATTGAGTTCCATTAATAACGCCAATTGTTAAAATCAAAGCTTAATCATTCTCAAACCAAAACAAACATAAAAACCTTTACTAAGATTTCATTAAAAGAAACTAGTAAGTAACGAGGTATTAAATAGGCATCTGGCCTTGCAATAAAATAATATCATCTTCTGAACAGGTCCATTAAATTTAAGATTTAGTTGAAGAGCAGGCAGCTGCGACGAAACAATAAGTAAAAGTATAGCTGTCGTGAAATCCAAAATTATCCGCAGAGATGATACGTTTTCTGATCAAAATATGCAACATTCTACGTACACAACTCTCATGTTTAATAAACCGATTTATCAAGATGTGCATGGCTTCTTAAATGCGTTTGTATTTCTCATAAATCACTATCATTTTCTCATCACAAATAAGTATGGTTAAAGTAATCTAACCCTTGAGTGAATTTATGAAGGTCCAAGTTTTATTAAATTCGCTAAAGTTAGACCCACGCGTAAGCTAGGATTAAATGGGCGATTAGTCAATATTGCTTGTTTGTGAAAGTTATGGGCTGTAATGGATTTGCCCATCGAACCACCCTGACGCGAAATAAATTCCCATAAAATACATGACTATATCTCTTGAAATGATGGGGACAAATTATACTCATGCTATGTCCCTGAATTTGTTTGTAATCCTTACGATGTTTTCTGTTATTAAAATATCCATGGGTTGATGACAATAATAATTATTTTCAATGACCCATGACAGTTTTGACATAATTAATTCTGGTTCTTGAACTTTAATATTTATTTACCCATTGCTTATCAGTTATGCTATCTATTAAATCTTTTATTTTTATAATACACACGATCGTGTAATATTTAAAGATACGTACTCTTACAATTCCCTGCCATTTCGGATTGGAGCAGTGTCCAAGCTTAAATCCTTTCCTCCAAAAGAGAGAGGAAGCTTTTACACAGTAAGGGGATATTACCTCGTTGGACCTTACAATAGTTACTCAGAATATAGTACTTAAGAAAAAAAAACCGGCTTGTTACTACTTCACTGCTGGGAATAGCCTTTCTCATTCGTTTTTTTGAGAGAATGGTTGAAGCTTAAACTGCTTACGCAGCTCCTAAGTATTCTCTAGAGACGTCCAGGCTTTCTCACGATGTTTTCCTTTAATTAAGAATTTATAACCGTGTGATAAATTCCAAATATAAATAACGCACATAAGATTTAATAATCATTGGTGCCTCCCCGGGGTTTGAAACTGTGACTCTCTCGAAAGAGTCACCGCTGGGCTATCTTAGCTTATTTCTTTGTAACTTTATTTTATTCTTAATCGGTAATTTCTAAGAATTAATTAATCTTCTATATCTTATCCCGTTACAAAACACAATCATCTGATATTGGCTATTGAGACTAGGTTACACCACACTCAAGCTCTCGTATACTTTAAGTGAAACGTTTCGCATAAAGTATCCACTGACATCGCAGCTGTCACTTCAGCTGTCATCAAATCACCAGCTACACAAATACCTTGCATTCCTTATACAATTTGTTACAGATTTCCATTAAGCTATTCGCCGCGTGTCGGCGAAGGCATTAATATAGACGTCATCTCCGTATTTTAGGAGTGATATCTTAAAATATGATAGCTAATGCTACTTATATTGTAAAGTGTGATTGTAATAGAGTTATTGATATATGGTATATTTGGTGTGGTTATTAATAATTAATATAGGGTAGAGTAGCCATATGCAGGCCTGTAAGTTTGAGTGTCGCAACAAATAATGAGAGGAAGACGAAACTCTTATATTTTTCATCATCACTCTATTGCCCTAATCCCACTCTAAGTGGGGTCGGCACAACATGTTATAATCATGTTGTTACCTCTTTTGACTAATTATTTAATGACCGCCAGTCTGACGTCAACTTCCCTTAGTTGCCTTTTAAGACACCTCGATAAATGAAGGTGTTCTATTCTACTCAGCCGGATATCACACGGCGGGTTAACTTACCTTAGTCGCCTTTCACTACACCTCGATAAGAAATGAGGGAGGTCTTTTTCTACTCAGCCAGATACTATTCGGTGGGTTAACTGAAATCAGTAGCCTTTTCCGCCACCTCTGTAAGAAATGAGGGTGGTTGTTTACTACTCAGCCGGATACCACACGGGGTTCATCCCTCGTATGGTATATCTTATACGTATCTTTGTTTAATCACTAGATACACCCTAATTTCCTTTATCTTTATTTGTCTTTAGTGTAATAAGGCACATTTTACACTGGCTTCCTTGCTCTAGTATAATAATTCTATGACAACTATACAGTCAAAGACGCAGCTGCCTTCTCTAAATATTTGCCAGCATGATACCACAGTTCATTGGCTCGCCGATCTATATTTGTGATCGCTAGGGAAACTAGTATTTCCATACACATCATCTTGAATGCTGGCTAGCTATATCGAGAATTTTTTTATTCGGATTCTACTTACATTGTCTCGTTTTTTGCATATTAATTAAACCTGCTGATGTCTCAAGAGATATCTCCATATATTTTTATGGACCAACTAGCTTGTATTTCTTGTGTTCGACTTTTGCATGTTTGTAATTTGCATATAATTTTCGTTGCATTCAAGACATTTATCTTTATCTTCGGCTTCATTCCAAACTGCCAAATTTTATACCTTACAAATACTTATAAAGAAAATTCTTGATTCACCAATACTAATTGCTAATAGTTATTGATTAAAGTATGTATATTTTTCACTCTAATAGAGGCAAATTTATTTGGAGTAAAAGAGCAAATTATTACATCATTTATGTATATTTTTAGTCAATGAAACAAATGATATTTTTAATTTTATTTTCTGTTACTATTATTACTAAAAAACAAAATTTGATATAAACACTTTAAAATATAATTCAAACTGAATTAAATTTGTTAATTAATTACCTTTTTTTAATATGGAGATAATCAAAATCCGTTAATTAATTAATGAGTTTATTTAGTGTGCACTAGTTACACTGGAGCCTGGTTTAAATACGTTTCAACAATATTATCTAACGTCACAAAATTTATCAGAAAGTGTTCTTTTTTTAATTTTGGCTTTAAACGCGTTTCTACCTAAAGACCATTAGCAACGGGCCAAAACGTAATGTCATCGCCACCCAAAGCAAATGACAAATTATTCACTTGCCGGTATCCACGGTATTGTGGAAACAAAATATTGAAATTCGCGATACGTAAATCCTTATCTACTAAGTCTTAAGGTGCAAATTCGTTATATTTATCTCTGCTAAACGCTGGCGAATGTATCAGTGGAAGTTTTTGTAGGCACATGGTGTCTCTCCGTTCATTTTACAGTCTGATGCTATTCTAGGAAACATATTCCACCATATCTCGGTGTATTTTCGGTCAGGTGGCCAGATGTCGATGGTGTTTTGTTCCCTTTGCAAAATTTTCAACAGGGGATGTCACTTTCTGCAATTTGTCTTATTAGGTCGTTGGGCGCATAAGTTTGAATTTATTGGCAGCTTCTTGTTTTTATTTCAGGCTATTTGTGTCGCATCAGCCCAATTACTCGACAATGACTAATTGTTGATTATTTTATATCCCTTATAAATCACTTTTATGATTTCGTTCAATTAACTTTAACTTTAATTGCGCTTTTGATTAATTTATCGTGATATAAAATTTTTGAATTGTTCAAGGAACGAAAGACATGAAGCTAAAATTTGGAATTTCAAAAATCCAAAATTATATTTCCAAGTCACAAAATATTGATTGTCAGGCAGGCGGTAGTAAAATACGTAGCCGAATCATGAGACAACATGTTAATATCATGTTGTGTCGACCCCACTTATATACAGTTAGAATATAGGGATATAGGATACAGGTATAAGCTCAGGAGAATGAGGATAAAAATTCCAAGTCCTGAATAATTAGTATCTACAAATTATTTATGTCCTGTTACTTTTAACCTCATACTTTAATTATGGAATTTATTTTCCGAATTAACTATATGCTGTTAGCACGGCGACGGGCGAGCACAGTAGTATCGCTGAACTAGCATCCGGGAACGTCGTCCTAAGGGTGCCTCCTGTGAGGCCGGACCACGGCTTAGGGCGACGTGTAGTGGAGGGCTAATAGTATGACGATTATTCATTATGGCGTCGGGAGTGTGGCGGGAAGCCACGGCCGACCGACGTTAGAAAACTAGGGCCTCGTTTTAGCCGGCTTAGACGCTATTTGCGTGTATTATATTGACTGGCCCGTTGGCGTAGTGGGTAGTGATCCTGCCTTCAGCTCCGCGGGTCGCGGGTACGATTCCCACCGAGGGCCAACATTTTCAATAAATGAATTTGTTGGCCTTTGAGCCTGGGTGTATATTTGTATTTAAGTATGCATTTAAAAAATATATAAGTATATATTCACCAGTTTTCTGTCCACCATAACACAAGTATTAAGTTACTTTGGGGATGGACTGACTGGACTTTACAACAAAAACCATTTATAATAACGACTCACGAAACATTTCGGTCACAATTGATGAGGTTATGTCATTGCTATGACAAATAGCGCTATTTTCTTCGTCTCTTTGGAGGTTATGCGAGCGCTCCGAATAAAGTTTTTTCGAAATTTTGCTACAATATTTTTTCTTTATTTGTATCGAACAAGTACAAACGTTCATTTAAGTACAATATTATTCAAAGTAGTAAAAAACAAGTAGGTAATTCGACTGAGTTAGTCATCTTAATTTGGTTTTTTATTTAGACCTATTATAATAATAATAAATAAATAAATATATGGGACACTTACACACACGGTGTGTGTAAGTGTCCCATATATTTATTTATTTATTTATATGTGTGTGTGTTTGCGATCGTTATTTGATCGTCAGAGTCATACAGGACGCTTTTTGGACGCCTTTATTTTCGGTGAGTTTAATTATGGAATTCTTTAAGTATACTAAGGTATTATGTACTAAGCACTACAACCTTCGCTCACGGGCCAGTCGATCTCCATATTTTTTGCCTAAAAAACTTGGATTATCACTAAAATAGATGCAAAAAGCCAGTATCCCGCTAGAGTTACCGTTGTTTATAAACGTTGCGCCTTTTTGCGAGGTGTCGGCGCTCCTCAAAGAGATGCATGTGTGTATTTTATTACGATTTTCTCACGAACACATGTGCTGGAACAGGAATCCCGCGCAGTGGTTGTGAATTCAAGAGACGGATGTTTAATATGGATGAAGCGAAAGGGATTTTACTTGTCATGAATTAAAAACAATCAGCTAAGAGCGAACGCTGCTTTGTGGGTTCTATCGATTCAAAAGACAAAAACCTTGTGTTTATACTGTACAGAGTGGTACATACGCTACGTAGTTAAATTAATTCCCTGATCACTTAAACGTATGCAATAACTTTGTTCAATCTTCTTAAATATAGTCAAAAAAAGAAAATATTTTCGAACAAAAAAAATTATTTAATTGAGATCTAGTCTAGGTCTAGGTCTAGAAAGCACGCCAATGCTTTCTCAAAAAATAGAAGGAGACATAACATCATAGTTTTGTCTGCCTCGCACTTGTTTAGTTATACCGCGTATAGTTTTTAGGCCAAGATTCCAATGGCATGTTAGGGTACGGTCATTGATCTCTATAAACGTTAACTTATGAAATAAATTTGGCATAGTTCAATCTTCTTAAATATATTTTTAAAAAAGATTTTTTTTCGAACAGAACAAATAATTTAATTGAGGTCTAGCTCTGCGCGCTTGCTCAAAAAACAAAAGAAGACATAACACTATATTTAACATTTGTCTCCCTCGTACCTGTTTAGTTATACCGCATTTAGGTCAAGGTTCGAATGGTGTGTTAGGGTACGGTCATTGATGAACGTTTTTTTTTAAATGTGAAATAAATCATGTGGTTCAAATACTTCCCTGAATTAACTAATTTTTTTATTGTACCCTACATTGAGTACTGAGGTGTGTAGGTACCTAAAATTAATATTAATATCGTATGATCGGAACCACCTGTATAAACAGATCTGATGCAACTAAATTAATTTTTAAAAGCTTTTATTTAATTTCATTTGTATGTATGTTTGTATGTGAAGGTGGAACCTTGTTAAGTTAAATTTGATCCACTTACCGGTGTCCAATTGAGCTGAAATTTTACATACTGGTCCAGTACCGATTACAATGAATGTTTATGATAAGCATGACCTTATCCTGCTGTCAAGATTGGCTCCAGACGAAGAAACTTCTGAACTTTAATATGACCAGTATTTGTTCAAAAATAATTTGAAACGTTGCCAGTAATTAAATACTTACGCCGGAACCCTAAAAGTGCATCACGCATCAATAAATTTCTCTCTCAAAGGAAAACGTAGCTCCTATTTAGTATGTATATGAACAAACTTTTACTAGAATGTACGTATTAAGAATAATTATATATTTATTTATACTTATGTTAAATGCGAAAGTCTGTCAGTTAAGGTTGACGTTTAATCTGCTGTACCAGTATTGACGTAATTTGGAACTATCAGGCTAAATCAGGCTATATCATCATTCTCCTGCCCTTATCCCACTCTAACCTGTTGTTGTAACTCTAACTCATGTTGTGAAATGATTTGGTTAGGTATTTTACGACTGATCGCTTGCCTGACGTCAACTTACTTTACAACTTACCTTAGTCGCCTTTTACAACATCTCGGTAAGGAATGAGGATGATCTATTCTACTCAGTCCGATACCACACGGCTTTTTATATCTATTTATGTAACGTATGTCAAATAGAATGAATTTCCGTTATACCTTCGGAAAAAAATAGCACATTATTGACGCTATTTTAATACTTAGGTTGACTTGAACCAGTTTGAAGGCACAATTTGTATTTTATACATTAAAAACTTGGATTTGAACCCGTCATACTAGATAAAGATTAAAAACTATAATAGAATTATGTTATTTGTTATAGTTTTGTTGCTTTTACTTTTGGCTACTAGGCAAAGTCTATCAGTAAAGTAGGCAAAGTATATTAGGCTTATAGCCAGAAGATAATAAAATGATTTAAGCTATATATCATAAACAAATAGAAATATCCATAATTTGTTACTCCTGATAATTTTTTCTGGTCTTGTTAAACTGCAGATTTATACTCTGTCGTTTTTATCTTGTTTATTTATGTTAAAAGACCGTGCAAAAAACGTTTTAAAAATGTTGATTAACGGCTTTGGCTGATGCACGCGTAAAAAAATATTTTTCGTTGGAATTAAATTTTGAAGGTTAAGTTGTAATAAAGATACTGTAATATTTTCTAAAAAACATATGCAATCCAAAATAATTAAAATTGTGTAAAATAAAAATTTTGTTTTATGTGTTTAATGTATAAAATATATTAAACACATATTTAAATTGTGTCTCTTTAGTACATAATGTATTATTATTAACTTTTTTTTGTTGTACAATAAAGAATATTTGATTTGATTTGATTTGATCACTTTGATCACTTTGATTTTGAGTAATATCAATCTTAACGTATCCTGCAAACTGTAATACAAATATTTAAAATTAGCTGAATTTGATTGTGAATTTATTATTTAGCTATTTCTGATTCTGATCCCCTCAGTTATAGTAAATCACATCAGTCATATACCTTTATTTATTTATTCATTTATTTATATAATTTATTGTTACACAAGTATATCCGGCTGAGTAGAATAGACCACCCTTATTTATTCTCGGGGTGTCGTTAAAGGCGACTAGGATAAGGTAACGCCCGACAGGCGGTCGGTCGTAACATAACTAGCCAAATCTCATCACAACATGTTGTGCTGACCCCACTTAGAGTGGGTGAAGTAAGATCTCAAGTAAATTATTTGGATGATAAAAAAGCCTGGATTTGTAAATCCTTTCAGCTTCATACAAGACTGCTGTTTAATAATGTAAAATTGAAAATGTTTAAAAGATTGACCGTCGAGTTTCTTTCTGGTTCTATTCGGTAAGAGCAACATTCCGAACCAGTTGTAGCTTCATCAATCATATTGATACTTGACGATTCAAAAGTGCTTGAAAGAGCTTATTTGAATAAAGATTATTTTAATTTGATTTGAAGTTGAATCGCGTTGATTTGTTTTAGAAATTTACAAAAGATACGTCATTGTTTCATCCCTAAATTGTGACCAGGATTTGTTTTTACAGTAAACAGAGTGTATTGGCTTACCGCGACGGTCGCTTTACAACGAAAACACGGGGTAAGGTAACTGATTTCTAATCTTACAAAATATAAGTTGGAAACAGACAGAAATCAATTTGGAACATCTTAGTAGCGCAGTTATTCGTCTATGATTCATTCAAAATTTTATATGGATTTGTTTTCATTATTTTTTAAGGGTTGAGGTTCAACCTCCTTGGTCCAGCTGGAGGCTGTATAGGTGTATCGTTATTAAACAGTTATATTATGATACAGGTGTCCATACAAGACCTGTATCGTAATAAAACTTTTTCATTTTTAATTTTTGGCCTGTACGTAATGTTTGTCATAAGAATTTTGGTTTCAGTTTTATAATCTTTGTATTACTTAAATATACTTAAGGTTTCTTGCACACCACACTTATATTATCTGCACGCGATATAGCTTAAAACGATTTTGTTCGCTAGTTGTTTCGTGAATGCGCGTATAGCTAAAGTTGTCGTAATTTGCATTATTAAGTTTGAACATAACCCGAAAGTAATAAAAATATTATTTTGCTACAGTCCGCAATAAAAGAATATATATGTAGTGCTAAATGTAGAGTGTATTGTACTTTAGTTTATTAGTGTTTAAGCCATTAAGACAGCTTCCTATAGGTATCGTAAAGCTTTGCACGGTTATGGTTTGAGTTACAAAGTAAACATAAGTTCCGATTTACCCCACAACCGCCCTTGAACCCGATGTAAATAGGTGAATGTGCAGGGGAGGAACAAAAATAGTTCACGGTTAAAATTCTAAATATAACTTTTTTTAATTGAACTTTTCAAGACGCTAAAAGCTCAGTACAATATATTTATTTAGACCAGCGGTTCTTAAACTTTGTGGTAAGTAATTTATAGAATTAGGCGTTACTTTGCGGAGATCCATAATACAAAATGAATCATTCATCGCGGATTATAGCAAAATAATTTTTATTATTACTTTTGTGGTGAGTGTAAACCTTTATAGTAGTGACTTCTATTGTAGACAGTGATGTAGCTAGGTAAGGTAAAAATCCATGGGGTAAAATGGGGCTTCCATTACCACCTAGGGCCATTTTCTATAAAAAAATTGTTGGTTCTTCGAGCCATGGTTTGTATTTGTATGTATTTAAAAACTGTATATGTATATAATTACCACCGTCGTGTGGTATCCGGATGAGTTGAATAGAGCACCCTCTTTCTTACCGAGGTGTCGTAAAAACTGACTAAGGTAAGTTGACGTCATGTAGGCCGCCGGCCGTAAAATACGTAGCCAAATCATGTGACAGCGTGTTTATAATATGTTGTGCCGGTCCCACTTAGAGTAGGATAAGGGCAGGAGGATGATGATATTTACGTACTATGTAGTAACTTACTTTGGGACGACCGTGTGTGTAAGTGGCTCATATATTTATTTATTATTTTTATGAGTTTTAAGAATGAAAAATTTCTGCAATATTGTTAGAACACAAAGGTAAATTAATAATTCGCGGCTATCACTAGTATAATATATTGCTAAAAAAAGAATAGAAAAAAGTATATAAGTAATAAAAAAGGTAGAAAAAGAGAATATGGTTATTATACTAGAGTAGTGACACTTTAACTTACAGGCCCAACGCCTGTTAGTGAGAGTAAATATTGAGAGGTTAGATGAAACTCGTATACCTATCCTTGTCTAAACACAGATAAAAAACGAGAGAGATATATACTGTTGCATTTGCTTTATCTTCATTGTAGGGACACATTTTACGCTTGCTACTCTATTATAATAACTCTATTGAAAAAAATAATCGCCAAAAAATAACCTTTACCTTTAATGTTGATTACGAACATTTTGCCAAATCGCAATCCGTTTCTAAGAAGCATGAGACCCCACATTAAAATAATTACCAACTAAAAAACTACTTTATCTAATAAATTGCATTAAATTTATAAAAGATTTTGATACAGTTAAATCTAGACCTTAAGTTATAAAGATAAAACTTAAATTGAAATGACGCGTGCAAACCACAGCCCAGACTGCAGATTCCGCCAGTATGCACCATGACTATTGAAAATTATCTCAATAATAACGCTAAATACTTTCCGCGTCTGGTTTTTTACTCGTCTGCGATAGATAACTGTATTTAGAAGTCGGAGGCACTCTTTGTCTAGATTCATCTGATCCTGGATATTATACTGACCGTGACCAAGGTGAATAAATTTTGTATAGACTGCCGTCTTAGGTATTCATCTAGTAAATATACATCGATACTAGTGCTATCTGGATACTAGTGCATTTCGTTAGCGTATTTAAGTACCTTAAATGATGCAACAGTATTTACCTTTGTTGCCAAAAGAAAAAAAGCATTTGGATCTTGGATAAGGATCTTATATACATAAATATGGCTGGATTGGCCTGTTAGTGCAGTTGACAGTCTGCCTTCAGCTCCGCAGGTTACTTGTTGATTTGATTTAATTTGATTGTTATGAATTAAGCTAGAATAAAAAAATAGAAACAAAACAAAAACAGACTCAAATGATGACGACTCAGAGATGTAGGAATACAACGTACATAAAATCAAAGCGATCGACGGAAAGTAAACTAAACAGCTAATGTCTGATAACATAAAAAACGTGGCTATTATAACAGGTATTATTTTTTATTAATTTTAGTACCTCGATGACGAGCCTTGCTCGGTAATTTTTAAAAGGCATAAAAAAAGATGAAACTTGAAAAAGAGAAAAATTATTGGCAGGTGGGGTTCGATCCGGGGCATTTTGACTTCTCTAGTCCGCCCGTTCAACTGCGCAACGCACTGAGCAATGACCCCCCCCCCCCCGAAACCCCCACATGCTGAATGGCATGAAAATAGTTGAAGCCGTTTCCGAAATTCAGAAGATATACGAGACTGACTCATTTCAATATTAAAGAAAAGATGCTTATTACAACTGCACTGCACTGCTTACTAAATAGACACCTGAAAATAATGAGTATAAAGGAAGATTCAGTGCCTCGAGCGTGGAGAGGAACAAATGAGTCTTTACCTTATCGTTATGTACCTGAGTGCTCCATGTACTCGCTGATAAGATGAGAAATACTAGGTAAGGATGAAATTGACGTAGAGAACCTAACATATATCCCTGTAAGGGATATTATCAGGTTTGTTAAAGCTACTGGTAGGTTAAAGTAGGTGACAATGTCAAAACAGCAGTGAAACCAATGTCCCATGGGAAAATGGGCGTCCCCGAGCCTAATAGAGAAGCTGACATATGACTAGATTAAAGCATGCATTCCTGTTCTTTGTATGTAATATGATATTTAAATGATGCCCAGCAAACAAATGATATCAGGTAAACTGACTAAATTAACCCGTAAACACCTACCACTGTTTACACTGCACTTCAGATATCGAGTTAAGTGCTAAACTTAACTCGTTGGCTGCAGGTTGTTTTTATGATGCATCGTGTGTTATTTTAAGACAATAACTTAATATTACTAGAATAGATAAGAAATTCTTGGTTCCAAATTAGTATATGGTCACAAGCAACTTTCCAATATTTAGAGAAAATACTAATAAATAAATATATGGGACACTTACTAGATCGCGTATTTCGCAAAAATACTACCCTAAATTGCGAAAATTGCAAGTTGAAAAATATTGAAAGTAATTTAAGTCGATGCGGAAAAGTGCGGAGTCACAGCTAATGTTGCCAATTTTTGTCACCTATTTCGTATTTTACTTCAAATTTAAAAATTACATTTTTTTAATTCAAATTTTTCCAAATTTAATTATTTCAAATTTTCTACAGGATCGCAATGTTAATCTTACTATTTTGAAGTTACTCGATTTATTTAATAGTTTGAGTTAAGTATGTAACGTTTATAATCGCTTTCTTAAAAGAAAAGCACAATAATTATAAAATTGCACTGAAAAAAAAGGCTAAATCTTCTTCAGAAAAGTTTTGACGTAACATGTACACTCAACTTTATGACAGTACCCAACATTAGAGTTACCCAAAAATTAAACACAGTACTCTTTATTTGCAGTTACTCCGTTGATTTCGCTCATTGTATATAAAGTTTGACATTTGAAGAGTTAAATAAACCAGATATTGTAGACATTATTTAAACTAATCCTACGGTATCTCACTCTAATCTCAAGTATTACATTTATTTAACCACTTCAATTATACTGAAGAAGCTTTTAAGATAAAACTTGGCTACGGATTTCTCTCTTTAATAATATCTACTAAGGTAAAAATATCCATCTACAATTCTGTCCTGTTCCTATCCCATCGCTTGGAAATGGCATCTTTTCTCTTTTTGGACACAAATATTTGAATCAATGTGAATTGGTAGGTTACACGGATTGCAGGAGTACTTTAGAAATTTAGAGAAATCCTGGTTTTCTCAATATGTTTTCCTTCATCGAAAATAGAGTGATTAATTAGACATAGGTTTGTTTATAGAAGACATGGGTCCACCCGGAGTTTGAACCACTGATATCCATATGGTATTTTACAAAGAAAAATTTCTAATTTCTAGTATTATTCCATTCCTTTGCTTCAACTAAGGTCACAAGGTCAAAATTTAGAGCGATGACATATATCCAGGGTTTGAGGTCTTGATGTACATATAGTGACACAGCTTACACTCCCATAAGTGTTCGCCAGAGCATCTTCGACTATGTTGCAGAGTGAAATGTCGATGGAATTCGGGATGGTGCAAAAAGCCTACTAAACATACTCGTAACTACGAACTGAATTTACCATAATCATTTCGATCATAACATAAACAGTGTCATCGCTGACTAAGAAGAAATCCTCATTATCTAAGGTGGAGTAATCTGGGTGTAAAAATCAAGGGCGTTAGGATGTAAATAATTCTGTGAAGGTGATTGCCTTCCATAAGGCCATCATCACGACGTCATTGACGTCGCTTTTCGCCGATTGGACTCAGAATGACCATTGATCCAAGAAGTCAAGCACTCGCTCCGCAAGCGCTCTCATTTTCTTCTCGGAGATACTTCTGTTTGTAAATCTGTTCTCTGCTTTAAATCCGTAAGCACAACATTGGCATTTCGGTTTAAACAATGCTTTATGTAAATATTTCTTTGATTCAAGTTCAATGCCCGTAATTACCATGAGTCAATCAGGGGTGATTCCGCACGAGATCTATTTGAGTGCTATATGACATCCAGCGATGAGTAACTATAGTCTGGTCTCGGTGGCGTCTCAATACAAGGTCACGTGATTCACACAGATGGCGCGAAAACATTTATATATCATTAAATACATTTTATTGTTTCAAAAGCCCCGTGTTGAGTTTGCGGGTCGTAAATGTCTAAGTCCTTAAGCAAGTTAAAAGGAAAGGATTGAGTCCTGGATTCAATGTTCTCGTTTCTACCAATGGGTGGTCAATGGACTGGAACATCCATACTAACATAAATCCGTAAGACTGTCTATATGTTAAGATATCATGGCTTATTCGCTTGAGCAATATTGAAAGAATAAATTGAGGCTTAGATATTGAACTCACATAAAGGTTAAAAGAGTGCGTTTTTCCTTATAAAACTGGAAATAACACATAATCATCATCATTCTGATGCCCTTATCCTACTTTAACTGGGGTCGGCATAATATGTTTAAAACATATTATGCCGTTGTTGTTGTTGTTACTTGATTTGGCTAGTTTTTTTTTACCAGTTCTTTCTTGTTTTTTCTCACTTTTTTGCTATTTTCTTCAAAAAGTTCTTATATTTTGGTAGAATTTGTTTTTGTAAAGAAAAACAAGAAATCAATGTCCGGACTTAGATCTCTTGTAACAAGTTTCTTAGATAAAGGTTATTATTGTTATCTTGCTTTATGGCCTGTTACATAGAGGTTATTCTACCTTATGCGTTTAAAAAAATCACAAGGAGCACTCTTCATGATGTAAAATTATATCAAAAGTAGGTCAATACCATCCGGTGCCTGAAATTGTGTCCTCAACATACAAATATCGTGTCACGTCCATCGATAGCTATGCCAAAATGAACCACCATTCCTTATAACTGTACTCAAGTACCATTAAAGATAATCGTCATTTGTATTCAATGCGATACGTTAACTAACTTCGATACAATGCAGTTATATATGTTTTTGACGACGTTGTTTTTTTCAGCCAGATTTTAGTATAATGTAACAACGCAGCCGTGTCGCTACTGCAAGCAAGCAAGCAAGCCATGACGTCACATCTTGCCACAGCCTTTCGCGCCATTTTGACGTGGGAGATGTGACAGGCGCTGTCATTAGCAGCTAGCCCGCGAATAGCGAATGAGAATTTGCCTTGATTTCATTTTAGCATTTTTTATGTAAAGAATAAAACTGTTTTAGAATATTTATTTTATTAATACAAGTAGTTTAGTTACAATAATCTAAATCGCTTTTATCGGGACAACTTCGGTAGATAGATAATTCATTACTGAGCGACGAAGGTTTGTTCCTATCTTTATCTGTATAATTCCTATCTTTATCTGATAGGATATTGTGAATGGCCGTAAAAGGATCATCGTGGGCGTGACAAAAGTTAGGTGCAGTCGGATATTTATAAATACTAATAAGTAAATTACCGATCTCAGTGTTCAACGTGCAATTAGCTTCTTATTATGCTTTTGCCTAAACCTCATATGCTACTTTTAAATTTTGCTTAGAGTGCTTAAAATGAATTAAAAGTAAAATAACTATTATTGTTGACCGGCCTGTTGACGTTGGCTCTGCATTCAGCTCTGCCGGTCATATGTTGGATTTCGCTGAAGGCCAACACTTTCTCTAACCAATTTGTTCGTCTTTCGAATCTTTGTGTATTACGTATTTAAAATTATAAATGTATATAGATAAATATATACTTATAAATACCAGTTTTCTTTCACCTATAACACATGTATTAACTTGGGAACGGACGATAGTGTGTGTAATATTGTCAGATTTATACTGAATCAGTAGAGTTTCAGCACCATACATTTCAAACGCTCTGGGATTATACTGCGCTTGCCACTATTAACCATAGAAAATCGTTAGACCATGTTAACAATTTTACAATGGAAAAAAGAGTATATATATTGCATATAGTATATTAGTAGCATTAGGTCCATGATATTGTAAAGAAATCATCATCTTCCTGCCCTTATCCCACTCTAAGTGGGGTCAGCACAATATGTTATAAACATGCTGTTACATGACTTGACTTCGTATTTTACGACCGGCCGCCTGCCTGACGTCAACTTATCTTAGTCCTATTTTACGATACGATTTTTAGGGTGGTCTATTCTACTTAATCGGATACCACACGGTGAGTCGACTTACCTTAGTCGCCTTTTATGACACCTCGGTAAGAAATGAGGGTGGCCCATCCTACCTAGATACCACATGGCGAATCGACTTACCTTAGTCGCCTTTTACGACACCTCGGTAAGTAAAGAGGGTACTATTCTATTCAGCCGGATACCACACGGCGTGATATTGTAAAGAAATGTAAATTACAAAAATCGTAATATCGGAAGCTCTCACCAATCAATCTATTGTAAACAGTGTTTTACATCCGTCTGTTCTCTTAGTTAAGAAAAACAAACGAAAGTCAAATATGATTAACACTTGCTCTACTTAGACGGTAAGATGCGATGAGTAATGCGGCAAGTATTTGAGATTTGCGCGGGAGTTAACGGAAATGCCTAATCTTTCCATTAGCTATCGTGGTTCGCACTTTACACGTGGTCTACGCACAAAAAAACATCGCGTCAGATATGTCTAGTATAGTTATGGAATGTTTGTCTTATATTAGACATCTTTATATTTAAATGAGTTAATCTTGTATATATATATATATTTTCCGAATCTCGGAAACGGCTCCAACGATTTTCCTGAAATTCAGCATGTAGGAGGTTTTGGGGGAGAAAAATTGATCTAGCTAGGTTTTATGTAAAAAAAAATTGTTTTATCCCTCTTTTTTGGGCATTAAAAAACACTAACATTTATATTGAATTGAATTTTCGCCATTAACTGTCGAGTTGGCGTAGCCTTTTCGGGTATCGGGCAGCCTCGAGAAATGTGAATGCCAAGGATCGATCCCCAACTTAATAATTGTTTTTTCTTTTATTTTAAGTTTTTTATTTTTTTTTGTAAAAAATTCACAAGCGAAGCTCGGTCACCCAGATATTAAATAGTTAATAGAATTAGGCGTTACTTCGCTGAGATCCATAATACAAAAGTAATTAAGAAATTATTTTGCTATAATCCGGATTAAGTTAAAAGAAAATATATAGGTATATTGCTAAATGTAGAGTACGCCGTGTGATATCCGACTGAATAGAATAGTTCCACCCTCATTTCTTACTGAGGAGTCGTAAAAGGCGACTAAGGTAAGTCGACCCGCCGTGTGGTATCCGGCTGAGTGGAATTGACTAACCTCATTTTTACCGAGGTGTCGTAAAAGGCGACTAAGGTCAGTTTGACCCACCGTGTGGTATCCGGTTAAGTAAAATAGACCACCCTCTTTCTTGCCGAGGTATCGTAAAATACGACTAAGGTAAGTTGACATCAGGCAGGCGGCCGGTCGTAAAAACATAGCCAAATCATGTGGAAGCATGTTTATAACATGTTGTGCTGACCCCAATTAGAGTGGGATAAGGACAGGAGGATGATGATTGCTAAATGTAGAGTGCACTATTCGTTTTTATACCTAATGAAAATGACAAATAATTCGGCTAAATTGGTTTGCAATGGTAAAAGGTAAATTCTTTAAAAGTACCCTGCAAACTAAAAAAAGACATGTTAGATTTAGAGGTACGTGTAGTATCATTTAAGGAATTCTTGTCTTTTAATGGATATAAGTTATAGTAACTTGCTAAGGATTTTTTATTTTGCTAAAAGGGATTTTGGGAGGGTTATATGTAGAATTAGGATAGGCGAAGGAATAAATACAAATATATCGAGGAAAGGATTTAAATATCACAATATGTTGATCCGTCATCGTTCGCGGGAACCGCAACCGATTTTGGACCGTTTGCGTCACAAACAAACAATATACGAGATTTGTTTACGTGTTCAATTGTTTGCTATGCGCGGGACAAGCGCCACTGTGAAACGCATTCAAACTTCAAATTTAGCCACAACGCATTTGCGGTTACGGCACGTGTGTACTTAGAAATTATACAATAGTAGATCCTTACAGAGATGAAGAAAGAAGGCTTGGAGAGATGGTTTGGAGCATAGACGCGGATTGGTAGGTTACCGATTTCCCAGGATTTATTTATGATGCGTATAGAATGACGGCCATGATGAAGACCACTCTTGAAACAGTACGTCCTAAGGCAAGTTGACCTGCTGTGCGGTATCCGGTTGAGTAGATTAGACCATCCTCTTTCTAATCGAAGTGTCGTAAAAGGCGATTAATGTAAGTTGACCCACCGTGTGGTGTATGATTGAGTAGATTAGACCACCCTCTTTCTTACCGAGGTGTCGTAAAAGGCGATTAATGTAAGTGAATCCACCATGTGGTGTCTGGTTGAGTAGAATAGACCACCTTCTTTCCTACCGAAATATCGTAAAAGGCGATTAATGTAAGTTGATCCAACGTGTGGTGTCTGGTTGAGTAGAATATACCAACCACCTTCTTTCTTAACTAGGTGTCGTAAAATACGACTAAGGTAAGTAGACATCAAGCAGGCGGTTGGCGTAAAAACAGCCAAATCATGTGACAGCATGTTTATTACATTATTATAATACGTTGTGCTGACCCCACTTTGAGTGGGATAAGGGAAGGATGATTATGATGATGAGAAAACATACAACATAAATACAATATAAATTCAGACAGGAGTACAGAACAGACTACAGAAGACAGAATACAGAACAGACGGTTGTAAAATAAGTAGCAAATCATGTGACAGCATGTGCCGACCCCACTTAGAGTAGGATAAGACCAGAAGGATGTTTTTTTGTAATCAAATACCAATAGCGGCAGTATCCAATAAATCCAAACCATTTATATAATGGTGAAAGTTATAATTATTCCAATAACTTACTTAAACTGTGTTCCCGATCTCAATTTTAATAATACCCCTATCTTTTATCTACATGACGTGGGTTTTCAATTAAGCTTTACTAAGCTCCAGTTTAACTACAAGTCGATTGAATAGATAAGGGTTACCTTTTTGTTTTCAATATCAAAATAGCCCATTTAATTTTATACCGTGTTCGAGATAATGTGCGTGGAGATTAAATTTATACAGACTTTAAATATATATGTGGCAGCCACTGAAAATCAGTGCTAGGGTTCTCGCCCTAGCTTAAAGCTGAGTGGTCTACCATTTTGTGACCTATTATATTATTTATGTCTTCGTATCTTGTTGCTTACTTTAAATTCATTGTATTTGTTTTTTTTTTCTTTTCTTTTTTAAGTTTTATGTACGTTATGGTCACAAATAAAGGGTTTTGAATTTGAATTTGAACATTAGAAGTATAAAATATAATGTTAAACTTGTTATCTAGGATTTAAAGCATCATTGTTGATTGTTAAGTAACGTAAGCTATATCGCAGACTACGTTTTTGCTTGCAGTTTGCGTAAACTTCAATATCGTAATAGAATAGTTATATGTAATACGTAAATGGTTATAGAGTAATAAAAAAAAATTTATATATTCTAAATTTCTTCATTTTCAATTCCAATATTAGAATTAGTTTGGTGCTATACGTTGAGGTTTTCCCTGAATGAAAATTATATTAAGCAATATATGGTCCTTCAAGCCGGATTTCAGGAGAGTGACGTAAATAGGAGAAGGTTGTGAGAATTTTAAAGTTATATGATAATTTTAAGAAAGGCAATATTATAACAGAACTGAAATTGAAATTATGTCATTTCTGTGTTTACAGTTTATTAAAAAAATATAAAATACTTTTTAAACTTAATGATGATGCGTAAAAATAAATGGTCGCGACGATTATAACAGAAGCATTAAAGTTAAAAAATAACATGAAACAAATATCAACCAAATTCTAAATACAATTACATTGGCATTTCTACTAATATTATTATTATTCTACTACCCTTATCCCTCTTTAAGTAGGGTCGGCACAACAACAAAAATAAAACGATTGTTTTTCAAAATAAAACCTAGCTATTTTTCTCCCCCAAAACACCTTACATGCTGAATTTCATTAAAATTGTTAAAGCCGTTTCCTATATTCAGAAAATATATACTCATAAAAGATTAATTCATGTAAATATTAAAGTATTAAAAGTTAAACAAGTAACAGTTTATATATAAATAAACTCACAACCGCTCTCACATCCGTTACTTATTTGTAACTGTCTACGTTTAATTTTAAGCGTGGACTTTTTAATTTGGGCCCGGTTATTCTTTCCGGATCTAGCGCTGGTAATAATAGCAAGGAAGCGGTGTCCGTGACAAATGGTTTCCTTGGTGATTTGGGATGGACCAAATTAGTTGGCCGGAAGGTATCATCGGGATCGGAATGGAAATAAGAGAGCGAAGTGACGATTTGCCAAGAGATAGATTAATAACGATTCCTTTACAAATTCTTCTTTTTCTTTGGGTTAGCCCGATTAGTTTCGAACCCATCCGGGCACTTAATCATGAGCTCTTTACACGACGTTATCGCGGCGGGAACTATACATTATCCATGGATACTACTCACGATAGTTTCAACTTAAAAATTCTTCTTTCTCCTAAATCTGGTAGATATTACATTTAGCATTAAGACCGCCTTTCACCGCACATATTATTTTATTTTCATATGTTTCATCATTTAATTAACCTAAAATATTAAGGGCCTGTTACAAAAGTTACTGATAAAGTGTCGGATAGTTAACCGAGAAATAAACTAAAGTAGCAGATAAATCTAAAAAGAGACTCTAAAAAGTAAAAATTAAAAAAAAAACACTGGTCCATTTTGAAATAGGTATTTGCTATCCAGCAGACAAACGAAATAACAGCCACATGATCTACATGTTAACTTATTAGGGACTTTAAGTGCTGAATAAGCTTATCAGAAACCTGAGAATCGCAAAATTCCGATATATGTGTCAGATATGTTCCGAATAAGCTAACTGATAGTTTATTGGTAACTTGTGGAACAAACTCTACGTACTTTTTATGTATGTGCAATAAGAATTTCTGCAATAATTGTTGATTCTTCGAGTCTGGGTGTAGTAATTTGTTGCATTGCTGATTAATTATTTAACATAAATAAAAATGTACGCATTTTTGGAACGCAATATTAAAGGAGTTAGAAATAATATTAATTTCAAGCGCGTATTGTTGTGAACAATGTGCCAACATTTTTAACAGAAGTTAAAGAAGATCCAGAAATGGCCTGTACGTGAGACAGAGAGCGCAACAGACAGCGTCCTGTTCCCACATTTTATTTCCTCGCAGGAAACTAGTGTTTGATACTACTATAGTATACGTGCAAACGAGGTCGTTCCTAGCTTCCTCAAGTTGCTAATTTTAATACACATTGATCACAGAGCCTGACTGGTGACGACTATAAAATATGGCAACACACGTCACAAGTCCAAATTAATGGCAGGTGATTCCGCATGCAGAGACTCTGGAATCCAGAAATAGCTTAGACTGCAGTCAACGCTAGTGATATGTTACTAAATTTCTAGCTTCGCCCTTAAAGGAGTTCGAAATAACTATCAAAAAAGCTTATACAAAGATTATATGACTGATAAAAATATGTGTGAATTTAACGTTACCACAAAATTTTCTAAGATTAAAATTACAAATTTTATTTTTTTTTAAATTATGCCGTGTGGTATCTGGTTGAGTAGAATAGAGGTGTCGTAAATACGACGAATTAAACCGTAAATCGCGTGCTTGTTTGCCATCCTATACTATAAAAAAAGATAAGTTGACGTTGAATGGAGCGCACTAGATTATATTATATTTTTTTAATTTGTTATTAATTCAAAATACATTATTGTAATACTTAATTTTGAAAAGAGTGATCGCCGAGTTTCTTGCTGGTTCTTCTCGGTAAGAGCATCTTGTAATTTGACGATTTGAAAGTGCTTGTAAAAGCCAATTTGGATAAAGAATTATTTGAATTTAAATTTGAGTAAGAGCAGGAGGATAAAGATGCTAAAGTGTATGGGTACATGGAATTAAAATTAATGTCGTATAGTCGGTACCATATTGTATAAAATGCTTTAATATTTTCAAAGGAGTTAAAATGACTTTAAGAATTGACCACGCAGAATGAGCAACAAAGAAGAAAAAGGCGCTATAAAGTATAATATAAAACAATAAAAAATCTGCAATTAAATGTTGCCGAGTAAAATAGGTTTCAAGATCAGACGCGGGCGTCGGAAATAACACGAATCTGCGGCAAGTTAATTTAATGAGACTCAATTACTCGTATAGAGGCGTAGTGATGTTTGTCTAAATCTCTGTAAATTGCTGGCTTAGGTCATACCTATGCAAACATATGATTGACTACATTCTTTTGTTATATCAATGGCACTTATTATTAAAAAGATAAACCTATTTACGTTCTTTAGAGTCAAATCTTTTAATTAAATTATTAGCATACCTAACCCGCTTCGCTGGGCTTAATTATATTTGAATAACTCTTTATTCAAATTAATTTTAAAAGCACTTTTGAATCTTAAAATTACAATGAGTAATTTCATTGTAATTTTACGACTGGTTTGGAAAGGTGCTCTTACCGAAAAAAACCAGCAAGAAACTCGGCGATAACTCTTTTCAAAATTAAATATTTTAATTATTCATAGTATAATAAGCTTTATGGAGTCTTTTAAATTGGTTTTTTGAACTTGCGTAAAAGGAAAATAGATTGTAGATTTTATTATAAAAATGTATACCCATAAACTTTATTTATTTCTTTTTATACATAGAAAAGAGATAGAAAAAGTAAAAAAGCACATGTATAAAGACGGACTTAATCCTAAAAGGAATCTCTTCCAGTCAACCTTTGTCTTTCAGTCGATATCGTTTTACATGATATTGATTCAATATATTACAATAAAATATATCCATGTGAGGTTAATAATATATTTGTGAGTATAACATCGCACCTCATCTCAATAAAGCCAACTAACGCTGTATTTTCTGAATTTGAATTTACATAACGAATACATTTATTATCACAGGTGATTATTATTTTGCTTTGATGGGATTATATTTTAATTATGTTTGTGTTATGTATTACACGAAATGAAAAAAGTATCAAATTTATTTTAAGGGTGTCAATAAAATTTATTCATCATCCTCCTGCCCTTATCCCACTCTAAGTGGGGTCGGAACAACATGTTACGAACATGATGTCAACTGATTTGTCTACGTATTTTACGACCGGCCGCCTGCCTGACGTCAACTCACCTTAGTCGTATTTTACAACTCCTCGGTGAGAAAGAGGGTGGTCTATTTTACTCAACCGGATACCACACGTTGGGTCAACTTACCTTAGTCGCCATCTACGACACCTCGGTAAGAAATGAGAGTGGTACTATTCTATACAGCCGGATACCAAACGGCGTTCAATAAAATTTATTGTATGCACAAAATAATTATCGCACCTCATCTCAATTAAGCCAACTAACACTACGTTTTCCCGAATTTGAATTTATATAAGTTATTATAATAGTATAATTATATTATAATTAATGAAACGCGGAAACGCTGCCAGCATATTTGGGACCATTCCAAGCATGATTTGTATATTACTGGGGCGTAAGTAATTTAAGATTGAAGAATTTAAGTTATGCCTAATAACTTGTATATTTTCGTTGTAAATAATATAAATAAGTTAAACATTATAAAAGCTTTTAATAAATAAAAGCATTTAACAAAATTTTATGTTCCTACTGCTAACCATTGAGGAGTTCCCTCGCCCTCGTCTGGAGCCAATCCTGGCGACAGAATCAGGTCATGCTTAATATAAATATGCATTGTCACCGGGACTGGTCCAGAATGTACAATTTTAGGTCAATCGGACATGGAAGTGGGTCCAATTTAACTTGCAAGATTCACCCTTACATACATACACAGCAATTTAAATAAAAGCTTAAAAGAAGTATATCTTTTTTTTATTGTTAGCAAAAATGTACAAGTTATATCTATCTTAAATTACTTACATGCTAGGACTATACAAATCATGCCCACGTGGAATGGTCCTAAGAATGCTGGCAGCGTTTCCGCGCTGAATCGCTAAACTGATTCTTTGTGCGAAAAAGGAGCCTTGTCACCTGAAGAGGCAATTACCCGGCGTGTTAAAACGGATATAAAAATTCAATGGACTTAAAGTGCGAATTGGCCCTAGGCTCTCAACTGCAAACGGCACAAATATATAACTCTCGATGAGAGATGCATACTTCCGCCGTTTGCTGGATTCGGCCATTTCCACCGCAGCTCCAGCTCTTGACGCTGTCTTCCTGATATGGGCCGAGCCTAACGTATCAACGCATGTTGCGTCCCACAAAATATGTTAAGGATTCCCGAAAAATATCATTTATAAATTACACTACGTATTTCAATGAAATAGAATGAAATTTATTTTAACGTGTCAATAATTAAATTGTGTCGCTCCTGGCTACTGCTGAAAAACAGTGTTGTGCGGTAGAATTCTGTCGCTCAATTTATACTGAGCTGAGCCATTTTCTTCTTCTTGTGGTATGCAATATATATTTATATGATATTGGTATGTTTTTGTTCATTGTGTTATATGTTAAAGTTTAGTTAGTTAACAACTGTGTATCGCGGAAGGTGAAATAAACGTTCTTTCTTCTTTTCTATTCTTTCTTCTTCAATAAAATTTAATGTGTACACAAAAATAATTTATGCCTTTCACATGTTGTCTTTGGTAACGTGTTCCATGAAATCGATTTCCCACAAATCAAACTAATTGAAAGCAAACGAAAGAAGCGCACGCGCGGCGCTATAAATAAATACAGTATGGCGGGCGACCCTTCGTACGTAGACAAAAAATTATTTAAACCGGCGTCTGCGCTGAAGCTATTAGCAGAAATGTAGTCACTACGGAGCTTTGTTAACTAGATGTTTGATTAACCAAGATTCCCTTATGTTCATTTAGAAATAAGGACAGACCTCGAAAAGCGATAAGATAAAGATATGACAAAAGTAATAATAAAATTATTTTGCTATAATCCGCGAAGAAAATAATTTTAAATAATAAAATAAATGGATGTCTGGCGCAGACATGGGGAGGCCTATGTCCAGCAGTGGACTGCAATAGGCTGATGGATGGAATAAAATAAAAATAGCAAAATAATTCTATTATTACTTTTGTATTATGGATCTCCGCAAAGTAACGCCTAATTCTATAAATTATGTAAAGATATGACTTTATAGACAAGGCTGAAGACATGGCGTTGCAAATCCTATTCTACTAATATCATAAATGGGAAAGTTTGTGAGTATGGATGTATGTTTGTAACTCTTCCACGGCGAATCCGCTGAACCAAAATCGATGAAATTTGGCACAATTCTTGCTTATATACCTGGATAACATATTTGGGCTATAGATATATTGTTAATTCTACAGGAATATTCAAATTCAAATTCAAATTCAAAATATTCTTTATTCAAATAAACTTGTAAACAAGTGCTTTTGAATCGTCAACTCTACTGCTGGTTCGGAAAGCTGTTCCTACCGAGAAGAGCCAGCAAGAAACTCGGCGGTTGCTCTTTTAAAAATATAATTCTTAATACTATTTACATTAAGTCGATACTGTCTTGTACAGGTTCAAAGAGAGCTATATCCACACATTCTTGTCTTCAAATAATCTTCAAGAGTATAGTAGGCTTTCATTAACAATTTCATTAATAGGATTACATTAACAAGCACTATCTATTATCAACCTATCACGAGACAATTGTCTACGCCAACGAATAGTATAGTATAGTAATAATTATATAATCTGTCATAGAAGCCATGTGGTATCCGGCTGAATAGATTAGACCAGGGCTTCTTAAACTGTGGGTGGGAGACTACTGAAAGGGGCGTCGCAATGATCTGATACTTTTCAATCATTATTGATACAACTTCATGGCTGCAGCCGTCCTTTAAAGAACTTTTGTAACAAAGATTTATTGATATTTCTCTTCCTAAGTTCCTTACATTAAATTCAATTAAATAGATTTTATTAAATTTATGATTGGTTAGTTTACAACAATTATAAAAAAAAAATTTAAAATTAGTATACACACTACGTACAAACATAAATACAAATAAAAATCATACAAAATACTATTGTAGTTTTATTATAACTATTTTTTGAAAAAAGTGGCAATGCAAAACTGTTATTTACATTTTATAATAGTGCGATATTACATCTACATCTACGGTTAATATATATTTCATTATATGGAGGAGGGGGTCGTTTAAAATTTCCTAAGCTTGAAGGGGGTCGCTATATTAAAAAGTTTAAGAAGCCCTGGATTAGACCACCCTCATTTCTTACCGAGTTGTCGTAAAAGGTGACTGAGGTAAGTTGACCGAACGTGTGTTTTTTCCAACAATTTGTTTTTTCCTGAAAGGGAAACGGATTTTTGTCATCTTATATACCTGATAAGCTTTAATTGTGCCAAATTTCATCAATATAGATATAGATTAACTTTAAGAGCATAACAGACAGACATTCGCATTTATTAAAAGTTTTTATTTAACTTACCGTGTAGGTATTTGAAGGTGGGATCTTGCAAGTTAAATTTAAACTACTTCCCGGTGTCCGATTAAGCTGAAATTTTACATACTGATTTAGTACCGATGATAATGCATGTTTATGATGAAGCCTGACCTGATGCTGCCAGGATTGGCTCCAGACGAGGGAAGTCCTCAAGAATTAAGAGTAGGGATATGAATTTTGTTAAAAGCTTTTTAACTTGACTTGTAATACTAATAAGCATTTATATTCGTAGTTACAGCTTGAATATCAGCTCGTATTAAATTTAATTTAATGGGTTGCTAAGGGCCTGTTTCACAAGTTACTGATAAAGTGTCGGATAGTTAACCGACAAATAAACTAAGAAGCAGATAAATGTCTCTAAAAACAGACTCTAAAAGTGAAAGTTTAAGTTTTGAAATTTAAACTATCGTGAGTAGTATTCATAGGTAATGTATATAACCATAATGTATAGAAGAATAAGACGTGAGTATAGCCGGTTCTATACATTAACTATGAAAGTTTGAAAATAATATCGCGACCATTTTGAAATAGGTATTTGCTATCCAGCATCTAAACAAAATAACAGCCACATGATCTAGCTGTTACGGTTTAAGGACTTTAAGTGCTGAATAAGCCTATCAGAAACCTGAGAAACGCAAAATTCTGATTTACGTGTTCGATATGTTTCGAATAAGCTAACTGACAGTTTATTCGTAACTTGTGAAACGGGCCCTAAGTTAAACAAGACGTAACATCGCAGGAGGAATGCCAAAAGTAGGCCCGAAATCTGAACGGGCGGAAACGGATGTGACGTTGTCGCCTTTTTAATATTTCCATTTTATATTCCGGTCGTGTCTACGATTGTGGCGATTAAAAATAAAAATCTCTTTTCATCTTCCCCGTCAGTATATTATAGGAAAATTACTTTTGATGTCCCCTCACTTCCCACAATATGTTCATAATTCAATTTTAATATTGCTTCTTTGTGCACAATAATCTTACAGTTACATTCTAGACACATGTTTTTTTGACCGCTACACGTTTGTACAATGTTTTCGCTATTAATAGGAAACAAATTCAGTATATATTTTCGTAAATTAAAACTGTTGGTAGTAAATCTCTCGCTGCTTTCTTTCGATTAGAACAATATATCGATCTGCTATTTGGTTACAATAACTGACTATAGAAAGTTCTAAGGATTTAGTATTTATTATTTGAAAAGGGTATTTGTTTGATTTATAACTCTGTAATATTATTTTTGGTTATATCTTTAATATTTAAATGAGTTAATCTTTAGCCGTGTGTTATCCGGCTGAGCAGAATAGCTCACCCTCATTTCTTACCGAGGTGTCGTAAAAGGCGACTAAGGTAAGTTGAGCCACCGTGAGGCATCCGGTTTAGTATAATAGACCACCCTCTTTCTTACCGGGGTATCGTAAAATACGACTAAGGTAAGTTGACCCACCGTGTGGTATCCGGTTAAGCAAAATAGACCACCCTCTTTCTTACCGAGGTGTCGTAAAATACGACTGAGGTAAGTTGACGTCAGGCAGGCGGGCGGTCGTAAAAACGCAGCCAAATCATGTGATAGCATGTTTATAACATGTTGTGCCATCCCCACTTAGAATGGGATAAGGAAAATGGCACTTACACTTACATTCTAGACAGATGTTTTTCGACCGCTACACGTTTCGACAATGTTTTCACTATTCAATAGAAACAAAATCAATATATGTATATTTACGTTTAGCTGCGTAAATTAAAACTGTGTCTCTGTACAAATTACTTGCTGATTGCTTTTGATCTTCTACTAGTATTTATTATTTTTTATTTAAAAAGACTATCTATTTGCTATTATGCTCGTGATTTCCATTTTTAGCTGATTAAGTGTCAACATAAGTTTGTAGAATTATTATGATGTTTACGTATTCGGAAATCTTTTCCGAATTTTTATTTAATCTCTGTTCATATTGTCCACTCTTTCGGGTTTTGTACTTTGCCAAAAAAGGAGTCATCATCTTTAGTAAAATAAATCCTACAATTTGGCTCAATTGAAAACGATATTTTCATCTCATCTCATGAAGATATGTTTAGGTGTTTGATAATTAACTTCTAATTTCCAGAAAGTATTAACAAAAGTTAAATTTAAAAAATAACCATAATTTGATTAAAATCATCTTTGTCATTTTTTGTGGACTAATGTGGTATCATCACAATTTCTACTTTTATGTAAACTTCTTGATGTATTTGTAAAGCTTTCGAAAATTGGATTCTATCTAAATGCATAGTCCCATGCTTTAGAGTTTTGTACTTATGCTAAAACAAGGCGATCACTGTCTGAAAATCTTCAACAACTATATCCTACAATTCGGCAATTTCCTAGGCACAGTTGCAAAGAATATTATATAATATCAGCCAACCATCTGCAACTATTTTTAATAGTCAATTTATCTTAAATACGCTCTGCCAAGATGCTTGTACGCTCTTTAATATTAGTTATGACAGAAAATTACACCATCGGTTGAAAAGGAAACGACGCTATTTCCAAATGTCATACGCCAAAACTAATGTAACGGTAGTCATGCGACACCCTCAACACCAACAAATGCATCTACACTCACATCCAATTCATCTACTACTTTATATTCTGATGAATAGAAGTCAAAATTGATTGGCCAGTTAATTTCGGGATCGTAAAACTATGTGGTTGGGTATACAGTATCGTTTTTAGAAACGACATCGATACTTGACGCCCCGAGTCTCTTGCAGTTTTTTGATTGCTTTCTTTTAAAATTTCAAGTATTTTAATTGCTTTTGTCTGTTTATTGGAAAACAGAACAATTAGCTATATTTACCTATTAAAGTGAAACTTTTCCGTTAGTTCTCCATGGATCCATGAGTTCATATACCGATGATTTGAAACTTTTTCGTTAGTTCCCTTCTCTTTCTATTTCTCCCCCATCTCTTTCTCTCTCTGTTACAATAAACGATTGTCTATGGTTTTTACACTATTTGATTCTTTCTAAATTCTTATTAAATGGTGACAAATCGTCTCAAACAAAATCTATCCCAAATCCAAAAAAGTTCGTTAAATATGGAGTATTAAACCTATATTGGTATTACCAGGCTAGGATAAGTTCAACTAAACTTAAAATTTATTACTGAATACGAGTATAATTGAGTTAGATACATTGTAATCTTTATTTTGTTGCCATGTGTGATATCACAATCGCCAAAAACAACTTTTTTGAATTAAGTCACTTTAAAACTAAGCGTGCGATTTTTACGTAATAAAACGTACATTTCGTTTCTATTGTGTTATAGCTAGGTAGGTATGGAAGTAGATTTCACCAAATATCTAAGAAAAGATAAATTCCTCTAGCCCAAATGGTAAATCAAAAATTTTAAGATTTTAACTTTTATCAAGAGATAATGCAATAATAGCGTCAAAGGTTGTCAAATCAGTATTAGCAATTAGGCGGATCCTAACACATGTTCTGGATTTGCAAATGTCAGTCAAGTGATTTATTAACTTTTTTACGTTAATATCATTAAATATTTTTTGGAAGCGCGCCAATTTTATTTGCAAGAAACATTTTATAAACTGGAACCGTTTTCGACGAGATATTAATATTTTTGTGCTACGGGTTTCCCACGGATCATTTTAAACAGAAATATCAACATTGTGTATTAATAGCTTGCTTGTTGTTTCGTTATTAGTAATAACAACAATGCTCGTATGCTCATGTTGAGGCCTAAAATATAGTCACCAAAATTGTAGACATAATACAGCATATAATATCTTTTTTTTCTCTGCACATACTTATTTATATCTATACTAGCGGCCTGCCCCTGCTTCGCACGGGTATAAAATATATATCCCATGTCAGTCTATTCATTACTGCCCGTGGCCCGCGAGCGTTAAATTTGGAGAAAAACAATTTCCTTTCCCTATACCAAGAAGATTTACTGCTATCTTTGGAATATCTAAATTCATATAGTACATTTTTACTTATTTACTTTTACATTTTCCCTATGTATTTTATTTTTACAATTAATTATAGAATTTCTTTGAACAAACTCTTGAAAGAGCGACATAGCTGCTAAAGTCGAAGTGTTATAGGGCGAAGCGCGGCGTCCTCACGGCATTTTAAATCTGTAATATCTCCGCAAATGTTCACTTAAATTACATGCTATAAACGGCCATATTGATCTTGATATTATTTAAGGTACTTAATTGGATAAGGATTAATGCTGTATTGTATAAAAATTGCTTCAAAAATAAGACATTATTTTTCGTAAAAAGTAAATGACAAAAAATGCTATAGTGGGTTATCCATAAGAGATAGTCATTTACCATTGCGAACTTTTCTGTAGATCTTTTCAAGATGTACAAATACTTAGTACATTATTTTGATAAATCTCGTAGGGTTTAGCCTGCGTTTGCAATGTAAGCGGAAAAAAATGTAATTATTTACAGAAACCTCAAAAATTACAGTATTTCTTTACTCCGTATTGAATGTTATTATACGTACAAACCTTCCTCTGGAATCACTCTATCTATTAAAAAAACCGCATCAAAATCTGTTGCGTAGTTTTAAAGTTTTATGCATACATAGGGATATATGGACATAGAATGCGACTTTGTTTTATAATATGTAGTGATATGTTATGAGTATAACCGGTTCTATTCATTAATTAGGTATCACGAGTGTTCATATAATTACAAGTCAAAAAAACAGCACTTAGCAAAAGCTTTTAACAAAATTTCATGTTTACTGTTAACCGTTGAGGAGTTCTCTCATCTGGAGTCTATCCTAGGAGCAGCATCAGATTATGCTTATCATAAACATGCATTGTCACTGACACTGGACCAGTATGTAAAATTTCAGCTTATTCGGACACCGGCATGTGGGTCAAATTGAACTTGCAAGATTCGACCTTTACATACAAACATATCATCATCTTCCTGACCTTATCCCACTCTAAGTGGGGTCGGCACAACATGTTATAAACATGCTGTCACATGATTTGGCTGCGTTTTTACGACCGGCCGCCTGCCTGACGTCAACTTACCTCTGTCGTATTTTACGACACCTCGGTAAGAAAGAGGGTGGTCTATTCTACTCAACCGGATACCACACGGTGGGTCGACTTACCTTAGTCGCCTTTTACGACACCTCGGTAAGAAAAGAGGGTGGCACTATTCTATTCAGCCGGATACCACACGGCGTTTACATACAAACATATATAGAATGTAAATAAGAGATTTTAATAGGGAAAAAGAAATTTAAAACTGTGTGTAACAAAGACTTTAATTCCATTAATCAATTCGAAAAGTTTTGTAATATACCGTATTCCCAATACGGATATACGCCGTGATAGCCCAGCGGTGTGACCGTGTGAATCTCTAGAGACAATCATGGGTTTAAACCCAGGCAGACACCAATGAGTTATTCTATTAACACCTATGTGTCTAATTGATAATTGCAATTTATCATACGCTTTTCGGAGAAGGAAAACATCGTGAGGAAACCTGCATATCTCTAGAGATTTCTGGGGATTAACCAACCAATCCGCATTGGAGCAACGTGGTAGGTCTTAGCTCCAATCTTTCTCTCCAACAAACGGAGATAAGAGGCCTATACCCAGCAGTGGGTAATAGGCCGCTACTTTACTTTAATTTACAATACGAATAGACAGATAAACGATGTGTTTTGTTTACGCAAGCTATCCGTTTTTCAGCAATCAATACATTAGGAACCAAACGGCAAGTTCCCGCAGGAATAAGGAAGTCATTAAGCTGTTCTCGGATCAACATTGACCTTTGTAGATGTCATCGCTGCCATTGGTGGTCTTAGGATGTACTTAATTAAATGTAGCAACAAACGTTTTGTTGTTTGTATGTTTTAAAGTCATATAAAATCGGGGTCATTAAAGCCTTGTGGGATCCGGTTGAGTAGAATAGACCACCCTCATTTCTTACCGAGGTGTTGTAAAAGGTGACTAAGGTAAGTTGACCCGCCGTGTGGTATCCGTTTAAGTAGCATAGACCAACCTCTTTCTTACTGAGGTGTCGTAAAAGGCGACTAAGGTAAGTTGACCCGCTGTGTAATATTCGGTTGAGTAGAATAGACCATCCTCTTTCTTACCGCGGTGTCGTAAAATACGACTAAGGTAAGTTGACCCGCCGTGTTGTATCCAGTAAGTAGAATAGACCATCCTCTTTCTTACCGAGGTTTCGTAAAATACGACTAAGGTAAGTTGACGTCAGGCAAGCTCGTAAAATACGTAGACAAATCATGTGACAAGATGTTTAAAATACGTTGTGCCGTCCCCACCTCTTTAAGAGAGAGTGTGGTCTATTCTACTTAACTGGATACCAAAGGGCGGGTTGATTTAGCGGTTTAACACATCTCGGTAATAAATGAGTTTGGTACTATTCTATTTAGCCGGATATCACATGGCGTTTATAATAACTATACAAGTCACATGCCCAAAATATTGACTCGCGAGCCATTGTTTCCTCATCCCTGACATATACTATGTCAGGGATAGGAAACCAATGTCAAGCATGAAGAGAAGTTCCGTTTCCGATGAGATATTCAATGACATATACTATTACACTGTACTAGCTTTTATCTGCAACTTCATTTGCGTGCACTGTCGGTTGTTGCGTCATAGGTTTATAATAGATGGCGCTTTAAAAAGTCATCCTATTCCCATAGAAATAACAGGATTTCTATAGCCTACATGTTATCCTGGTGTATAAGAAATTTTTTATGCCAAATTTCATCGACATTGGTTCAGTGGATTCGCCGTGAAAGAGTAACAAACATACATCCATACTCACAAACTTTCGCATTTATAATATGAGTAGGATGGTAACGGAATGTGAGATGTAGAAATATAAAGTTCATAATATTACTATTATATACTATTACTAGCGGCCTGCCCCTGCTTCGCACGGGTATAAAATATATATCCCATGTCAGTCAGTGTAAAAAAAATGATTAAAATTGATCCAGTTGTTTTGATTTATTCATTACTGCCCGTGGCCCGCACGCGTTAAATTTGGAGAAAACAATTTCCTTTCCCTATACCAAGAAGATTTCCTGCTATCTTTGGAATATCTAAATTCATATAGTACATTATTACTTATTTACTTTTATATTTTGCCTATGTATGTTATTTTTACAATTAATTACAGAATGTCTTTAAACAAACTCTTGAAAGAGCGACATCGCTGCTAAAGTCGAAGTGTTATAGGGCGAAGCGCGGCTTCCTCACGGCATTTTAAATCTGTAATATCTCCGAAAATGTTCACTTAAATTACATGCTGTAAACGGCCATATTGATCTATATTAAATCAACTATTTATTTAAGGTAGTTAATTGGATAAGGATTAATGCTGTATTGTATAAGAATTGCTTCAAAAATAAGGCATTATTTTTCGTAAAAAGTAAACGACAAAAAATGCTTTACTGCTTTAATCCATAAGCGATAGACATATACCATCGCGGACTTTTCTGTAGACCTTTTCAATGTGTACAAATACTTAGTACATTATTTTGATAAATCTCGTAGGGTTTAGCCTGCGTTTGCAATGTAAGCGGAAAAAAATGTAATTATTTACAGAAACCTCAAAAATTACAGTATTTCTCTACTCCGTATTCAATGTTATTATACGTACAAACCTTCCTCTGGAATCACTCTATCTATTTAAAAAAACCGCATCAAAATCTGTTGCGTAGTTTTAAAGATTTATGCATACATAGGGAAATATGGACTTTGTTTTATAATATGTAGTGATTGTTATTTTCCTCGCTAGAGAGCTCCGATCATAAATGCGTCTGATCGCTGCTAAATTCAAATGGTTAAAGGGCGAACCGAGTTTTTTTTTTTTCGAATTTGACTAATGCTGTTAGCCCTAATGGCTTTGACAGCGTCACCGATAAGACGGGCGAGCGCGGAAGCATCGCCGAGAGGCGAACCGCGACTTCCGACGCGCTATTTATAGGCTCGCGGCGCGGCCCCTGCATTTTAAATCTGTAATATCTTCGAAACTGTTTATTTAAATTACATGCTTTAAAGGGTCATATTGATCAATATTAAATAAACAATATATTTAAGGATTAATGCTGTATTGTATAAAAATTGCTTTGAACATAAGGCATCATTTTTCGTAAAAAGTAAATGACAAAAACTGCTATTGTGGGTTATCCATAAGAGATAGACATATACTATCGCGGACTTTTCTGTAGACCTTTTCATGGTGTACAAATACTTAGTAGATCATTTTGATAAATCTCGTAGGGTTTAGCCTGCGTTTGCAATGTAAGCGGAAAAAAAAATAATTGTTTACGACATCACATTAGAAACCTCAAAAATTACAGTATTTTTCTACTCCATATTGAATGTTATTAGACATGTAAACCTTCCTCTAAAATCACTTATCTATTTAAAAAAAACCGCATCAAAATCTGTTGCATAGTTTTAAAGATTGAAGCATACATAGGGATATACGGACATAGGGACAGACAGAGAATGCGACTTTGTTTTATTCTATGTAGTGATATTATTTATTTTTGCAATTGATTAGACAATGTCTTTACATACAACATTCATAGCTTTCTTATCATTAGACAATATAAACTTGAAAGAAGGACATTTAGTTGCGCCTCCGGTCGCTGCTAAATTCGAAGTGCTTATAGGTCTAAGCGCGGCCTCCTCGCGGGATTTTAAATCTGTAATATCTCCGAAAATGTTCACTTAAATTACATGCTGTAAACGGCAATATTGATCTATATTAAATCAACAATTTATTTAAGGTACTCAATTGGATAAGGATTAATGCTGTATTGTATAAAAATTGCTTTGAACATAAGGCAACATTTTTCGTAAAAAGTAAATGAAAAAAACTGCTATTGTGGGTTATCCATAAGAGATAGATAGATATATACCATCGCGGACATTTCTGTAGACCTTTTTAAGGTGTACAAATACTTAGTACATAATTTTGATAAATCTCCTAGGGTTAAGCCTGCGTTTGCAATGTAAGCGGAAAAAAATTTCATTATTTACAGAAACCTCAAAAATTACATTATTTCTCTACTTCGTATTGCATGTTTTTATACGTACAAACCTTCCTCTGGAATCACTCTATCTATTAAAAAAAACCGCATCAAAATCGGTTGCGTAGTTTTAAAGTTTTATGCGTACATACGGAAATATGGACTTTGTTTTATAATATGTAGTGATATTTGTATTTTTAGCTATTTTTCACGTTTGAGTTCGTAAAAGTGTTTTTTTTAATGCTCCAATTTTTGACACGAATGTCTTTTTAAGTAAGACTTTGTCGCTAAGCAACAATCGCCAGACTCAAAGAAAATCGACACAGAAATAAACGTTATTTCAGTAATACGTAGATGTAATTAAAGCCAAAGAATCATATTTCATTAATAATAAACCAGTCGTCGCGCTGAATGGCGACGTGTCCACTAACTCATTACTGAAATTCTAATAAAAGTGAGTTATGACATACGACTTCATGATATAAATACTACCAAGACAAATAGCCCGCTCTGTATGAAAAATGGACCAAATAACGTTTTTAAATAAAGTTTTTAAATAAAGTTTCCTAAGAAACAAATTAAATAATTATTAACTAAGACCGCCTCGAGCCAACCGGCCGCCTGCCTTACATCAATCCTTAGTAGCCTTTTACGACACCTCGGTAAGAAATGAGGGTAAGTCATTATATTCAGCCGGATACCAATACATACAAACATTCATTTTTATATATAAGATTACTAATACCAACAAATATCATCATCTTCATGCCGTTATCCCACTCCAAGTGGGGTCGGTACAACATGTTATAAACATGCTGTCATATTTTCAACACCTCGGTAAGAAAGAGGTTGGTCTATCCTACTTAACCGGATACCACACGGTGGGTCAACTTACCTTAGTCGCCTTTTAAGACACCTCGGTAAGAAATGAGGTTGGTCTATTCTACTCAGCCGGATACAACACGGCGGGTCGACTTACCTTAGTCGCCTTTTACGACACCTCGGTAAGAAATGAGGATGGTACTATTCTATTCGGATACCACACGGCGTTAATACCATTAAATATATAGTGAATAAATAAAATACACCTTTGTTGTCTTACCTGCTGAAATTAAGTTGCAATGTAAAGTCGGGTCACCTATACTAATAAAGCTAGAGCGTTTGTTTTTTTGGACCCATTTGAATAATTCTTTAAGTGTAAGATAATCCATTAATCGAGGAACGCTATAGACTATATAACATCACGCTAAGATGGATAGAAGAGGAGAAGCAATTAGAATTATTGCAAAAACGGCAAAATTTAAAGCTTTCCTTGCGTGCGCTAAGTATACAGTAAGTTATTCGAAACTTATATATTACAAAATTGTTCCCCTCTAAAAGTTCTAAATAAAAGCCCAAGACAGCATATGTCTAACTTTTAAGGTTAACTCACTCCAACCATTTTTGTTAAGTGTTAAATAAAGATACAATTAATTTACTTAACTTAGTCTGTCTTTCTTTTAATGTGTGAAGGAGAAAAAACTACTGCTGCAAATAAAGATCTTATTCCACAAACTATTCAACGTTAAGATAAACTGCATACAACGTCAAAGGTTGGCATAAAAACAGATAAAGAAAAATGTAAATCAAAACATCGTCTTAAAAAACGAAATTAGCTCACGCGAACGTAACGCAAGTCTTTTGTAATTCCATGTTGTATGGTTTTTTGATAGCTTGGAGCTCATCCAAGCAGATTTCAACGTGGGCGCTTGCTGCGTGTACGTGGTTTTTTTTAACAAGCCTAACTGACTGATAACGAAAAGTGTCTCAGGGGCAAAAGTCGACACTATCCTATGTGCGAAATGTGGTTTTTGTAAGAAATATCTATGTCCATCGGTCTGAAACAGCAGATACTTATTCATTTTATTATAGTTTTATTAAACAAACAGTACACCATAAAAATAGTAAATTATTAATAACCAGCCTTTGAAGAGGCGAGGTAAGAGAAAGAAGTTTAAGGAAATAGGTATTCTTACATTTGCACAGTATATTTTAAGCAATTTAATTTTTGTACATAAGTATATAAAGAATTATAAAACGATAGGTGATGTGTATAATAGACAAAGTAGGAACCAACATAAGCTTGCGGCTCCTGCTTTAAGCCTTGCAAAAGTACGTAAATCGATTGTCTGAGTATAAGATTCTATAAATAGCCGTGTGGTATCCGGCTGAGTAGAATAGTACCACCCTCTTTTCTTACCGAGGTGTCGTAAAAGGCGACTAAGGTAAGTCGACCCGCCGTGTGGTGTCCGGCTGAGTAGAATATACCAACCTCATTTCTTACCGAGGTGTCGTAAATGGCGACTAAGGTAAGTTGACCCACTGTGTGGTATCCGGTTTAGTAGAATAGACCACCCTCTTTCTTACCGAGGTGTCATAAAATACGACAGAGGTAAGTTCACGTCAGGCAGGCGGCCGGTCGTAAAAACGCAGCCAAATTATGTGACAGCATGTTTATGACATGTTTTCCCGACCCCACTTAGAGTGGGGTTAGGGCAGGAAGATGATTTATTAAACAAACAGTACAAATTAACCATAAATATAGTAAATTATTAATAACCAGCCTTTGAAGAGAGAGAAAGAAGTTTAAGGAAATAGGTATTCTTACATTTGCACAGTATATTTTAAGCAATTTAATTTTTGTACATATATATATATAAAGAATTAGAAAATGATAGGTAATGTGTATAATAGACAAAGTAGGAACCGACATAAGCTTGCGGCTCCTGCTTTGCGCCTTGCAAAAGTACGTAAATCGTTTGTAGGTCTGGGTAAACAATTCTATAATAAAATTCCGCAATCATTTTTAGCTTTGCCATTACATCAGTATAAAAACACTGTTATAAAGAGGCTGATCCAGAAAGCCTACTATACCGTTGAGGATTAATAGTAGCGTGAAGTTATACAGTCTTCCTTAATCAATGGACTTAATTATTAATGAAAAAAAATTTTCAGTAGTTCCTAAAATTAGCGCGTTCAAAAAAACCAAACTAACTAACTCTTTATATATTAGTAAGTATAGATAAATATTTAATTTTGTATAAAAGCATAACAAAAATAATCAAAGATAAAGAAGAAGTTGTTACTTTAAATAGTTTGACATTAAAGGTAAGATAATGATATTCCAAATATAAGATTCGACATCCAAGATTAAGGGCTTAATGCCATTGTTCGAGCATAATACAGCCTTTGGACGCTGGACAATACAGCATACAGCAATTAGTGGCCTCGTCTTGGTGAGATGAATACACAATTTAAGTACAATGAGGCCACACGCGCGTTGTATCAAGTAAATAAACCTGTTCAAGATCTTTGTTTTCCAAGGAGTGGAACGATAAATTTGCAACAAAATCCAGACCACAACGCACATATTTAATTCACGCATTTTTTAAGTGTCAAATTTAAATTCAAAATATTCTTTATTCAAATAAGCTCTTTCAAGCACTTTTGAATCGTCAAGATTATTATTAAATCATGATTAATAAAGCTACAACTAGTTCGGAATGTTGCTCTTACCGAGAAGAACCGGAAAGAAACTCGGCGGTCAATCTTTTAGACATTTTCAATTTCACACTATTAAACCGCAGTCTTGTATGAAGCTGAAAGGATTTTCAAATCCAGGCATTTTATCATTCAAATAATCATCTATTTTTGTAATATGCTTTACGTATAAGCGTATCTCTTATACTTAATTTAAACCTTTCTGTAGACTGATCTAGTATTGATTGCGGAATTTTATTGTAAAAGCGAATACCGAGACCATCGAATGAGTATCACAAGTTTTTATCTTATCATTGAAGTAATACTCAATAGTAAAGTAGACTTTCTGTATCCGCCGACTTTTAATAAAAATTTTATACTGCTGTAATGTCAAGGCAAAATTTTTAATTTTTTGGTTTGCATTAATGTGAAAAAAAAGAAAAAAAGCTGTGATAGCCCAGGGGTAACACTGTGCGACTCTTTCGAGGAGGTCACGAGTTCAACCCGGGCAGACACCAATGAATTTTTCTGTTAAAACTTATGTGTCTAATTGATAATTCAATTTATCACACGCTTTTCGGTGAAGGAAAACATTGTAAGGAAATCTGCATATCTCTAGAGAATTCTGAGGATATATGTAACCTACCAAACCGCATTGGAGCAGCGTGGTAGGACTTAGCTCAAATCCTTCTCTCTAAAAGCGGAGAGAAGAGGCCTATTCCCAGTGGGAGAGTAACAGGCCGCTACTTTACTTTATTACCAGCATTGAAGTGGTATCTGGCGGGGCACATTGTTCGAAGAACCGATGGACGTTAGGCTCTCAAGGTGCTTGCCAATATAGGCAGCCTCACAACTAGGTGAACAGGCGACACAAAATCGTGTATCGTGGAACTTTTGTATTTGCGCCACTGATCGTGATATTTGTTTCAATCAATTTATTTGTATTCCAATTTGCACAAAATTTTACATCCTTTCGCCTTTCCTGTTCGGACATTGCAGATCGACAATGGAATAAAATTATCGAAAAATTCCAAACCACGGTCACACGTCCATGTGTTCTCACGGGTTTTTGGGTGCTATTGTTTTTGGGCGAGAAAAAACTGTGATTGAGTCTTGAGAAAGCTTTTTGGAGCCAAGGGCGCAGGTTTGCATCTGTTGAACATGTGCACCGACCTTTAGTTTGCAAATGAAATAGTGATGACAAGTAACGATGTATCGATTGGTACTTCGAGAAATATTACAAAAATTTTGACGTCAGCGTATGATTTTTAAAACATCTTTCATGACGTTATTTAAAAAAATAAATTTAAATTAATCCCAATACACTACTATAATCCATATGGATTATAGTAGGGTACAGACAGACAGACAGACTGTCTTATTATAATATTATAATAAAAAAGTCTGTCTGTCTGTCTGTATGTTACGCTTTTACAATTACTAATGAATGAATGAAATTTAATACAATTGAAGCTTAAGCGGTCAAAAAATGCTTAAAAAAAATTCAGTTTTTCGGAATGAAATATAAAAATGAACGGAATATAAAAATTTATAAGTTTATGACAGCCCGCCAGACTCCAGGACAAAGTTGTTTTTTTTTAAATGTTGTCGCAAACTTTGCCCTTTTGTCGTGGAGATTGTGGTAGTGAATGTGTACACTGCTAGTAGTATAGTATATTAGTGTTGGTGCTGGTTTATAGTGAATAGCATTTTATGAATGCTGCATGCATAAGTTAAGAAAACGGGTATGACATTTTACTTTTAGCATTGAGTTAATTTTCTTTAATCGCGGATTATAGCAAAATAATATTGTCATTACTATCATAGTGACTTGTACTTTGATATTATATGACACATAGGTATATATATTGATAAATGTTTTTATACTATACAAGAGTTTTTACAACAAAAAATACTTTTATATTTTTAATAAGTGATTTAGTTACTAAAAATTCATACATATATTATATGTATATAATTAATTACTTCTTAAATGTGATTTAGTAAGTGATTTAGTAACAAAAAATACATACATATATTATATATATAATTAATTACTTCTTAAATTTACTATTAAAAATTTGCATTTCAATTCTGGCTAAACATGTTCTGACATTAACATCTTTCTGTAATTCATGTTTAAAACAAATAAATGATTTTGATTTTGATCATCACACATACAGCTTAATAAATATAATTTCTAAATAATGTATGTCGAAAGCTAAACGCATGATTCAAGAATCATTCGCTAAAGCATTTAAAATGCTGTTAAAAAGTTTCTTTGTTGGAATAATAAAAAAGTATTTATCTGCACAGGCCATTTTTCATAATTCTTTTTCATTGCCGTTTTATGTTTGTGTAAGGCGCCAGATCGGACTGCAACTTTGACGGCACATATCACAAAAGTTAGGTATTTCTGGAAATGTTAATTAATTTTAATTTAGAGTTGTATATTTTTTTGTTTGCCCTTATCCAACTCTAAGTGGGGTCGGCACAACATATTAAAACATGCTGTCACATTGCAGCTGCGATTTACGTCCGCCCTCCTGCCTGACCTCAACTTACCTTAGTCGTATTTTACGAAACCTAATGTCGTTTATCCCTGGCTTCGGACACTGAAAAAATGATAAAACGTAAAATAGACTGCAAATGATATTATTGTTGTTATTTGTGAGATTGCGCAGTGGATAAGGGGCTATAGTTTCATCTTTTTATAATGTATTCTGTTCCCAGGTACATACTATAATGTACTCTTTGTACTTACTCTCGTCTTAGAGTACTCTCGTACTCTAGAATGGGTATACGCGCGTAATGCGAAATTTGGTACACCTTATTATTACCAACGTTGTCTCTTACAGCCAATTTTATTCTCCATCCCTTTATAATTAAAGGACGGAGAATAAAATTATGAAATTAAAGGGACGGAGAATAAAAATAAATTGAAATGGATAATTCTAATTTCAATATTATATGTAAGTTATTTACGATGTTCTGTGGTATCCGGCTGAATAGAATAGTACCACTCTTATTGCTTACAGAGGTGTCGTAAAAGGCGACTAAGGTAAGTTAACGCATCGTGTGCTATCCGGCTTAGTGAAATAGACCAACCTCTTTCTTACCGGGGGGTCGTAAAAGACGACTAAGGTAAGTTGACGTCAGGCAGGCGGCCGGTCGTAAAATACGTAGCCAAATCATGTGACAACATGTTTATAACATGTGCCGACCCCACTTAGAGTAGGATAAGGGCAGGAGTATGATGATGTAAGCCCCTTATTTAATTGTACAAAATTTCATAAACTAGGGGATTAGCCGTGAAAGAACAACAGACAGATATTCACATATACAATATATGGATACGGATAAAAACGATGAGAGAATAACAACAAAGGATCCACAGTCGGTTGTCGATGTCGACATAACAAAGCGCGTCACTGTCTGAAAGCGATAACTCACAGGCCACAAATCTGCTTGATCGTTAAAACTTCAACCGATCCCACTTCTGACAAACCAATACATCGCTGAGTTTGCACTCGACCGTGACTTTAAGTTCGACCTTGACCAGCAAGTGATTCTTGTTTCTACAAAAGTAATAATAAAATTATTTTGCTATAATACGCGATTAAGTAAAATAGAAAATATATATAATGCTAAATGTAGAGTGGACAATCGGTTATCATGCCTGATACATGCAGGAGTCGCAAAAACACATGCACAAACCTCCACCACCGCCACCACGAAACACAAGCACTATATACGTTCACTATCACAAACTCAACAATCGTTTCGCCCCGCAACCGAAGCATCATCAGGAGATAAACTCCACGACCAAAATCGCAAAGCTATTTTTTTCTATTTTACTTCATCGCGGATTATAGCAAAATAACTTCATTATTACTTATGTATTATGAATCTCCGCAAAGTAACGCCTAATTCTATAAATTATTCTTGTTTCTTTTTTATTTTATTTATTTATTATTTATTACACACAAAGATATACATTTACATAACATATGAACACATTAGCGTGCAAAGGCGGTCTTATCGCTTGGAGCGATCTCTCCCAGACAACCTTTGATGTAAGGATCATGGTGATAGTACGGTAATATATAAAATAAATTTAACCTTTAGTCTACGTATATTTTGAATACTAAAATTAAATATATATTTAATATCATACATGTATTTATAATATATAAAAATAAATATACATAAATATATTCTACTTATATTAGCATGTGTAATTTTTTTCTTTCAAACTGATACAGTAACGGCCTGTTGCTATCCCATTGCTTGGCACAGGCCTCCTCTCTTTTTTTAAGATAAGGGAGCCCACTTAAAGAATTTTTCAAATCAGTCCAGTAGTTCTGGAGATTAGTTCAAACAATCAAACAAACAAACTCTTCAGCTTTATATATTAATATAGATAGATAATCACAGACTGTAGCATTTATTCTGTTAGTACGGATTTAAGGAAGATTTGAAAGAGCTGTGATAGCTTAGATGACACCGTGTGCCTGCCTCTCTTTAGGGGGACATGGGTTCAAACCTCGGGAGAACATCGTGACACCTGCATATCTCTGGACAAGTCCTGGGATAGTGTAACCTACCCATCCTCATTAGAGCAGCGTGATGGATCTAAGCTCTGTTCATCATTCTCCTGCCCTTATCTCTAAGTGGGGTCCGCATAACATGTTACAAACATGTTGTAACATGATTAGGCAAGGTTTTTTACGACCGGCCGCCTGGCTGACGTCAACTTACTTTAGTCACCTTTTATGACGACTCGGTAAGGAATGAAGGTGGTCTATTCTACTGAACCGGATATTATACAGTGAGTTATCTTACTTTAGTCGCCTTTTACGACATCTCGGTAAAAATAAGAGTGATCTATTCTACTCAGCCGGATACCACAAAGCGGGTCGACTTACCTTAATCCTCTTTTATCACACGTTGGTAAGAAACGAGGGTGGTCTATTCTACTCGTACTAACCCTGATACCATACGTCGAGTTAGCTTACCTAAGTTGCCTTATACGACACTTCAGTATTAAATGAGGGTGGATTTATTCTATTCAGCTGGATACAACACAGCGACCCAAATTGTTTATACATCAGTAATAAGACAATAATAAGGGGGGTAAGGGGGAAATCGACACTAACAACTCGGCCTCAATTGTCAACCTCACCTGCACGTGGTATCCCCCTGCTAGACAACCGACGAGGCTGTGGTGACCGATCAATGGCGGTATATCCATACACCCAACTGGGCAACCTGTTGGAAGAGGCTTCAGTGACCTTGGGACTAATAATCCCTAAAAGACTGGTGCAGAAGGCAACGGGAAACCACGGCACTAAATATCCCTTGTCTGTCAGTCTTGACATAATATGGAAAATAGAAAGGAGTATCAAGCACTACCGGCTAACCTTCGCTAGTCGGAGAGGCACAAGAAGAAGAAGAATAAATAAGACAAAGAGTTTAAATGTACTGAACTTTATTAATTAAACATTTAACATACTGAGAATGCCATGTTGTGACAGCCCTCAAGAATGTTCTTTGATATATCAAGACATAATCCACAAGCTTAATTCAAAAACGAAATAAAGTTGTACACACATATCGTTATTCGTTACGCTAATCTCATAGTCATCAAGGATGTGACTCGGAGTGGAAAAAATCGATAAGTACGAGTATATAATCGATTTTTGTATTTCTTTCTTTGTCAATCGATTTGTAAATATAAGTAAAGTAAGTAGTAGTAAGTAACGGTCTGTTACTATCCCACTGCTGGGTATAGGCCTCCTCTCTCCATTTTTGGAGAGAAGGGTTGGAGCTAAGACCTACCACGCTGCTCCAATGCGGATTGGTAAGTTACACATATCTCTAGGATTCTCTAGAGATATGCAGGTTTCCTCACGATGTTTTCCTTCACCGAAAAGCGTATGATAAATTGCACTTATCAATTAGACACATAAGTTTTAATAGAATAACTCATTGGTGTCTGCCTGGGTTTGAACCCATGATCGTCTCTAGAGATTCACACGGTCGCACCGCTGGGCCATCACAGCTTCACTTCACAGCATCACAGCTTATAAATATATAGATTACTAAAAATTAGTCGACTGTTTTTCTAACTACTCAAAAAGTTGCTTTTTTATATTAAAGTTATCACCAAGTCCACCATCATCATGATCCTCCTGCCCTTATCCCACTCTAAGTGGGGTCGTCACATGTTATAAACATGCTGTCACATGATTTGGCTACGTTATTACGACCGGCCGCCTGCCTGACATCAACTTACCTCAGTCGTATTCTACGACACGTCGGTAAGAAAGAGGTCTATTCTACTAAACCAGATACCACACGGTAGGTCAACCTACCTTAGTCGCCTTTTACGACACCTCGGTAAGAAATGAGATTGGTCTATTCTACTCAGCCGAATACCACACGGCGGAATATATATCACCAAGTCCATAGTAACTTTTAAAAAGGAACAGTCCATTAGAGTCCCACTGATGGGCATAGATTTTTTCTGTCTGTTTGAGAGAAGCGTTGGAGCTAAAACCCACCAAGCTGCTCCAATGCAGATGTTATACATGTCCTCAGAATTCTCCAGAGATATACTACGAAGTCGATATTAATAACTAATTAATATAAAGAATATTAAAAAATAACTGATGCGCATTTTGCAAAATTTTAATAAAATTTGTATTAGTTTCATTCAACAACGAATATCTTATCTAAAAGAAAAGAATAAAAATGGGGTAATAAATAAAATCGATTTTTAATATATTGAAAATCGATTACGAAAGTCGTTTATAAGAAAAGAACAATTTTTTCCACTTCGCCACTAGTCGTTGACTTAACCCTTCCCGCCGCCCAAAAATAATACTAAAGTTTTTACAACCACACGTTTTAGGACTTACGCGGTTATTTGCAATATTTAGCGCACATAAAATTAACTTTCTGGCCATATGCAGCACGTACGAGGCAGTGTATTTTTCTTGTTGTTTACTTAATCTTTATTTTTTAATTCTGTAACTTGTCCATAAGTTGTAAGTGATTTTTTAACTTCAACGGATAATAGAGATTGCGAATAGAGATGCGATTTATATAAAAATATAAAGAATTATAAAACGATAGGTGATGTATACAATAGACAAAGCAGGAACCGACATAAGCTGGCGGCTCCTGCTTTGCGCCTTGCAAAAGTGCGTAACTCGTTTGTGGGTTTTGGTATAAGATTCTATAATAAAATTCCGCAATCAATTTCAGCACTGCCATTACAGCAGTTTAAAAACACTGTTAAAAAGAGGCTGATACAGAAAGCCTACTATACTCTTGAAGATTATTTAGAAGATAAGAATGTGTGAATATAGCTCTCTTTGAACCTGTACAAGACAGTAACGACTTAATGTAAATAATATTAAGAATTATATTTTTAAAAGAGCAACCGCCGAGTTTCTTGCTGGCTCTTCTCGGTAGGAACATCTTTCCGAACCAGCAGTAGAGTTGACGATTCAAAAGCACTTGTTTACAAGTTTATTTGAATAAAGAATAATTTGAATTTGAATTTTGACCATTTTTTATATCTATTAGCTATGTAAAGAATTACGATTGTAATTAGGAAGGCGACGGAATTTATACTTCATTCTTCTTACTTTACATTCATAGATTTTAGAGCGAATTTTAATAGTAATTAAGACAGTAGCTGATTTTAATAACTTTATAGGTGCGATGTAGATCAAATAGTAAATTTTACAACACTTAATATAAATAAAGACGCAATAAATTTTCATAACATAATATGATATATTAATATTAATACAGAATAAACGCCGTGTGGTATCCGGCTGAATAGAATAGTACCACCTACTTTTTTTTACCGAGATGTCGTAAAAGGCGACTAAGGTAAGTCGGCCCGCCGTGTGGTGTCCGGCTGAGTAGAATAGACCACCCTCATGTCTTACCGAGGTGTCGTAAAAGGCGAATAAGGTAAGTTGACTCGCCGTGTGGTATCCGGTTAAGTAGAATAGACCACCCTCTTTCTTATCGAGGTATCGTAAAATAGACTAAGATAAGTTGTCGTCAGGCAGGCGTCCGGTCGTAAAATACGTAGCCAAATCATGTGACAACATGTTTATGACATGTTGTGCCGACCCCACTTAGAGTGGGATAAAGGCAGGAAGATGATGATGATGAATATTAATACAGAAAAAATTCAGTTTCTAAAATTGCCAAAGCGATAATTTCATTGAATTTTTCAGCTGTTTCTCTTTATAAATCGATAGAAGCTCATTACTTAAAAGATATTTGTCTTTTGTCCTTTAATTTTTATGTAGTCGTTTAATATGTATGTTATCTTTTGATTTTTAATTTGTATGTTGTCCTTTAATTCTTTTTATTAAATATTTATATGCAGGACACATTAAAAATAATGACAATAGATTTACCTTTTCATTGTCATCCAACTTTTCAGCCTCTGTTTAACCACAATCAAAATGAAATAAAAAACAGTTAATAAGATAATAATATAAATGAAAGCAGTTAATAAGATGATGTTATTATTGTTTCAGATGAAAACTACACGGTTATTGAGGCGGCGACAAACGAGAGATTACGTCTAGTATGCGGACTAAAGGCGAAAAATCAGATGCAAATTATCCGATGGTACTTCGATAATAGAACCTTGGACAGTCAGCTGAGACCTAGAGTCGTGCAGTTTAAACAATGGTGAGTAAATATAAAGAGAAAGTAAATCCATACTACGTCGAATACTCCAGTTCTCGTCCGACCACCGAAGTTAAGCAATATCGGACGCGGTCAGTACTTGGATGGGTAACCGCCTGGAAACACCGCGTGACAATGTTAAATATTATGAAATAAGACGAACAGATAATAACGGTATAAGAAATAACAAACATGATGACAGTAGGCAGAAGACTCATATAAACTTTGAAATAACTGATTTTCAGATTTTTGAAGGGTGTATTTGAAACTAAGCGCAACAAATATTTGATTTCAGTATAGTTTTTCTCATCTAAAAATAAAAAACATTATTTAAATCCTTTACTCAGCGTTTTTAAAGTACTGAAGTATAACGTTATAAAATATAAGCAAGAAATTTAATATAATTAACAGAGATTTCCACAGAACACAATCATTTGGCAATTAAATATAACAGATCCCAGAGACTTTTAGACACGATTTATTTTGATAGTGGCTTTGCTTTTTCCGGCCTCACAGGAGACACCCTTAGGCACGACGTTCCCGGACACTAGTGGTGCTTCTACGCTCTACTCTCTACATTTAGCCACCTCGACGATGCTTCTGCGCTCGTCCGTCCCGTCCGGTGACGCTGTAAAAGCATTTAGCGCTAACATGATAAAGAGAGTTCGAAAAATAAAAATTTATACGAGCCTCACGACATTACAATTCCATTATCACAGTTTAATAATGTCATAATATTTCATCATCTTCCTGCCCTTATCCCACTCTAAGTGGGGTCGGCACAACATATTATAAACATGCTGTCACATGATTTGGCTGCGTTTTTACGACCGGCCGCCTGCCTGACGCCAACTTACCTCTGTCATATTTTACGACACCTCGGTAAGAAAGAGGGTGGTCTATTCTACTTAACCGGATACCACACGGTGAGTCAACTTACCTTAGTCGCCTTTTACGACACCTCGGTAAGAAATGAGGTCGGTCTATTCTACTCAGCCGGATACCACACGGCGGGTCGACTTACCTTAGTCGCCTTTTACGACACCTCGGTAAGAAATGAGGGTGGTACTATTCTATTCAGCCGGATACCACACGGCGTAATGTCATAATATTTAACATTGTTATTTGTAACCATATCTTTATGTGTTTTATATATAACGAACTTTATGTAACGAAAACAAAATTTTAATCTTTAATGTATAAAGTACTAGCTTTTACCCACGACTTCGTTCGCGATTGTTTAATTTTACTCGTAGGAATATATCGTGTGATAGGTCGATAATAGATGACGCTTTTCAATGTCATCCTATTCCTGTCGAATTAACGGGATTTCTATAACCTATATGTTATTCCGGTGTGGAAGGAATAATTGTGACAAATTTCATCTATATTTTGATCTATATTAGTTAGCCGTGTGGTATCCGGCTGAGTAGAATAGTACCACCCACATTTCTTACCGAGGTGTCGTAAAAGGCGACTAAGGTAAGTCGACCCGCCGTGAGGTATCCGGCTGAGTAGAATAGACCAACCTCTTTTCTTACCGAGGTGTCGTAAAAGGCGACTAAGGTAAGTTGAGCCACCGTGTGGTATCAGGTTTAGTAGAATAGACCACCCTCTTTCTTACCAAGCCTAAGGTAAGTTGACGTCAGGTAGGCGGCCGGTCGGTAAAACACAGCCAAATCATGTGACAGCATGTCTATAACATGTTGGGCAGGGCATAAGGGCAGGAGGATGATGATTGTGATCTATATTAGTAAATTAAATTACTACTTCTACTGAAATAAATCTTGCTCCAACAAAGCCGTGCTTTTAGCTAATATCCTATCCCTGGTAAAGATTTACTTAGCCTAATCGCTCTAACAGCGGCTTTACAAGAATACATATTATGTTAGAATTAAGGGTCTTAAATATAACTCCTAAGCTCACTTAACTGGCAGGCTTAGTCCGCTTAAAGCCACATATCTCATATACCGCCCGCGAATGCCAAATGCAACAGAATCAACTTTCGCCGGATTTAAATCTGCATTTGCATGTTTCGCATATCATATCCTCCGTTTAAATCGTATCTAGAATCTAAAAATACCACACTAAACCCAACTAGTGCATGTTGGATCAATATTTATGCATTTCTGTCAGAACATGCAATAATTCAACAACGGCATATTACACGGTATTCTATTTGAGGCGTGTGGAAACAAGTTTACGATCATAAAGAATCAATCATGCTTTTATAAGTTTATCCCTTAACTCGCACACGTGGCTATGTTCTCGTAGATATGTGTCTATAAGCAAATTTATACTTATTTTTACTTATAAAACAAAGTCTTCAAAAACTCTCTGTCTGAATCTGATCGATTTTGTAAAATCTACTGAATGGATTTTGGTACAGTTTTTAGAAAAAAAAATGGTGCAATTTTTCCGGAAGTTTTAGGTTAATTAATATATTATCATTTAATGTAAATTTTGTTGAAAAGATCTTGCAGTTGTGAATTTTTTTTTCTGCTGGAAGCTTTACTCATATGCGCCGCGTAAACTAGTAGAAATATTCTAAAGTAATGTACTAAAGAATTGTAGATCTGCAAAAATACTACAAAAAAGTCAGTAACAGCACGTCTCTATCTCTTGTGGTTAACTCACAATAACTTGTTTTATGATTACAATTTCAATTTTGGATAAATTTTGTGGCATACTGATTTCCACGCGGGTGAAGCTGCTGGGATAGCTAGTAAATACTAAAGATGGGAGACAAGCTGTGAAAGCATAGCAGCGTGACCGTACAACTGTTTCAAGATGGTCACGAGGTCAAATCCCAGGCAGATCTTTAAACTTACACGTATAATTGATATTTGCAATTTGTTACACGTTTTTCGGTAATGGAAAACATTGTGATGAAACCTGTATATCTCTAAACAATTCTGGGGATATGTTTGATCTACCAATCCACATTGAAGCAGTGCGATGGCTTCAATTATTTTTTTCCAAGAACGGAGCTCTCTCCGTTATATGTTGCCTATTCCCTAAGTAAACAAAACCTAAGTTATCAGATACTGACCTGAAAAAAAGAAAAGATTTATCTTGAGTTTATAATTAATTTCAAATCTTATTACTTCAGATCGTTTAGTTTCTAATACCTGTATCTAATGCCTTTTAAAATTAACTGAATAAATTTGCATGCTATTAATTTTGAGAATTATTATACTTGTGTTTTTTAGGTTAAAAATAAAGGCGTTCCGTTCCAAAGACGCTGGTGTGTACACGTGTCGTAATGATGAGGATAAAGGGAAGGAAATGCATGTCACAATAAAGCACAAGTCAGATCTCAGCTCGGACAACTTAGAAGGTAAATATTTGCACAGTATTAACTGCCATTCAACTTTTGATTTGGCGGTTTGTCAGGCTTTTAAACGTATCAATTGATATTTTACTTCGTAAGGGGTAATTGATTAAAATAGATGTTGAATTTGGCGCAACAAAGATCCTAATTTCTGATTAACGGATTATGTAAGGCTGGCTCCTTTTTTTACATAAGAATCAGCTTAGTGATTCAACGCTAAACGCTGCCAGTATTCTTGAGACCATTCCACGTGGGCATTATTTATAAGTATAAATATAACTAAATTTATGTTGCTAATAATAAAATAAATAAATGATGTATAAAATTCATAATTATTTATATTATATTTTTCCAAAACGTCGTTTATTCGTAATTAAGCAATGAAAAATGTACAAATATTAATTTTACCACATCAACAAGATTAGGTTAGATTATAGTAGTTTATGAGTAATTGTAGGTATGTAAAATTCATTCTAAATATCATCAACAAAACACGATCTGCCAAAAAATGTACTGAGCAAACTTCGGTCATCTAAATACATAGGTTTACCCGTGGTAAAGGTGGTCTTTATAATGTAACCCTTAATGTAATATTACACTATTCACTTTGTCTGGCGTTCACAACTTCAATAGTACTTCAGGTTTTAATTGAGGATGGATAATTCAATAATGTTTGGTAGTGTCTGCCATATCCGCTGTTTCCTTAACGACAACCATTTCTGCGATGGCTTGTCTGGTTGTTTCTGTCCCCAGTTATTTTGATATTATATTCAATCGGCGTGTTTATTGGCTTGCAGATGTGTAAACACATTCAGCGTCCGGGATTCGGTAGTTAATTACAGTAGTTATTCAATTACATATACTCGACATACGAATTCCACAACACGATATTTCCAGTTGAATATTTCTCGCATTCTTGAACTTTAATAGAAGAGCACGAAATATTTTACCCTTGGCACCATTATCAACTTTTAACACTAAACTTTGGAACTAATATTTTGTTAATTTGTAAACCACTCAGAGGTAACTTATTAAATAAAGCAACCTTTTTTCGGAGGTCTACACCAGTCCTGTATCGTTGCTTCTCAAAAGTTACTTGACTTTGGCGGTTTTGCTTTATACTTGTAAGATAAAAGTATAACAGGAATTTTTTAGAATCAAAATATAAGTGTTCATAATTAGTTTCACTAATTATTTAATCACTTGTACCATACTCTGTAACTTCTTTGTTTGTAAAAGCACATGATATATGCATATGTGTTTATGTTTTAGAATATCAATCTGATGTGGATGTATCGAGATCGATGCCTGAAATTCTTTCACAACATGCAGCTTCACTGGTAGATAACAATACAATCGAAGAAAATACGACGGATCCTAGACTCAGGGATAAAGAACTTGATGTCGCTAAAGACGATGATCTTGATGACAAGTACGAAAAAGAACATCTGAATTACGGTCATGTTGATATAACAAAATCAAAATATGCACCAAAATTTAAGCATCCCACAAAACTATATAAAATGGAAATGAAGCCTGCAGGAAGCTCAGTGCGTTTTAAATGTGCGGCTGAAGGTAAATTTCTCATTACGTTGTTTTATATATAATATTAAAATATATAAATATAAGACTAAATAACCGAAGCGACTAACAGTAGACTAATTTTTCCAATTGAAATTCATATTACGTTTTCTTTGGTCAAATATCCACCACGTCTTTTAGAAAGAGAATAAAGTGGTACTTGTGGACTCGCATATAAGTTTTTGAGTTGTTTTAATGAATTTCATATATAAAAAAATATTAACTAGTACTATTTCACAATAATATAATAAAAATATTTTGTTAACAAGCATCTTCAAAGAAAAAATAGTTCTGTTATTATAGATCACATTCTCTGTTAATATAGATAACATTCTAATTAAAGAAAAACAGTAAGATTTTCTTGACTCAGCTATCAAAAGGTTACGATAGCATTCTAGCTGTCTTGGGTATATATAGATAGCATGAAATCAAAAAAATTATAATTTACTTTTTTTATGTGAATTTTACTTTGTATTTTTTTAAATGGCTGTTTTATACAAGAGTATATTGTCCTAATTGTAAAATGTTCAACTTAATTTACAGGGAATCCTATGCCAAACATTACTTGGTATAAAAATAATGGTACACCGATATCTAGAAGTTACTTCAAGCCGTCATATGGTAAATGGTCGATGTCTCTCGATGAACTAACAAAGGCCGATAACGGAAACTACACGTGCAAAGTGTGTAATGAATTAGGCTGTGTTGAGCACACTTACGAACTACATATCCAAGGTAAATCTTTTAATCAAAATGGCTTTATGTATTTTCTCTTGATTTCTTTTGAACTCTTGACTCTTTGACTACGCTAATAAACGTTGTTTAAGTAAGCATAGCGAATCTTATGGCTACCTGTTGTGTTTTGTTAGCGTCTTTTATTTTGATAAGTGTATCTTGTACTGCAGATTGTATATACTTCTACGTATCAGTATAAAATTCATATTTAATGGTATAGGAACTTACTGCCTCTTTAATATTTTGTTAATCATTAAGTCTCTTTAAAGCATCAAATACCTGTCACCCAATGGTAATAGATATAATTTTGGTGATTATTTCTAATACGACAGTAGTTCTATAAGATTTTAATCATTCCTTATCTAGCACCAAAAGATCTTTGATTCGATGTTATTAATTGTCAAATATGGTCACATAATTTGTTCATAGTATGTCTATAACTGTGTTAAGTGGAATAATTATGAAAAGACTTAAGCATAGATTGTTGCTTTAGAACGCTACCCTTCTAAGCCGTACATAAAAGAAGGATATCCTGGAAACATCACAGTATTGATCAACGACACAGTAACAATGACCTGCCCGCCAGTATCTGATTTGGAGCCATTCCTCTATTGGCTCAGGCCGGCAAATTATTCCTTAAAAGACTCCGAAGTAGGACCGAGTGATGCGCCGACTCCAGTTGGAGACTTAATTGAGGTCTTTATCGTGAATTTAGGTGATGGTCCCTAACAAGGTGTTGGCGAAATAAAATATCAAGTGCAAGATATTCTTCTTTAATGATCAGAATATTGCATGACTGCAATTTTTTTATTGTTGATGTTTCTCTGTTCGTTTATGATATGGTAAACGCTCTCGAATTAAATGAGCATATTTTTGTTTTTATGATTGTAATTTTTCTCGTCTACTTTGACTATTGGACATGAAAGATCTTTACAGTTGAAATATATTATTTCACTTCTTAGATAAAAAAGTAATAATGGAAGAATATTTTGCAAGATTTGGCATTTTTTACCATAATTTTAAAAGGTTAAGGTACTCACATATCATTGTTTTGTGCAATTGTAATCCATGTAATGGTGGAGGGTTTTCAAAATTGGTGATGGTAAATATTTATAACTAAATCAAACAAGAAATCCGGTCCATTTTTTATAGGTTTTGTTAATAGATTTAAGGAACTCAGTTCTTATACTACAAGTAAACTTATGTATGAAAAGAATATATCAAAATTCTTTAATGCTTTTTGGGCTTATTGCACTAGTGGATCAATTATTTCGTAGAACATGATAAATTATATCTTATATAAAATATTGGTAATATGCATAACAGACGTACTACTAATCTATAATCTTATGCCTTATTTAGAGAATATAATAGTCTCATTAAAATTATAGTGTTTTAGATAAGTTATGATTTAAAATAAATTAGGCATTCTGTTTAGTACAAACATCTTTCTTGTAGTATTTACAAGTTTTTATATTTATTAGTTTTTTTAAATCATTAGGAATTTTACATTTCCTGCTTTTAGTATTCTGATTATCGGTAGTACTATTTTTAGTTTTAAAAAAGTAGATACAATTAGCGGATTAAGACGGACGTTGTAGTTCGTTATCCCTTAATTCTTTACTAATCCAAATAAATGGTCTCATTTTTTAGAATCTAATTGGTATATTGTTTCTTTATAGAGCGATTATACGCAAAGCCTGTCTTAACCCTAGCTGCCGTGAATCAGACCAAAGTGGTTGGTGAAACGGCCATATTCAGCTGCGAATTTCTGACTGACCTACATCCATCTATATACTGGATGTATTTCACAAAAAATGAGTACATATATAATGAGACTTTCACGGACCCTTCTACTAAGGAGTCCGTTGTATATGAAGATAAAACAAAGACAATTTCGGTGAGGGTTCTGTGACTAACAAAATTTTGCATTTTGCATTGCTTATATTTAATTTTTATTCATTAACAAGTTAGATTAAGATGGTATGGGCATATAATGAGGGGGAATGAAAATCATGTATCCAAACGCTTGTTAAATATGAATGGATGGATGGATATGTGACTAGAGAGAGGCCTCAAAAGAGATGGTTGCTTTGTGTGAAGTATGACATGTATATAAAAGGAGTGCTGCCAGAATTGACGAATGATATGAGACAATGGAAGAGAAGAACATGTTGTCAAATAAGAACAAGAATGATAATTAACAAGTTACATGTATCTAATATTTGCAACAATTAATAATAACTTAATTATAACACTCAACTAACATATATGATCCATTAACGCTTTTTACTGGAACAGTAAATTTAGGTTTACTTTCAGTTTGAGTATCAAGGGATGTTGCATGTATTAACCTCTTGTATAACACATTTAATCATGTTATTTTATTAATAGCACTTAATGTTCAAGCTTATTACATATTTATTTTAATAGGTAAAATTATTATTGACAAGATCTACAGACTATTCAATCTTTTTACTTTGATATTAATCAGGAATAAAAAGTTATATATAATTGATTAATAAATTGCAATATTTCAGAGTGAAAACCAATTGGACAAACCCGAACAACTAACTATTTACAATGTCACGAAGGAAGATGAGGGTTGGTACGTTTGTGTTGCGTTAAATTCACTCGGAAATACAACAGCTAAAGGTTACCTCACTGTACTTGAATGTAAGTTGAAGTCTGTCTAAGTATTTATTAGAAACTATGATAATAATAATAAAATCTCTTTATTGCCTACCGTCTTTGTAAATATTAACAAAACAAACAAATAACAATAAGGACAAACAGAAGTGCAAGGTCGGTTTTATAATATGAGGTGATCTCTTACAGATAACTTCAACTTTAAAGAAACTAGGATTATCCAGGTTGACATCGATGCACAAAACCTACTAAATATAATAAAATCGACCTTCTTACTAATAATACATCAACTATAACTTAATACCTTAAGTTCTTAAGCTTAAGATTCAAAACCACCAGAAAAGAATGAAATAGTAGCAAGTAAATTCTGTAAATAGTCTAACTAATACTAAATAGCTCAATAAAATCAGCATTCAGAACTATCAAAGATCAATCAACTGTTAAATTTGTGACAGGAAATAAATATTTATAATGGTTACTTTATAATAGTCCCTTTTTTTAACAGCTTTGCCAATAACTGAACAACTTGATCATGGAAAACACAGTCTTTTCATAAACGTCCTGACGGCCGTACTGGGCGCCATGTTCTTTGTGGCCGCCATTATAGTGGTGATGATATTCAAGAGGCTGAAAGAGGAGAAAATAAAGAAACAACTAGCAATAGAGACAGCGAGGGCGGTTATTGTGACGCATTGGACGAAGAAAGTGACTGTTGAAAAGCCACAGATGAATGGAACGCTGAATACAACTGGAGAAGGTTTAGTAAGTACAACTTTATAATGTTTTGTGGAACATAGTTTTCAAGGAATGTCGTTACAGAAGTAATGAGCGCTTAACTATTGCAAATGTTTAGGGATCGTGAATGGCAACTCGCTTATAAATTGTACTATATTCCACGATAGGAAATAAAAACTCATGGAACTCAAGGATGGAAGTCTCTATTTTGTCTGTTAAATTAATCTCGAGAACAGTTTTATAGAAAGTTTGACTCTTTGAAGGAGAGGGTGTACAAAAATAAATATCCTTTTCAATGAATCTATATCGATAAAATGATAGAAAACTGATTTATGAATTTATTAAACCGAATGAAAGATAGCAAAACTCAAGCGAACCTGAAACTTATAGATGCTATTTGCAAAAAAATCACTAGGATTGATAAGAACTCAGCTATTATTGCATTGTAGTAATCGTTGTAACTTGACAGTAATGTATTCCGCATTGTAATTATTTTACTGTTACAGTTAATGCCAGTGGTGAAGATCGAAAAACAAAAGCTATCGCAAGTCCAAAGCAACTGTGACTCAATGATGATGTCAGAGTACGAACTGCCAGTAGATATAGACTGGGAGGTGCTGAGGGAGACACTTAGTATCGGAAAGGTCCTCGGGGAAGGAGAGTTTGGGAAAGTCGTAAAAGCGGAGTGCGTTGGGATTGTGAAGCCAGGTGTGCAGTCCGTTGTAGCCGTGAAGATGTTGAAAGGTAAATAATAGTTTATGTAATATCCTCATAATAACGTAAATTTATTTAACATAGTTGAAACATTGACGCGCGGCAAACCTGGCCCAGCGCTATTGGTAGACCTTAGACTGTGTCTACCAACAATGGTGAGACATCTCAAACAATAATAGATAAAAACCAAAAAAAATAATCTCAAGCTAGAGTTTGATTCTTTTTAGACTAGCATCTCTAATAAGACGCTAAATAATTTTGCTTCAAAAAAAAAGTACTTATGTTATTTACATTTCACAGAGGGCCATACAGATGCGGAAATGATGGCGCTTGTATCCGAAATGGAAATGATGAAGATGATTGGCAAGCACGTGAACATAATCAACTTGTTGGGATGCTGCACGCAAGACGGGCCGCTATATGTCATCGTTGAATATGCTCCAAATGGCAATCTTCGAGAATTCCTAAGAAATCATAGACCTGGAAACAGGTATATTTCATTCAATTATAATTATTTTTGATAAAGCCTTTTGTATTAACACTTTGAGCGGCACTTATTGGGTCTCAAATGTTTATTGTACGGCACTACGTTGTCTCAAACAAAATAAATTAATGATTTACTGTTTTTGATAAATTAACGAGAGACGCTATCAGTCGAAAAAAGTAAAATAATACGGCGCTATGAGGTAACTTGAAGGAATTGGTACAAGCTTCAGCCCTTTATCCATGTTGTTTAAAGAAATACTTTTTGCCGACATGTATAAAACGACATGTAATAACGTTGTTCCACCCAATGAGTTAATATACAGTGGTGATCAAATGAAACAGATTTTTGTTTTGATTTACTCAAACCATCGATTTAAGAATAGCATTGGAGTTTGAGTAGAACTATGAATTAAGTCATAAAAAACTTGTTTATGGCTTAATGGAAACTTAGTAGTGTAATTGTGAGTAGTTGTTATTAAGCTACAAATAAATAAAATAATCTGGGAATAATATTTCAAAGGCAATTTTCTTAAGTATTGTATTTGTTCCAGATACGAATCCGATGTAGAAGATAAAACAAAGAAAACACTCACGCAGAAGGACTTGGTATCCTTCTCTTACCAAGTTGCAAGAGGAATGGAATACCTAGCATCTAGAAGAGTTAGTAAATAAATAATAATAATGAATGATTTTGTTATGATATTAATAAATGTTTATGTAGGGAAAATTATAAAAAGAGTAACGCCAAAAGTCCATGGAATTAAAGATTATGATTATGATAATAAATTGAAATAGGCTGAACAAGTCTTCGCAGTTCAATTTATTCTAATTCATGATTATATTAGTACAGCGATTCTATCTCCAGTTTAGAACGCTGTTATCCACTGAGAAAAAATGGCAAGAAATTCAGTGGTTCCTCTTATCAAGAATAGTCTTTATATGAGAGTAGATTATAACACTAACACAGAATTAGAACACTACACTAAAGGTTCTAGATGAGTCAGAAATTACTCAACTAGATCTTCCTCGATCCTTCAACTAGATGATCTTGTCTAATCAAGACAAGAAGGTGAACTATGTGGTTTTATACGAATCATTTATGTATGTTATAATATATATGTGCATACATCTCTTTAGTGCATACATCGAGATCTCGCAGCACGCAACGTCCTCGTGTCAGACGACTGCGTGCTCAAAATAGCAGACTTCGGTCTCGCCAAAGACGTTCACAGCAACGACTATTACCGCAAGAAGACCGAGGGTCGGCTGCCTGTGCGGTGGATGGCGCCGGAGTCGCTGTACCACAAAGTATTCACCACACAGACCGATGTGTAAGTGATTTTATATTACAATTTACCCTTTATTTTATACAGTAAAAAAACCCCTTATGGGTATCGCCGTCTGACGGGGACGGGCGGCGGTTATGTCGAACTCGCAGCGACTAAAACAAACTCTGTGCTCCACCACGCTGCAGATGGCAAGGACAGAGTATAGTTGTACCCATTACCCCCATCCCCGCCGTCAGCTCTGATCCCAGAGAACACCTCCTCCGGATAGGGACCCCTCGAAAGAGAAGCCCCCCTCCGCTAACCGGTGCATCGGGAGCACCAGACGCACCGACCGCCTCGGGGACCTGTAAGCCAGACGTCCGATATACACAATTTTACCCTACGATCAATTTATGTTACCTTTATTTACTAATAAGCTAAAATATGAAGTAAAGAATTCAAAAATGGAAATGCTAAGGGAAATAATATGTTTAGGGTGACGAGAATTTATATTTTTACAATGTACTTTGATAAAAAGAAAACGGAATAATTTGAAAACTAATTACATGCATCCGATTTAAAAAATATTTAAAAAAATAAAAAGGATAATTCGCTATTCGTGTCTAACAAAAATAAATGATATGCTAAAAATAAAATTTACTAATCCTTTTAAAATTACATTATAAAATTTGACAAATGTAATTCTACTTTTACGCATATAAATTTCCTTATAGGTAATATTTAAAGTACTTAAGTAAAAATTAGTTCACTATACGTAGGCAACAAACTTTCAATGTATTTAGCATGTATTACATTAACTCTGCTAACTTCTGAACCCAGCATATAAAGGGTTGTACCGGCCATATGACATTAGTTTTACCTACACACCTCAGCACCCTACAAAAAATCAGTTATTTGAGTGACGTATTTTATCCACAGGAATTATTTTATGTTTTATAAAAAAATTAAGACGGTTTATAGACCCTAACTCGCCATTCCAAATAATAAGTGCAAGTAAGACAAAACAAGAATGATATTGTTTTCTTCTGTGGCGCCGCTCAAGATATGTGAACCATCATGAACAAAGGCAGGTCACAATTAAATTGTATTTACTTTGTTCGAAAATATATTTTATTTAAACTATATTTAAGGAGATTGAGTTATGCCAAAGTTATCTTATACGTTTAAGTGATTAGTGAATTCATTTAATGTCGAATAGCTTTCACTCTATATACAGTTGCCATACTAAAATACAGTATTGAAATATTTTGTGTTTCATGATCTGTGGATTGTAATAAAACATTTCTCGAAGGACCACTTATGTAGCAGGATTATAGACCTGCTTTATATTAAAGTCTTTTGTTGCAGTATTTTAGAACTGCTTTTTTATTGAAACAACACTATAGCGTGTTTTATCGTTTATTTGGTTTACAACAATATTTGATACAATAATAAAGAACAAAAAGACACAGACAAGTCAAAATAGAAAATTAAAAAGTAAACACAGACAAAAAACCATAATTCACACAGATAATCTAAAACTATAAAATATTAAATTATCTAAATTAATCTATATTTATGTTTTTTGAACAATTTCTGTTCCAGCTGGTCCTTCGGAGTCCTTCTGTGGGAGATCATGACGCTAGGCGGTACTCCGTACCCCACAGTGCCTGGTCAGTACATGTACCAACATCTAAGCGCCGGTCACAGGATGGAGAAACCGCCATGTTGTAGTCTTGAAATGTGAGTGAATTTTTCCTAAAACCCCTTCGATAGAACCATCATCTTGCTTTAATTAATATTTTTAAAAAAAATCTCGAGTTTTTAACTTAGCAACACATGTCATTTTGTTTACATAGATTTCGTGCTTTCCATACTAATATTATATAACAAACGACGATATTTCTCCTTTATTCTTGTTCAATAAATAAAAAGCATTTTCCCCAAAGTCAACCCATTTACTTTCTTTCAACAACTCAATGACACATAATGACAGCCACAATGTTATACCTATTATTGGCCAACTATATGACGGAGGTTGTATTTAAAACATGTAACAATAATTATATAAATGTGAAATCCTGTCTTTCTGTCTGTTATGCTTTCACAGCTAATCTGCTGCACCAAATTTGATTAATTTTATACAATCAAGGATAACATACCGGGGTAGAATATAAAATCTAAACAGTACAACCGATATAACAGTAAAAACCGATATAATTTTCATCACCATTCTCCTGCCCTTATCCCACTCTAAGTGAGGTCATTACTTGTTGTTAGATGATTTGGCTAGGTATTTGACGACCAGCCGTCTGACTAATCTCAAGCTACATTAGTCGCATTTTACGACACCTCGGTAAGAAATAAGGTTCAGTCTATTCTACTCAGCCAACTTACAACAGATATTACGTTATGAGGCATATTAACAATTAAGTTGGCACGAATATCGTCGTATACTAGTAGTTTATATATAAATGAAGAGAATGGCTTTCATCATCTTCCTGCCCTTATCCCACACTAAGTGGGGTCGGCACAACAGCTTAGTCGTATTTTACGACACCTCGGTAAGAAATGAGGATGATCTATTCTACTCAGCCGGATACCACACGGCGGGTCGACTTACCTTAGTCGCCTTTTACGACACCTCGGTAAGAAATGTGGATGGTCTATTCTACTCAGCCGGATACCACTCGGCGGGACGACTTACCTTAGTCGCCTTTTACCTCGGTAAGAAATGAGGGTGTTACTATTCTATTCAGCCGGATACCATACGGCGTAAATGAAGAGAATGTTCTATAGGTCATAAATATTTCAGATACATGCTCATGCGGGAATGCTGGTCTTTCTCTCCTGGCGACCGTCCGTCCTTCACGGAGCTTGTCGAGGACTTGGACAAGATCCTAACTGTGACAGCGAATCAGGAATATTTGGATCTTGGCCTCCCACAGCTCGACACACCGCCATCCAGCTACGATGGTTCTGGGGACGAGAGTGACAGCGAGTTCCCTTTCATTAAATAGAAATCACTGTATTGAAAAAGTGTGTTGGACTCAACGGAGTTTTTGGGACTCAGTAATGTGGACTCAGCGGATTTTCTGGGACTCAGTAGTGATGTTATATTTTAAGTGAACTCGTTGAATATAACATTAGACTCATTTATGTATGAGATTAATTAGGAATCAATTTAAATTCCCACCTTAGACAAACTGTGCATAAATTTGTCTGCAAACTGTTATTATGTAGATATAAGATTATTATATACTTTTATCGTATTTATTTTGACTGAATGTCGTGAAAATGGAATATATGATTTATTTAGGTTAGTTGAGTTATGAAATGTAATAAATAATATTATTATTCTCCTAATATGCATAACTAGATAACTAGGTTGACAACGTAAACAATTTACAATTTTACTACAAGGTAGTAAAATAGTAAATTTTCAAATTTTAGTAAAGCTTTTGTCCATAATTGAGATATTTAAATACAGAATATACAAAAAAGAAAATGCAAAATATGTCTGAATTAACCGGCAAAAAAGACACTGGCATTATTAGAATATTTTGTTTTTCTGAGATTCATTTTTGATTTTGAGTTTGAGATTCATTAATATATAGATTTTCAAATTAAGTTGCTTTATTAGTTTCTATTTTACGTGGTAGCAGATTTTACGTATGTATGTTTAATTTTTTCAATACATTAAATTAAATGGCAAGACTTTCGAACGGTGTTAATATAGGTTTTTCAGAAAGTTAACTATAAAGTTGTTTCATTAATGAAACTTTAACTTGTTTGAAAAACTTTGAACTGGCGAATGACGAACCGAGGAATGACGTATTGTAAAATATATAAATTGTTTCCCGAATTATTTCATTCTTATACCATGAAGAAATATTTAGGTAGATTATATCTAAACTATTTTTTTAGCTCAAAACTTTAGTGTTTTGTGTTACGTGAAATCTATTTAATATTTTACTTTGTTTTCTAATTAAATTGATTTATTTTGGTATTTTATTCACCGATGCAAAATTTGATATAAAAACTTCCTTGAAATTTATAAAATTTGTGAAATAGAATATTAGGAGAATGATATTATTAGAAAGCTAAAAAAGGTCGTTTTTTTATTGTAGACCAAATTAATTTTATTTGCCTGAAACGTAATTTGTATTTTATTCTTTGTTAACGTTGGGGTTTTTTTTGGGTTTCGGTTTAAAATTAAATATTGAACCATTGGCGTTATATTGTATTTAATTTTTATTAATTTATTTTTGCATACCAAAAATGCATCACATAGTATAGTTTCCTTAAGATAAAAGTGCTTTCACACTGAGTTTGGACTTGCATTCAAAAAACTAATAATTAAGATATTGACAATTAATTAAATAATTTAGGTATTCGCCTTGAAAAGTATATTCCGAAACGTCTATGAGCTCCCGAGTAAGAACTTTTAAAAAAACTTATCGTATAAAATGTAGATATCAAAATGCATATATGCTGTAATACTTTGTGAAAGCATTTTTATCACTAATTTTCTCGTTTACGGAAAATTAATTTTGTATATAAATTATATTAGAGCCAAAGCTTAGAAATTTATGTATTATAGAAGTATTATAATTATTAGATATTATTGTTCGTAAGGTATTTTAACGACTGAACGTGTGTCCATTTCTTTTTCGAGATTTGTAGTTCAATTTTAGTCTACATTCTTTTAGATACTTTTTGCAATTATTATTAGCAATCATTGTGCGTGAGAAATTCTTATTCTAAATTAAATGCGCAATGTTGAATATTTTATTTAAAGTCAAATTTAATATTGTATATTTTTATTTAGGAATCTAGTCTTTTCCAATTTTACAATGAATTATTAATGATTTAAAAAAACAAATATTTTACATTATCTGTGCAAATATGTTTACGCATATCTTCTCAAATGGTTAGCGTGTCAATACCATAGAGTATACGTAGGGAAGTCACCCTGAAATTTGACATATTACAATAAAGAGAAATCAAATTAGGGTGATCTATCTGTCTCTCTTCTTTACGTGTGAATAGACAAAAATTTATCTTCCCTCTCACTCACTCTAGTCTAGTTTAACAACTATGGTTTTAACACCCTAATCCATTGCTTATGAATGTATGGCATATATGAAATTGTATTGTACTTAATTAGTATAGGTGGACTATAGAAATGTGCATTATAGAAATGATAAATTAAAATAATATTTTTTAAGTGTATATAATTCAAATGTAAAAATTGTTTAAGGATATAAAAATAAAATTGTAGTCCAATTAATCATTTTATTCGCAACCTTGCTAAATTATACTATTGACCTGTCTTAACTTAAACTTCAACTTAAATGAAAATAAAGAAAATTAATAAAATCGGTCAATGATGTCTTACGTAAAAAATAATGTTAATTTATTTGTTTTCTTTTTTTATTATTGGTCTTTTACGACTCAAATGCAGTTTTACCAAATTCGTTGACTACATTCCGGGGTTTTGAATGACCAGATCATATCACCTAATAAGCTAGCCTGTATTATTTGTCTGGGTCTATTAAACTTTTCGCGCTAAATTCTCTAAATTTTTTACTTCTATGGCATCTATGCAAAGATTTTTTTATAAGTCTTCAGGTTTTTATTAAAAAAAAAATCATTGTTATATTGCCCCGATAGATAACACGGAATAATTCTTGCAACTGTAAACATCATTTAGCGGATGACATTTCATAACCTTTGTCAGACGAATATTGTATATATAAAATCACTTCTTTCGAGACTTTTCGATGTCTCCAAATTTATTCATGGCTTGTAGAACATGTATAAACCCTATTTTGTATATTTGATTTTATCTAAAAATGTATTGTATACTCGATGTTGTATGAAACACGTGGCGAATAAAATAATAGTTAAAATAAACGTATTTTGTTTTTGGCGAAACAACAAACATAAAGAAACAATTATATTTAAGTGCGGGTCGCTAAGCCGGATAGGATTTTAATCGTTTAAAGACTTTTGTTTTAACAGACATGATTAGGAATATATTGTGCTCTATGCGTATATTTTCCAAGCTCTATTAAATTTTTCGCAGTAATTAATATCGATTGATTATTAGTTAAAGATACTCCCACAATCTTTGAAGTATTATTATATTGAATACTTGAAATTACTACAGCACGATCTCATAGAAATATTTAAAATTATTATATGTAGCGCCATCTTATGAAAATACTATGAACTATAATTCCTCCTCCCCCCGGACCTCAGACAAGAGTAGATGTGCAACAGCTGTTATGATTTTTTTTAATATTATTAATTATTTTCAAAGTTTTTAATTTAAAAGTTTTAAGTGAAAACAATTCTACTGTAAAAAAATAGGAAAGTATAAATAATTTATAGAATTAGGCGTTACTTTGCGGAGATCCATAATACAAAAGTAATAATAAAATTATTTAGCTATAATCCGCGATGAAGTAAAATAGAAAATATATATAATGCTAAATGTAGAGTGGACAATCGGTTATCATACCTGATACATGCAGGAGTCGTAAAAAACACATGCACAAACCTCCACCACCGCCACCATGATACACAAGCACTATATACGTTCACTATCACAAACTCAACAATCGTTTCGCCCCGCAACCGAAGCATCGTCAGGAGATAGACTCCACGACCAAAATCGCAAAGCGAAGCAATACCTTTTTTTTTCGAATATGACTAATGCTGTTAGCCCTAATGGCTTTGACAGCGTCCCCGATAAGACGGGCGAGCGCAGAAGCATCGCCGAGAAGAAATGGATAATACAAGCGGGTGCATTACAAGCACCCGCCCTACAGGGGGCGTCGCCTTAAGGGTGTCTCCTGCGAGACCGAACCTCGGCTTAAGGCGGCGCGTTTTTGGAGGGCTGCATCTAATAAATGACTCGGAAGAAGTCTGCGTCACGGCGGCCGCGGCAGAGGGCTGCGGCCGCTTGACACAAGCAAGCGGGGACCTCGTCTTCGCCGGCGAAGACGCTGTTTGTGTAAATGTAATGTGTATATCTTGTTGGATGCTGTGATAGCATCGTCGGGGTCGTTAAGGACGCTCTTCGGGCGCCTGTGAATCTTATTGGGGTGCCTGAACACCTTATAGTTGGACGCGGCCACTATAAGGGGGTTTGGGTAGATGGAGAAGCAATACCCAAATAAGTTAAGTTATATACTAATCGTTTCAACCCCACCCTTTATTTTATTTTGCCTGCAAACAAGTGTAACAAGCTTGAACTGGAAACATTTATACACTGTCCATTATATTAACCATCTTTTGACAGATTGACGATTTACATATTTAGTGATGTCCTAAAGATTCTCGTATGCGATACCATTCCGATTATAGTACCTACTATCATTAATCGAATTACGTACCTAAGTAATTCGATTAATGATTATAGAAATCAACATTTTGATTTAATATTGCCTTAGTTTTTTGAAAATAAATGTTAATCCGTGTGTATTTATTATAATCATAAAAAATATATTATACATCAACTGGCAACATCAACAGACCTTCCGCTCGGCCGCCATTTTGACGTGATCTGTCACTCTCAACGAAACGCCCGTGATAGTCACACGCATTTACGTTCGCTGAGTGTTCTCTCGCATCTGTTACACCTTGAGTTAAGTAGCTTTATTCCTCGGAAAAACTTTTGTGAAACTTATATTAATTGATCGTGAAAATGCCGAAAGGACGTGTGTTGAAAGCACAATCGAGACAGTTAGTGTTAAAACTTCATGAGTATTTTGAGCAAGAAAATCAAAATGGCGGACCTCTTATACCTATCACGCAAGTCCGAAACCGTGTTGCAGCCGCGTTGGGGATCAGTCTATCAACTGTGACTAAAATCACTACTGATGCCTACGGTAGGAGCGGCTTGGAGCAAAACAAACCATCTACACCAAAAAGAAAGCGCCGGGCTCATAAGGTGACAGCTGTTGATGACTTTGACGCTGACGCTATTCGTCGTCATGTATATGATTACTACTTGAGAAAAGAAATTCCAACTTTGAGAAAACTTATTGTTTCTTTGAAAAGAAGTGGTCTATTTCATGGTGAAAAATCTTCTTTGGTCAAAGTTTTGAACACAATTGGCTTTTCATATAAAAAGTTAAATAAAAGAAAATTATTAATGGAACGCACAGATATAGCTATAATAGCACGTTGTGATTTTTTAAGAGAGGCAAAGAAAATACAAGATTGGGCAAATATTGTTTTCACGGATGAAACATGGCTCAACGCTAACCACACACTATCTCGTTTCTGGACTGATGATACTGCTGATTCCACTTCCTCAGTACCAATGGGAAAAGGTGAGCGCCTAATCATTTGCCATGCAGGTACAGCAAAAGGATTTGTACAAGACGCACTGTTGGCATTTAAATCGAAGAAATCAAATGACTACCACGAAGAGATGAATGCAAATGTGTATGAAGAGTGGTTCAAAAAAATGCTCATTGCATTGGAAGAACCATCAATAATTTTTATTGATAATGCGCCCTACCACTCCCGTCAAATTGACAAAATGCCAACACAGGCTAATAAAAAGCATGAAATAATTAATTGGCTTCGGGACAATGGAGAAAATGTGGACGACTCAATGTTAAAAGTTGAATTAATAAAAATATTAAAAACCAAAAAGAGAGCAAAACGCTATGTAATCAATGAAATGGCAGCAGAATATGGCCATACTGTTCTTCGGATTCCTCCATACCACTGCCAGTACAACGCAATAGAACTTATATGGGCACAAGTAAAAGGGCATGCTGCGAGATGCAATACAAGCCCCCCATTCACAGCGAATAAAATGTTGCAATTGCTAAAAAATGCTTGCACCCACGTAACGGCCGAGAACTGGGCAAGTGTGGTGGAAAGAACTAAAAGAGTAATATTCTCTGATTGGGAACGTGATATTGCGTTTGATAATATATTATCTACACAAGAGCTAATAATAACTGCTACTGAAGACTCCTCATCGGAGGAGTCTAGTGTTGATTATCATTCCGACGACTCGTGCTAATAAAATAAATTAAAATATCCTGATTGTTTTATTTGTATTCATGTATTAACTAAGAAGAAAGTAAAACTTTATATAATGTTATTAAATGTCTTTTAATACTCGTAACATCGATTTCTACCGATTATTTTTAATCTGTGGCATAATCGTAGTAACCATTATGTGTGACATCACTAAGTGGGCGGTACCCATCCATAAAGTACAAATATTATTTGTATGATATTTGTACGTAAGCAATACAAAACTTAATGAGCGTGAGCTGTCAAAAGACATAATATGATGGACGCAGTATATTTGCTCGTTAATGAGGGTGCCATTGTTATGTTTAATAATCTCAAGGTTTTCCAATAGGCTCAGCTTAAGTCCTTTATTAGAACACGTGTGCAATACTTCGTAACTATGGTAATTAGGAACTTTATGACCGCTTTCTATCAAATGTTTGGCGAAATGTGAATTTTGTGGTTTATTATTCCTGAAAGCTGCCATATGTTCTTTAAACTACGACCAGTCTGACCCACATATGTATCATTGCATTCAGGACATTTTATTTTATAAACACCACACTTTTTCGCGCTTTCTAATTTATCTTTATTATTGCAAAGAATCTTCTTTAAAGAGTTACTACTTTTAAAACCTAATTTTATATTTGATTTTGATTTAAATATAGTTGAAATTCGTTCTGACAATGTTCCAAAATAGGTCAGACTGGCTTTGTACTTATTATCTTTGTAATGTGGCACGGCGTACAAATATTTTGTCAATTGCAATTTCTGTTTATTTTTTAATATATTATGTACTAATTGCTTATCATAGCCATTGGAATGCGCCATCTGGTTGATTATTTGAAGTTCTTTGTTAAAATTCTTCTCACAAAGGGGGACGGATAAGAGTCTATGTATATGACTGTGAAAGGCGGCAAGTTTGTGTTGCCATGGGTGAAAAGAAGAAGCAGGTATGATCGTATCCGTATAGGTTGGTTTGCGAAAGATCTCAAATGTATGTTTATTGTTAGACCGTGTAATAGTAAGGTCAAAAAAATTTTGCGAGTTATTCTGCTCTGATTCTAATTTGAAACTAATTGAGGGATGTCTGGAATTGATATTTTTAATAAAAATATCAAGTTGTCTATCCGTACCCGTCCAGCATATAATTATGTCATCCACATATCTATAATAGTAAAGGATGTTTTTATTTTGGACAATATTTTGATTGAAGACATCCTATCCATATAATATATAATATATAAAAAGTCCGTCTCCAAATTACGTGAGTCAGCGAGTAAAACAGAACAGAAAAGACGACAATCACGATCTCAATGCCCTTAAGAATGATATTAAAAAAATCTTCTCGCTTTTATCTACGCAGAAGACCGAATTTCAAGGAATTATGTCGACAATGGGAGAAATTAAGCACAATTTAATATAAAAATAGAACATTGTGTAGAATTTTTGACTAAGCAAAATGAAGAATTGCAAAGAAAAGTTAATTTGTTGGAAAGTCAGTGTAGAAAAGATCAAGAATATATTACTATTTTAGAGGATATGCAGCGAGACAGTCGGAAAGCCTGCTTTGAAATAAAAAAAGTCCCTAAGAAAATCAATGAGACACTGCAAGATTTAATTGATATGGTCATCAAGTTGTCAGAAAATATTAATTCTAAAATAGAAAAAGCTGATATTAAGGATATATTTCGGGTACAAGGGAGAAGGACGGGGATTCAAAATACCCCAATAATTGTGGAGATGAGCTCTACGATAATCAAGACTAATATATTGAAGGCTTGTAAAACCTTTAATATAAGAAACAAAGAACTTTAGAGAACTTTAACTTAAGAAAGTCTTTTGGAGATAATAAAATAAACATTTGTGTTTCCGAAAATCCATGCACGTACATACATAACACTCAGATTCATACACTTACACACACACACACAAATTAAAAAAAAAATTGTTCACTCTAGTAATGTTGATATGCTCTTGTTCTAGAACTTTTTGTGGTGAATTTGGAAGAGCTGGGATCCCTAGCACAAGTAATATCCATTAGTTAAAAGGTGGTCCCCGGCAGATATAACTTGTAACTTTTAGAATTAAGTGGAAGAAATAAAAAAAAAATTATTATTTATTTTATGATTGGAAATCATAACCATAGACTAATATTTAAAATCATAATACAGATTTGGGTGGAACTTCTAAAGCGCCATCTTGTTATGATCGTTAGAACTATTACGCCATCTCAAAATACCGACACTGCCATCTTGAAGAGATATTTCGAAATGTCTTAAATAGCTAACGTCATCTACTTATTCGAGGAACGGGATAGTTCGTAATAAGGAAAACTACATTAATCAGATTTTTATAAATAAACTATGATTCCCTTGTTACATCAATATAAATGTCTTTGTAGAGGTTATTTATAAAATGATGGGTACAATGTTAGGATGCAGATAATGTAGTCTTCTTAAATCTAAGAGAACCCCCAGAAATATAATTTTAACGGTTTGTGCACTGTTGTAAACAAACCGTTGTATCCAAATGCCAAAGTGTTTAATTGTGGCTCAATTCAGAATATGGGTCGATTTAAAAAAAAAATGTCTAATTATAAAAAAAATATTGTCAGTCGCTCGGACTATGACCGAAACGACCTTTGTCTTGATTACCTTTTTGTCATCTACGCGTAAATAAAAATACCATCTTATAATTAGTTTTATATATTAATTTTTCCATATTATGTGCCTACGTCGAATATACAAAATTTCATACAAAAATCTAGGCAAATACAATATTGAGACTAAATATTAAGAGACATTGGTTGTCAAATGACGGTACAAAAAATATATACTCGCATTTAATATGCAGTCTTCGCCTGCGAAGACTAGGTCAGTTTTTTAATCGCTAAATTTGGGCTTACCATGACACCTTGACTAGTCACATTCTAATCTATGTCTTTACTACACGTCTATATAATCTACTAGAGATATCCGCGGCTTAGTTTACATCGACTTTATTGTTCAAATACCCTCAATCTTTATTTCCTATTCCTGAAGAAAAAAGTGGAATTTTAAATCCTATATCTGTCCGGTTTATAGGCTTCAATTGTATTATTGAATGGCCTCATCTATATTATTCAAATTATCGACTAAAGTCTGGTCTTTACATAAGAGTCAATATTAATATACCATTCGGTACTTGAGAAGCAAAAATCAAAAGAGGCAAATGTTATTATGTAGCAATTTAGCTTAATAACATAGTATACTGACAACGTTCATTATCAACTTAAAAAATAATCATAGATTTTGTCACAAGAAAGCATTTTTTTTATTAATACAATAGCAATATTTTTTCTTAAGTTTTTGTATAATTATTTTATATATATATTTAAATTAAGTTAGAAATTGTTTGTGATTTATATTTGTGCCTGTAATAGCCTTACATACGAACCTTAGTTTATAATGGTTGTTGGACAAAATTATATGTAAGTTGTTTTGCGTAATAAATAAATAAATAGCAATAAGTGAACTAGTTATAAATAATTTTATGTTTTTAACTTCTTTGATTTTACTCAAACAAGAAGCGCCTACCGGACAGTAATATACGATTTTCGGTTTATTTCTTCATCATCACGCCATTACTTGGGTTTGAGTTTCTTTTTTCTTAAATATATTGCACTAATGTTTAAAAACCTTTCTCAGAAAATAATATTATAACATTTAAAGGCTTTTTGTGATAATAAATATTAAATTATACACATAAATGACATAGCTGAAATATATCACATAACCTACCTGAATATTAACAAAGCCATGACTGCGTTAAACCTTTTAATCGTTAAATCTAGTTTTTAAATTATTCTTATGTGTTTAGGCTTCATTTACATGGGTTATAGGTAGGTCAAAAAGGTTTATAGTTGACATTGTTTTTTTATTGCAGGATAGGAAGACAAATTTGGCAACCACTGTCTCAACAGTCAATACTAGAGGATTCTAAATTATCTTAATTATTGTTAGGATCGATTACAATTAATTCATAACTTAAAGAATATTCTTTATACATTAAACTAAAAATCACAATATAACTTAACCTAATTTTTAGATTCATAACATAATACTTTGTCAATTATATTTGGTTATATAAATAAACAGTTTAGGCCATTGGACGATACTAGCTCAACTAATGGATTTATAGTATTAAAATTGATCAAAGCAAAGTTTGGGAACATTAGAATACTAAAGAATAATTTAAAGAACTACAATTTTCTAACGCGGATTATAGCGAAATATTTTATCATTACCTTTGTACTATGGCCCGCAAAGTAACCCTTCTATAGTTGCTGTAGGCTCAATCAGGTATCAAACCTAATACCCGTGGAAAAATAGGAAAAGTGGTAAAATAGGAAGTTGCATACAAAGCGACCGTTCAATATGTTATCAAACGACGTCCATACAATATCATAACAAATCGGGGCTATTTTGTAATCCATTTGACGAACAATAGCTTTGTAATAATGTATCTACATTTGTTTAACATGATCTTAATATAATGGCGCCGATATCGCCAATACTAATAACAAATTAATTTTATTTGTCAAACAGCCTCTAAAACGCTTTTTGGTTTCGTGCTTTCGAACAAATCTTCTAATTTTGAGATCATATATAAATTTATGTGATGCTACATTCATGATTGAAAATTATTAATCCGGGTCCAAAAATTATAAGTTTGGTTCTACTTACGAATTGCAATCCCGAATTACTTATGAACTCGTTACGTTTTAATTATGCCCTTATACTTCGTTCCATAACTTAAACATTGACGACTATTTTGCGAAGACTTTTTGCCCTTGCGAGGTTTAGCTTATCATAAGTTTTCTTATGATAAATGTTTATATAATTTTAGACTGCCTAAGTCCTAAGACAAAGTTATTTAACGGTTTTAATAGCTGCAAATTTCACCCACTAAATTTAAAATCTTTAAGATAATCTTTGTCTTAAGGATTTTGCGATTTTATTTGAAGATGCAAAAATCATTTCTTATGTTCGCCAACAAAGACACATTCAGATTTTTTGATGCTACACTGTTTGTATTAAAATTAATATTTTTTGGTTTCATCATAGCATTCTACGAGGAGATGCCTATATAACAAGTCATTGGACGGAATTCACGTTTTAGGATTGTTGTTTCCTCAAATAGAGCATCGCAATCATTCCAAACACTCTTTAATTTGGCAAAAAAGAAATACAATTAGCCTCACTTTGAGTTGATACTTGCCCGTAATGCTTTGCTTATCAAGCCTATATTTTAACCTACAATTTTGGAAACAAAAACATATTAAATGTATAAATTCACTATTAAATTAACGCTTAACTAAGAATTTGTCAATCGTAAATTTGTCATATCGCTCATGGACTGCAATAGTGGTACAACTCAAAAATGATGTTTTGAGATAAATGGGTATAAACTTATAATTGCTAAGGAAAATCCTTAAAAAATGCTTTAGTTTTTTCAAAGGACCGGCCTATTATTGAATTAGGAGTTCTGTCGGTATTGTCGCTGAAAGAATGTGTATTTTAACATTTACATTTTTTCCTAGTCCAAACACGTGTTTTTTTAGTTGTGCCACTATTGCAGCCCACGCGCGATGTTTTAGCAGAGTCCTATAAATTTTTCTACGGTCATATATTGTCCTATAAACTTATTTAGAATTTTAGGCCACAGTCGGAAATCACATATTAACGCAGCGCAATTTCTTATCAGGAATTCTTGAAGCGAACTGAAAGCTTGGCACAACTGCTTTCGGTTCGGGTTTACTCTCTTCAGCTTTCTCAACCTCACCCATTAATGTACTCAGGCATATCTTCATTTCTGCTGCAAAGATCTTCACCAGCCTTTCTAATGAGAATAAATGTTCATCTAACGCTTCGGGTATTTCTTCTCTCATGAAATCTGCTAACCTTAGTAGGTATTCTACATTTGTACCAGATGATCCGCGACATTCTATAATCTGTTTCGCTATGTCTGGCAAAGGCGCTGCACCTAGCCAATGTTTATTTTCTGGAACAGCTATATACAGAAGGGCATCTTTCTTGCCTGTGGAGTTATGTAACGTTGAATTATGATTAATGTCTACATTACTATGACTAGTCGAAGGAAGGAACAATGGTTTAGGATGGAAATTGACAGTGTAAATCCTATATCCACCTAGCTGGCACTCTCGCGTTGAGAGATAAGGTAGAGCGGCATTATCTTCCGCTGCAATTAGAAAGGCCTTTCCCCACGTTATTCCCTGTAAACAAACAAAAGAAGAATGTAAGTAATTTATACTTTGTACATTTATATTAATATTTTCAAGATATATTATTACAGTTCGTTTTTATTGCGCTGTTAAGAGCAATAGGCGAAATCTAGGGGACATGAAAAATAGATTTGGAATAAATATTGAATAAATTTTAAGTGTTGTTTATTTGAATTCAATTCATAAACTACGAGCAAAATACTAAGAGTATTGTTGTCTTAGGATATAAACTGCGTTTTAGGCACATCAAAATTTAACCTACTCCATAAATATCTGAACACGTGTGACTCGTACGTCCTCATTTCCCTTTCAAGCATTCCACTTTATAGTAAACAAGTAATATCCCGCGGTTTCACCACGTAATTTCTATTTTTTTTACGCCATAATAAATTATTATAACGGATCCCTATTTTTTTTTGCAAATGTATTATAGCCTATGTTGCTCAGTAAAGACGCAGCTTTCCAATGGTGAAAGAATTTTTAAATCGGTCCAATAGTTTTTGTGTGAAAACATTACAAACATATATACAAAATTTTCCTCTTTATAATATTAGTATATACTTAAAACATATTTGCAGATACATAATACAAAAGTAATGGTAACAATATTGCAATAATCTGCGATTAATTTAATCATATCATCCTTCTGCCCTTATCCCACTCTAAGTGGGTCAGCATAACATGTTATAAACATGTTGTCACATGATTTGGCTACGTATTTTACGACTGGCCACCTGCTTGATGTCAATTTACCTTAGCGGTATTTTACGACACCTTGGTAAGAACGAGGGTGGTCAATTCTACTCAGCCTGATACCACACAGCGAGTCGACTAACCTTATTCGCCAATAGGCGTAATAACGATACACCTCGGTATGAAATGAGGGTGGTATATTGTACATAGTGAGTACATTTATTATGATAATATTATGATAATATATTATTATAATGATTTTGATTTAAATTACATATTACGATACAAATCGTATTTATTGTAAATAGAGTGACTCACTAATGTTACACGAGTATATAATATTATACTGAAAACAATTTAGGTGAAATAGGATCTTGACCTTGACGAACGCCCCTCTCTGTTAAAAACTCCTCTGCAGTTGTTTCTAATCTGACTTACTTGGCTGTGTTTTTTGAGTATTTGTATTCCCTAGAATTTGTATTTTTCTTGTATTCCCAGCCTTTGCAATGGTTTTCAGATATATTCGTTTTCAAAGGAATCAAACGGTTTATTCGAATCAACAAATCCTAGTTAGTAAGTTTTGTTGTAATCTTTGTATTTTTTAAGAGCTTGTCTGAGACATGTACGTATATAATACTTTATAATTATTATATAATATCATTTTAACAAAACTTCTGTTCAACTAGTACCTCCAAGAAAATAATTTAACTCTGTACCGTATAATTTCGTATTTGATTTCTGCCACACCATAAATTAAACAAAACAATTGGTTCTCAGTGTTGAAATCGATTATATCTGCAATCATCATCTTCCTGCCCTTATCCCACACTAAGTGGGGTCGGCACAACATGTTATAAACATGCTGTAACATGATTTGGCTGCGTTTTTACGACCGGCTGCCTGCCTGACGTCAACTTACCTCTGTCGTATTTCACGACACCTCGGTAAGAAAGAGGGTGGTCTATTCTACTAAACCGGATACCACACGGTGGGTCATCTTACCTTAGTCGCCTTTTACGACACCTCGGTAAGAAATGAGGTTGGTCTATTCTACTCAGCCGGATACCACACGGCGGGTCGACTTACCTTAGTCGCCTTTTACAACACCTCGGTAAGAAAAGAGGGTGGTACTATTCTACTCAGCCGGATACCACACAGCTACGATTATATCTGCAATCATAATTTCAAATTTCAACATTTTGACGAAATAAAATATAACTTGCGTTACTTAAATATCTGTCATTAAATGAAACTGGTGTTGAGGTTTGCGGAGATTAAAATTGCATTGATATTTCCTATTCGAGAATTTGGCGAAACAAAAAATTAATCACATTTTGCTTGCATAAAGGCTCAATAATACGATGTAGTTACGAGTCAACTGCTTTACATATGCAATTGAGGATAATGATTCAAGATATTTGGTATATATCTGTATAAATAACCTAGATTTTGTTTTAGATAATTCAATACGTCAAAGTTTTTTGAATCATTTGATTACCGATTCCCGATTCTCTCAAATCACTATGACACTCAGTGTTAAAACATAAGGTTAATATCAATTCTTTGCACCCTTCTGGATGAAGCGCTTGCTATCGCTATATGTCGCTTATTTTTCCGTAGACAATAAACTCAGTTAATTTACGACGAGATTAGACGTCCAATATTCTTTCTTCTTCAATTCTTCATTATAATGTTATTGTACCAAATAGTTAAAAATATTTAAAAAGTGAATGGAGTGACGCATGGATTCACGTGCATAGCGCACGTGAATCCATGCGTTTGTAAAAATGTATAAAACATTTCGTCTGATCATCTAAAATTCAATTCGGAAAGCTTGACTGGAATATCTAATTAAATTACCGTGCCTTGAAAATTTTATAGAGAACTCTACTGGTTAGATATGAAGAAGAGTTAAAAAATATATACCAAATATAAAGTTATATATATTTCAAAAAAAATCAAAAAATATTTATTTCCATAACAAATTCTCACAAATCATAAACAGAATCTGGGACCATCCTAGTAAGTTACTAGTATTTCTACAAGTACTTGTGACAGGAGGCCCCGCTCTTCCATAACATTACATACATAAGGGGAAATATGTTGGTAAGTCCGTGCGTGTGTTGGTGTTGTATGTAGTGTGTGTGAGTGTGGTGTGTGACTGAAGTGTTTGCGAGTGTAGTGCTGCGTATGATTACGTGTTTGTGAGTGTGTGTGTGTATGGGAATGGGTGCATGAATGGGTGAATGAGTTTTATATTAATGCTTCTGTCTCATCATAATTTAAATCAAGTAGCCATTTTGACAAGAGTTCTTTACAGTTGTAGTAGCTTACGGGATATAAATTTAATATTTTATTTACGCGATTGTAGATGTGCTTAGATAGTACTGAGAATTGCCGGGATGCAAACTTCGTTTTTGTCTTGTAAGTACACGTTATTACGTTTTTCCTTCTTTTTTCATTATTTTGAATGTTAAAAGGTGTTACTTTGTGTACTTTAAGTATACACTGCATTAAGTATAATTTTCTCACGCTTAATATCTCACTTTCGGTATAAAGTTTTTTTTTTTTTTTTTTTTTTTTTTTTTTTTTTTTTTTTTTTTTTTTTTTTTTTTTTTTTTTTTTTTTTTTTTTTCGTGGGTAGGCGCTTAAAAACATCATACGTTTTTTAAACACCTCTTGCTATTTATATTGAATATAAATTTAAATACTAAATTTTAATACATGTATTAAGTGTTTTCTTACCTGCCAACTCAAGATCCATTCAAATATCCACATTGGGCTTAGCACTTTGGAAAATACTGTGAGTGATAAACTTCCAATACTAACAACATGCAGTCCATTGAAAACTCTATACAGACTTTGTCTGAGCACTTTAATTCACGGATGGCTGAGTTCCAGAAAAATCTACAGAGCTCCATACCAGCTACAAGCCCTACTTCTAACATAGCTGCCCAGTTCAGTACGTTTCGAGCGTTTGTTATATCTGCAATGGAGGATATACAATTGCAAGTAAAACTGCTCTCTCGACAAGTGGATCAAATTGAGATGCGAAGTAGAAGGAAGATGTTACTTGTGCATGGGATCCCAGAAGAACACAGGGAGAATACCTCTTACGTGGCTGGTGACATCTTGGCTAGTCATCTTAAGCTGCCAGTTCTTAAAGAAGAGTCTTTCAGTCGCTCACTGCGTATAGGTGAATCTAAGAACAACAGACCCCGGGCCATCCTTTTGAAGTTTAACGATGTCGCATTGAGAAATCAAGTCTGGTATGCTAAAACGTCACTCAAGGGTACAGGTGTAACACTCTCCGAGTTTCTAACAAAGGATCGCCATGATGCGTTCATGGCTGCACGACAGAAGTTTGGAATAGGTAAATGCTGGACAAAGGACGGTGTTATTATAGTCATAGGTCCTGATAATAAGCGCCATCGTGTGGTTACTCTGGCCGAGGTTAACTCAATAAGTCTGTCAAGTGATATAGTTGATAAGCCACCAACCACTGTGGTCGTGACTGGGCCTAGTGCTAGTACTAATACTGGCGCCATTCCAAAAGTTAGTAACCAAGCACACATATCACGTTCAAAACGCTTCGCGAGGAATAAATTTATATCTTAATAAATAAAAATATAATTTATCTTCAGTTCATTGCTATTTTAGTGTCTTAACATATAGTTTCTCTAAAAGTTAGTTGATGGCTGATAAGCGAAAAGTCGTATTTATCTTTTATACTGACATCTGTGCTTACTGCTAATTACCATTGTACTGGCTCATACTACACATCACTGGTACTTCATGTTTATGTCGCAAACACCCACAATCTTTTTTAAATTCTAGTATTGTTTATCTACCTTAATATGTCGAATAACTTTTATCTGATATAACCTTTTAATTTATTGTTATGACACAATAATACAAACCAGTTGTCATATCTATGTAGACAGTTGACAGTTATGCCACGGACTAAGAATCCTACTTTGAGTAACTTGGTATTATAGCAAGTTCGCATTAATGCTGTGTTGTAACAGAATATATTCTTTTTCTGTTTTTGTTCTCCTGCTATTTGTGTGTGTCTTCCTTACTTTGCAATTTTTGTACCTTGTAATATTTCATTTTTTCTTGACCATTTGTTTTGTTATGTGCATGTGCTAAGCGATCTCTCACTTACGGCTGGCCGGTGTTAAGAAAACATTTTTTTTTTGACATATTATTTTTGTTTTAATTTGTCTTTTATTTATTAGCATTATTCATTTAAAAGAAAAATTAACTAAATATTTAGACCTTTCTTATGAGATAACAGCCATGTGGAATGTTGACTCAACAATAATTGTTCCTATTGTTGTGTCGGTTAACGGTCTGATTGCGAAGAGCCTCGACCAACATCTTCAGAGGCTTTCGCTTAACAGTTGGATCAAGTGTCATTAGCATTATTATTATTATTGTTTTGTAAATATATATTGTTATATAAATTTATATTATTATACAGACACAATTTATTTATATATTTATTAATTATGTTTTCAAACGATTTTTCAAACGCAAACGAGTCGAATATTGTGGACTTTTGCACTGATACGTCATCGAGTGATAGTCTGCATAGCCCTACATTACCACTTTGCTCACTTTTAGAATCTCAGTTTTCTCCCTTTCCTAAAAACTTTAATGTACTGCACATAAACGCACAAAGTATACCTTCCCATTTTTCCGATTTCTTATCTTCATTCGATAATAAAAATATCCATGCAGTTTTGGTGTCTGAAACGTTTCTCAAACCGTCCTTACCATCTACCTCCTTTTGCTTACCTGGGTTTCACTTAATACGCAACGATCGGATTGGCAAGGGGGGTGGAGGGGTAGCAATCTATCTTCGTAGCCATATTCCTTTCACTGTGCTAAGCAAATCCCCATCAGAGTACTCGGAATCCTCGGAACACCTTTTTATTGAGATACATTTCGGACACCAAAATTTGCTACTTGGTGTTTTCTATAGTCCATCTCTCAGAATTGACTATTTTGAAAATCTCGAAAATTTGCTTGAGAAATTTTCGCCTCCTGTAAATCACACCATTATTATGGGAGATTTTAACACCTGCCTCATTAAAAATGATCAGCGAGCTTTGCGCCTTAAGAACATTGTTAATAGCGCTAATCTTAATATACTACCTACAAATGCTACGCATTACTTTCCAAGCTGTGTGCCTTCCTTGCTCGACTTGATGTTGGTATCTTCTCTTGATCATGTTGAAGTTCACGGTCAGTTGCCGGCAGAAGCTTTCTCTTACCACGACTTGGTCTATACATCGTATAAAATCCGACCACCGAAGGCTAAACCGACAATTGTAATGCGACGTAACTTCAAAAGCTTAGATAACACTTTGTTTTTGAATGATCTCTATAATGTTGACTGGTCAGTGATGTGTACTGCAGAATCCATGGATGAAAAGCTTACTATTTTGAATTCTATAGTCACTGATCTCTTCGATATACATGCACCATTAAGACCTGTTAAACTTAAACATCTACCAGCACCTTGGTTAACGCCCGATATTAAAAAGCTGATGTCTAAGCGCAATGTGGCCAAGGGAAGATACAAATTATGTCCAACAGATGTAAATCTTATCAAATATAAGAGACTCCGTAACCGCTGTAGTATTTTATGCAGAGATGCGCAACGTACTTTTATTTACAATTCCGTAACAAATAGCAGCCCTACTAAAGTTTGGTCGTTCCTAAGCACACTAGGGATAGGGCGTCAACGTAACATATTGCGGAACATTCCTGACCTTGACACACTTAATCGTTACTTCACGGCAACACCATTGCTTGACAATAAATTAAAGCATGAAACTCTCTTTCGGTTGCGTTCATTACCTGTTCCTAACTACCCTTCCTTTTATTTTTCACAAATTACTGCAGATGATATAAAAAAACAAATGTTATCAATAAAGTCTGACGCCGTTGGCTGCGATGGTATTAGCCGCAGAATGATTATAATGGTTCTTGATAACATTTTGCCAATCTTAGCTCACCTATTTAATTACTCTTTTTCTTCATGTTACTTTCCAGAAGCTTGGCGCAAATCCTTTGTTATCCCTATACCTAAAATTCAAAATCCCTTACTACCTTCTCACTTCCGGCCTATTTCTATACTCCCTTTTTTATCCAAGGTATTAGAACGCATTGCTTATAATCAACTTAGTTTATTCCTTACCAGAAATAAAATTTTATCTCCTTTTCAATCTGGCTTCAGACCAGGCCATAGTACGGTCACGACGCTTGTAAAGGTATGTGATGATATACGCTATGGTCTGGATATTAAGTTAGCTACCGTTTTAGTACTTCTTGATTTTAGCAATGCGTTTAATACCGTGGACTTTGATTTGCTCCTTGCTACATTAAGAACTTTAAATATCTCTCCTGAAGCTCTTGACTGGTTTCGATCATATACGTGCAATCGGCAACAGTGTGTTAGGTTTGATAATACGTATTCCACCTTTTCTTATCTCTCCAATGGAGTACCTCAGGGTGGTGTCCTATCTCCACTCCTTTTCTCCATCTACATAAATTCTATTTCGTCTCTTATTTCCTCTTCCTTCCATTTTTACGCCGACGACTTACAGATTTATACATCAGCTTCGGTAGAAGATATAGTAACCGCCATTGAAATGCTCAATTCGGATCTGTCCAAAATCTCCGGTTGGTGTAAGTCGTTTGGACTTCAAGTTAACCCACAAAAATCGCAAGCAATTATTATAGGCAGCCCTTATACACTATCGAAGCTGAATGCCATTAATCTTCCCGTAGTCTGTTTAGACGGTACATGCTCTGCCCTTTAAGAACTCTGTCAAAAATTTGGGTCTCCATATAGACAGAACATTTACTTGGACTACACAGGTTGGGGAAGTCAGTCGTAAAATTTTTGCAACTTTGGGCTCCTTGAGGCGTTGGAAAAACCTTTTACCTATTAAAACCAAAATATCTTTAGCAAATTCTCTTCTACTACCAATTTTGGACTACGCTGATTCGTGCTATTTGGACTTAACCCAGGAGCTAGTTAATAAATTGGAGCGATTACAGAATCTCTGTATTCGTTTCATATTCGGGCTTAGAAAATATGATCACGTTTCTCAGTACCGCTCGCAATTAAAATGGCTGACTGTTGATCATCGAAGGAACGTGCATGGGCTCTCACTTCTTTACGGGGTTCTTTACCATCCACACACTCCCGTGTACCTTAAGGAGCGTTTTAGCTTTCTTGGGGATGTAAGTCCTTTTGATCTGCGTTCCAAGAATGATAACAAGATCAAAACGCCGCATAGTCGTACTCAATGGTACGGTAACTCGTTCACAGTTAAGTGTGTCAGGCTTTGGAATTCCCTTCCTGCGGATATTCGTCACTCACCTTCGGTGCATACTTTTAAAAGTCGTTTGAAACGCTATTATTTATCATTATGCTAATATAAGTATGTAGAATGTATTTATGTATATTTATTTTTATATACTATAAATATATGTAATATGTGTATATGTATGATATTAAATATATATTTAATTTTAGTATTTAAAATATAGACGTCAAGATAAATTTATTTTTATTATGAAGTGTTGTTCTTTGTAGTAAATAACTGTTGCGCACCCGTAATTTAACCATGATCCTTACATCAAAGGTTGTCTGGGAGAGATCGCTCCAAGCGATAAGACCGCCTTTGCACGCTACTGTGTGTTCATATGCTATGTAAATGTAATTCTTCTTTGTGTGTAATAAAGAATAAATAAATAAATAAAATAAATAAATAAAGTTTTTCAGTAGAATATCTTCTGCGTTTAAAGAGCATTACTTTTAACAAGGATCTTTGCCCACGTTCTATTTCAAGAAACTTTGTCTTTAGAGCTCCGCCCCAGACTGGGATACAGTAACCTATAACGGATTGAACTAAAGTTATATAGATTTGATTAAGTAATTTTTTAGTTGTGACGTATCTAAGTCTCTTAAAGATCCATATCAGCTTTCTTATTCTCGCATTCATAAATTCGATGTGAGGGTACCATGAAAGTCTCTGGTCGAGCATTACTCCTAGATATTTAGTTGAGGGAACTTTCTTTAAGATTGAGCAGTTACATTTATGATTAAAATTAATGCAATTATGGATTTGTAATTTAAAGTCATCATTAGGCTGCGTTTTTTTATTTATAGTGAAACAAATATAATTAGTTTTCTCAGTATTTAAAGTGAGTAGATTAGACTTAAGGCAAACAGAGATTTTAGACAATTCCGCTTCCACAGTCTTTTTAAGCGCGCTCCATGTTGAACCATAAAAAACTATTGCAGTATCATCTGCATATGAAAATATTTTGCCACAATTTACCTCCAATTTACATAAGTCATTTATGTACACCAGAAATAAAGTGGGACCTAAAACACTTCCTTGGGGGACGCCAAAAGATAATGGTGATTCACGGCTAGTGAGATCCCCAATCTTCACACGCTGACTTCTAGTGCATAAATAGTCTTTAAATAACAATAATTCAGTACCTCTTATTCCTAAGTTTTCTAATTTGTGTACAAGAATAGGTACAGAGACAGTATCAAACGCATTTTTTAAATCCATAAAGACAGCTAAACATTTTTTCCCTGCATCTAGTTGTTTTGTTATCAAGGAAGTTAGTGATAATACTGCGTCTTCGGTGGATTTATTTTTCCTAAAACCGTATTGTGAGTTTGAAAGAATGTTAAATTTTTCAAGATAATTTATCAGTCTAGAGTTTATTAATTTTTCAAGAATCTTGGCCATTGATGTTAACACAGAAATTGGTCTATAATTTTCTATTTTGTCTCTGTCTCCATTCTTGTACACTGGTGTAACTATAGATATTTTTAAGAGACTGGGAAAAATATTTAAATAATCATCTTTGCTTTCAGTCGCAAGTTTGAGATGAAATCTTATAATGAAATTGTTTGCCTAAAAGACTTTAGGCATATAGACCAGCGCACCTGCCTAATCGATGGTCTTACTTAAATAAGTAATACATTTCATCAGTTTCATATATAACGTTATAATTAGACTTCTTTTGTAATTATTGATAAGGCATGTATATATGCCTATGCATTTTATATATCATTTTGTACGTTGTGTATTGTATATTACACTAGTAAATAATAAATAAATATATACAGACTGGTTTCGACCATACGACTTTAATTTTAATTCCAGGTATCTGCACATCTTAGTAACCTACGTAAAAAAACCAGTTATTTTAGTGAAGTTATTTAGCCACAGGAATTATTTTGAGTTTTATTTACAAAAACCCTTTTACATCATCTTTTATTAATGTGAATGACCGTAACCCATTTCATTCCATTTCGTATGTAATGCATTGACTTTGACCGAGAGACTATATACAAATTCGAAGGAGACAGAGCTATAATGTTTTTGTTTTTCCTGTTGTTTGATCAAGCGCAACAAGATCTCAATTAAATTGTATTTATTTTGTTCAAAAATGCATTTATGTTAAAATGATATTTAAGAGAATTGAAATATGCCAAATCATACACTTTTAAGTAATCAGTGAATTCATTTAATGTCGTATCGGTCGGCACTCTGTATATGGGTCAAATACACACACGGTCGTCCATCCTAAAAATAACTTAATACTTGTGTCATGTGCGACAGACAACTGGCAAATATGTACATATATAATTTTTAATACATAAATACACCCAGACTCTTAGAACCAACAAATTGTTTTTTTAGAACATATTGGCCCTGAGCTGGAATAGAACCCGCGGCCCACGGATTCAGGGTCACTGCCTACTGCGCCAACAATACAACGCAATAAGTTTTTCCCTTTTAACGAAATAAAAAAGGGAGTTGTTTATCCTATTGTTTCATGGCGGTATAAGCTTTAATCGAACCAAATTATGAATATAGGTCCAGCATTAACTGCGAAAGCGAAATAATACGCAGAAAAATAGATTTTCGTGTTTATAATATTAAACTAGATTTTTCAGCCGATTGAAATCTGTAGTTGTAATACAAAATTATGAAACTGTTTTAATTTTCTTTACAGCGTCAATCAGATGTTTCTTGAATTCGAGAGAAGAGTGTAAACATTTTTCTAGAATGCCTTAAGGTTAAGGTACCTTAAGGTTCTGAGGCCAAACCACAATCCAAGGAGACCTGTAATACAAGACTTTAATGAGTTATATGCAGCAGTATATTACATCCGGAAGTGCGGTCAGATGCCACGATGTACTAACGTATGAAAACTTCAGGTATCTCAAAAAGCCACCAAGGGAGTCTACCAGCACTGCGTTTTCCAGTGTGGCGTCGGAGTTGTAATACCTTGGGATCTCAATGCCCATCGTTTCATCGAACAATATGTCCCAACCAATGCCACTTCAACTTCGCGATGTATAGCTAAATTGAGAGTTTAGATTCTTACGGCAGAGAAAATCGCATAGCTTTTACTCGCTCAGAGATTCTTAGTTTTTCTATATAGCTACCAGGTTCTAGATCAACATGCCATCACTTATAAAGATCGTATCAACGATAAAATAATGAACAGACGAAGAATTACAATTTTATTCAATATTAGCAATCGCTCTTACCTAATCTACATAAATCGGGTTACATCAGCTATGTCTGCGGTATAAGCAGTTTATAGATATCGCGTTTGTCTCGTGTAAGAAGCGAACTGGCATTGAAGGGATGCGTGGGTAGACATAACAGTATTATTGTAAACCAGTTAAGCATATCTTTAGTTATCAATACGATAGATTATTTATGTTTAAACGTTTAAGGAGTATCGTAGTCATCTTTCTCCTGCCCTTAGCCATGTGCCCATATTTTGGCTAGTTATTTTACGACTGGCTGCTTGCTTGACGTCAACTTACCCTAGTCATCTTTTACGACCTCGGTAATGACGGTGATTTGTTCTACTCAGCCGGATATCCCACGGCAGGTCGATTTACCTTAGTCGCTTTTTACGACACCTAAGTAAGCAATGAGAATGGTCTATTATACACAGCCGAATACTACACGGCGGAGTATAACAAATTAGTAAACTGGATTTTGGTTCTGTAAGGTAGGTACAAGTCTCTCAGCGAGCTTGGAGTGACTTTGAGTGACCATTTAGTTCAATATGTCAGGAAGAGTGGCAATGGGCGATGAAATAAAGTATGAATACAGACAGTATGGATGTATTGGCACATATCCCAAGCTGTTTGAATGACAATCGCTATTGCATTTCAAAATGTTTAAAAAAATATTTAAGGGACAGCGTAAAATAGATATCTTAACAAAGGCGAACTTAACAAAGTTAAATACAAGTTGCGTAATATTTTTCCTACACGAAGTAGAGCTATCTTTGCCTCGTCTTGTAACGGAAGTTTGACTGACGTATTGGGAACACCGGTCGACAGATAAAGCATTGACACAACGAGGCTATAAACGTAAAATTAATGACAGAATGAGTCTATGTGGAATCTAATCAGAAATGAGGAGATACTAGGCAAAACGAACAGTGACAGTCTAACGGGTTAACGCTAAAGCGATAGGGAAAATAGTTTGAAAAACTGATGAACATTGGAATCACCATTTGCCAACCTCTAATCTAGTTTGGTATTGTGTGTTCAAATCGCACCAGAAAATACAGATATGCGCCATATAGAGTAGGAGAGCTATAGGTATCTCGTGTTCTTGACCGATCTGCTGCTGGAGAGTCCGGATGTTAGAGACTTGCCTAAGCCCAACGTCTGCCGCCCTAGGTGCTCGAGGCAGTCGATGCATCTGGTGATCCTAATGCAACGATTAGCGGAGGGGACTTTTCTTTTCCCCAGAGGAGGAGGAGGGGTTCTCCATAGGAGGTAATCTTTTTCTTGGTCTTGACTCTAGAAGCCTTGTATAGGGACTATTTTTTATATTAAAACAGACAAGCCGTTGTTTATCTTTCAAATGCTTGTTATTATCATAAACATCCGATAATAACCGTTAACCCGTGATTAAATAAGTTTTATCACCGCGTGATTTATATCTCTAACTTGTAGAGGTCTCTCTTATCATCATAGGCTTATCTTAATCATCGGATGCGTGTTTTTACTGTTTTTGTTAAGTCATTATAAATTTATTGATTACCTGGTACATAGGTCAGTAGTTCTGTTTCCACGGCCGGATGAGCGACTTTTAACTGTTTCAGTCGCATAGTTAGAAAGAGGGATCATCATACTCCTGTATCATCCCACTCTAAGTGGGGTGGGCAAAACATGTTGTTACATAATAAGGGCTACGTATTTTAGGACCGGCCGCCTGCTTGACGTCTATTTATCTCAGTCGTTTTTTACGACACCTCGGTAAGATATGAGGTTGGTCTACACTACTCAGCCGGATACATCATCTCTTATTTAAAATAGGTATAAAATGATACATATTAGCGCTATATTTATAAAGTACCCCGAAACAGGGTCATGGCACGTATATCAAATGTATATTAAGGTCATACGGATAATGTAGTGACGCGTTGATGACCAACGTGCACTAAGTATTTATAGGAAATACGTAAATCCACATCCATGTTAAACACTAGTTTGGTCACATTATTTTCATCTTAATATTTAAATGAGTTAATCTTGTATATATATATTTTCCGAATCTCGGAAACGGCTCCAACGATTTTCCTGAAATTCAGCATGTAGGAGGTTTTGGGGGAGAAAAATTGATCTAGCTAGGTTTTAGGTAAAAAAAATATTGTTTTATCTATTTTTGGGCATTAAAAAACACTAACATTTATATTGAATTGAATTTTCGCCATTAACTGTCAAGTCGACGTAGCTTATTCGGTTAGCGGGCAGCCTCGAGAAATGTGAGTGCCAAGCATCGATCCCAACTAAATAATTGTTTTTTTTTTAAGTTTTACGAAAAAATTTTTGTAAAAATTACCGGTCACCCAGATATTCCCTAATCATATGTCTATATCATCTCAATCTTGCACTTCTTGTCTTTTATAGAAAAGATAATCTATAATGGGCATAACTTTCAGACTTCCACTTGTCTGTAACTAGAGGGTGACCGAAAAAGAGATGGTTGGGATGTATTAAGTGTGGATATGCATATAAAACGAGTAATGCCTGAGTTAACGAATGATAGGAAACTGGCACAGTAAAACATATGCCCGATCCCACTTAGAGTGGGATAAGGGCAAGAGAATAATGATAATAATCATATTGATTCCTTTTGCATATATCCAGTATATATTTATAAATGCTCACTAATACAGACAGACTTACTTTCGCTTATAAACAAGTTAAAGTGTGTCTGTTACTTTTTAATGGTAAACCGTAGACTAATAGTAATCAAGTCTGATACAATTAAAGGTTAAAACCATACCAGGTTATTACAGGGCAAAAATCCGTGTTGGCACCGAGAACAACGAAGAACGGGCAACGGGCAACAAGATAAAAAAGTTTGACTAAATTTTATGTCGCTTCTGTTAACTGTTGAGGAGTTTCCTCGTCTCGAGCCTGGCCAGCATCAGATTATGCTTATCATAAACATCCATTGTCCAGGATTGGACCAGTATATAAAATTTCAGGTCAATCGAATACCGGGAAGAGGTTCAAATTTAACTTGCAGGATTCCACCTTCACATACATACATTGCAAATTGAATAAATTAAAAAATATGGTAGATAATTGAGGGTTGATTAATGCTTAAATTGATGCAAAAATTAAGTCCTGGGTACAATTCATTTTGATGTTCTCCTTTCTTTATTTTTAGACAAGTATCTACGAAGAATTTCATATAAGTCAATATCAAGTATGGCGGTAGTATCTGTAAAAGTTGTGCAATTAATTCAAAGATTAATCTATAAATTAAATTAATCTAATACAATAAAATAAATAAAGTGCTTTGTTAGGAATTGTGCCCGATAGGAATGAGTGTTCATCTTTAAATACAACCACAAAGAAACGTAAAACATCCTATTTTAAAACAGCGCATTACTTTATCCGCACTGCGTATTACGTTGGTAATAAATTAGCGATGTGAAAAATAATTATTTTTATTATCCTTTCTCTTTTTTACTCTTTTTTCTTGTCTTTTAAGATTAGATATGCATCGTTGGATGAAACCAATGTAGCCAAACTACACATTTTAATCGAGTTTCACAAACAGCGCATCCGTTGTTATTTATTGGTTATCCACATTAATTATGGACTAAGAGCCCGTGAACCCCAGACTATATTTTAAAGGGAAAATAATAATAAAATTATTTAGTAATCGATTTTTTCTACTCCAAGTCACATTCCTAGATTAAATAGCTCGAACAAAATAAATACTATAATATTTGTCTCTTTTATTTATATTAGTTATCTTCAAATGGTCCTACGGCCGTTATATTCTGAGTATTGCCTTAAAACTGTCTTTGAGTGATACGTAGACCTTACTATACAATCATCATTATTATATTATTACGGAAGTCTTATTTCTTCATCTTTTTCCCTAGCTTCAATATAGCATGTTTGACATTGTCAGAAAAAACGTAAATAAATTAATCGTATTAATAGAATATAACGGAGGTCCACAATGCAAAAGTAATGAACGTATAATTTTGTAAAAAAAAAAATATAATCATCAACATCATCTTGGTGGTACTAGTTTTGCAGTGAAAAGCTGAATAAAGATTTTTTAACGAGTCATCTGGTAATTTTTATCCAAATCAACAAACCCCTGTACGTAACAATACTATTGTAATCATAAATATATTTAAATCAACCTGCTAAAGCTATAGATTCACTGTGAACAACAGCATATTCACTATATCCATTATATCAACAAAAGTGGACCTACAATAAATAGATCATTATAAAGGAATGGAGACAATCATGTTATCATAAAACTTTACAATCGATTGTTTTAACTGAAAGGGTGGTTGATAAAATAATAACAGTGCTCTTTGAAGGGAATACGATAATATAGATATCGTTGCAACCGGATACTACAACGCATGCATTTCAAGGAAATACTTTTAAAATACTCGAATCTATTGGCAAGACTTTATTTATTTCTTGGCAATGTTCAGAATTTGAATTTCAAATTCTCATTTTATATCCACATTCTTGTATAAAGCTAGAAGGATGTTGAATGCTGCTTTATCATCTATCCAATAATCAATTGTGTTATATGTTTGACGTATTTGCAATTCCTTAGTACTTGATTAAACTTGTATAAAATAAGGTAAGTGCTAAAAATGATGGTTTCGTACCATAGTTTAAATTAACTGATTTTGAATTCATTACATCTGCTGATTCCCCTTTTTTATCGATGAAAGTCTTCTGATAGATTTGATTTTTTCAAAGTATTTTTATAGTGAAATCTTCTATAGACGCGAGATAGTGGGCATTGAAGGAGCTGTGACTCTCGACTATGTAACGCTCGTTCGGTGAAAGCCGACTAAGGGAGTGAGAGAGATATAGTTAAGGCATCTCTCTTAGTCTCTGCTATACTCGCTCGGCAACCGTAGCCATTTTGTAGTAGTAACCGTTATAGCTTTATTATTCATATTGATTGACGATTCAAAAGTGCTTGAAAGAGCTTATTTGAATAAAGATTATTTTTATTAATGATTGCTTCAGTCGCTAACCTTTTTGAAACCAACAACTCTACCACTCCTTTTCAAATTTGACCGTTATTTAAAACGCTCTCTGATACACACAATCACACACAACACTCTCATACCTTACCTATATACTTACTTCCATGCAAATCACTTATTTTAAGACACACACTATCACTACACACATCCACATACACAGACACGGCTGAAATTTTAGTTTTAGTTTTTTTCTTTTACTCACGAACCTGAAAATCTTGATATCTTTACTTTAATTAAAATTCCCTTTTTTACTTACTTTTTTATTGTAATTTTTTGTCATTGCAATTTTTTTTACTCCTGTACATTTGAACCAAGTTAAGCTTTGCACTGGTTCCTAAACTACAGTTTAAACTAGCTTGGGAGCCAGGGCCAATAATTATTGTACATGTGCAAAATTAGTAATTGAAAAGAGCTCTTACTTCAAAAACAAATTTATCGCGTAACGACATATTGCGATAAATTGCGCCAATTATGTTTTTCAACTATATAAGCTGATATTAAGCTTAGCTGATAACGTTCGGCGTAATGTTATCACGGTCAAAAGTCAATGGTTGTGACTTGACACAGCCGTTCGTGCAGCGAGAATTATATCAATTGCATCCGGCGATTTGCAAATTGAAAATTGTGTTATGGCTCCCCTGTGGGAACATATAGAGATTGTTGAGGCGAATTCCCTGATGCTAGTTTGAAATACTATACGACATTAGGTTCCTATAACTTATAGATTAAGTCGTTAAACGTTTTAGACAAAATATCTGGCTCGGTTTTCTAATGCAGTTTTGGTTAACGTTGCTACATATTGTATTCTAACAATTAATCCATATTAATTTAGTTAAAAAATTAATAAAACATTATCAAAATAGATATATTTGAATAAATTTTTATACAATATTTCAAAAAGTATGTTTTGGAAAACCTTTAAAATTTTACTTTGTTTTGTGTTGTTGTAATGTATGATAAATTTACATTATTAATTTATATAATTTTGTAGTTTACAGATAAGTGCAAAAAATAACGATAATATTATTTTTCTGTTATTCGCAATATTACGGAATTAGACCTAATTCTCTAAATAATGTAATAACCTAAATAATATTTTATTTGTATTTAAATTTTTAGCCTTACTGTAGAAAAATTTAATTAGCTTTGGGTTTACTTTATATAATGCTTTTGTTTTTCTTCTGTATTTAAAAAGTCACGATTATATTTTTTTGTTTTTTATGTAAGTTTGTATGTTTTGTTTATGTAAGTTCGTATGTTTTTATGTTTTTTTTAATGTAAGTTTGTATGTCTTTTAAAACAATAATTATTAAGCATGTTGCGTTCTCCTGTAATTGGAGGTACATTTGAGCCAATTTGTTAAAATAGTTATTAAGGAAATTTTGTGTGTACCTTTGTTGGAGTCCCTATAAAAAATAAATAAATAACAATGTCAGCCATCATTGTATCTAAATAACTTAGAAGTCGAGTAATCAAATATATTTTATGATACCTGCATATAACACGTGCGTGTAATGTACATAAGAGAAATTCATCACGTAAACAAAAACATGATTTATCTATAAACAGATATCGTTTGAGAGCAATGTCTTGGGTAGCAAACAAAGAATGAAAAAAACTCAGGTGCATTTGTAATGCGTTTTGTATAACCGCGTTGATACAATTTAAGGTTATTTTGATATAATCCGCGACAGAAAAGATAATCTAGATGTTGTAAATGTATTCTTCATGTTAGACAATAATGACAAATATTACAATCTCCAATTTCCCGCCGTGTGGTATCCGGCTGAGTAGAATAGACCAGGGCTTCTTAAACTTTTTTATATAGCAACCCCCTTCAAGCTTAGGAAATTTTAAACGACCCCCTCCTCCATATAAATATTTTTCAAAAAATAGTTATAATAAAACTACAATAGTATTTTGTACGATTTTTATTTGTACGTAGTGTGTATACTAATTTAAAAATTTTACTACTTAGTTACTTACTAATATTGTAGTTGTATCAATAATGATTGAAAAGTATCAGATCTTTGCGATGCCCCTTTCAGTAGTCTCGCGACCCCCCTGGGGGTCGCGACCCACAGTTTAAGAAGCCCTGGAATAGACCACCTGTTGTACCAAACTTATTTGTATACTTTCTGTATTCTTTTTGGTGTACAATAAAGAATATTATTATTATTATTATTACCACCCTAACTTCTTACCGAGTTGTGGTAAATGGCGACTAAGGTAAGTTGAACCGACGTGTGGTATCCGGCTGAGTAGAATAGACCACCCTCATTTCTAACTGAAGTGTCACAAAAGGTGAATAAGGTAAGTTGACTCGCCATATCAAGTCTAAACAGACTTTTGTACGGTTACTAAAAGGTAGTGCAATTCTTCCGGAAGTTTTAGGTTAATAGTACATAATAGTTCTGACTGCTGACTTTTCTTTTTTTATTTGCAATCGCGTTCACACTAGTTAAGGTTATCTACACTAATATAAAAAGCTGAAGAGTTTGTTTGTTTGTTTGATTGATTAATTGTTTGAAAGCCCAAATCTCAGGAACTACTGGTCCTATTTGAAAAATTCTTTGAGTGTAAGATAGTCCATTTATCGAGTTAGGCTGTAGGCTATATAACATTACGCTAAGATAAATAGTAGAGGAGCAGCAATAAAAATATTACGAAAACGGCAAAATTTGAAACTATCATTGCGTGCGCTAGGCAAACTGTGAAAGTTATTCAAAAATAATGTATTACAAAATTGTTGCCCTCTATAAGTTCTAAATAAAAGTCCGGGACAGCGTATATCTAGATTTTTATGGTTATCGAAATACTATATTTAAATTAAATACTATATATATTACGGTTTTAATCTTTACACGCGGGCCACAAATAAGAAAATCTATGCAGTCCTTACGCTAGACAGAAATGAAAAATAGCTCATTTTTAAATTCTTTCTGGTCGCCAATACATAAATAGCTATTGCATCGTAAAGTATCGGCCTACTGTCCCACTATTGGGCAATCTTCTCTCCGTTTTTTGGTGAGAAGGGTTGCAGCTAACCTACCACGCTTCTCGAAGGCAGATTGGTAGGTTACACATATCCCCAGAATTCTCTAGAGATATGCAGGTTTTCTCACGATGTTGCCTTCTTTAAAAAGCGTATAATAAATTGCAATTATCAATTAAATACATAAGTTTTAATAGAAAAGCTCATCGGTACCTGCCTGGGGCTTGAACCTGTGACACTCATAAGAGAGTCGCAGGGTCTTACCACTGGGCTATCAGAACACGGTTTATTAGTACCTCAGTAATTAATTTGACACACTTTTCGGCATAATTTGACATCATTAGAATATATGTCACAGTAATTAGAACATGATAAAAATATTAGGATTTTGATTTGATATTGATTATAGTGTTGCCTATTTTCTGATGATTGTTCGGTTACGGTGCGAACGATCGTTGAAATTGTCGTAGTGAATGTGTGTAGTGCTTGTGGGTTGGCGGTTGGTGTCACTTATTGAAATGTTAAGTCAAAAACTTATTTTATTTTAATGTGATTTTTATGTTTTTGCTTTTTTCATTTCGTCGCTTAGGAACCTATCTCCTATAACCCTATATAGATTACCATTCCATATTCACGGTTTCTGTATTCGCGGCATATTTACGGAACGTATACCCCGTGAATGAAGACCTTCTACTGTACTAAAATCCTAACAGACAAAGCAGAGCGCAAAAGCCACTTAAAGCAACAAACAAGTGTTGCACTCATACATAGAATGATAAAGTAAAGAAAAGAAAAGTAGTGCGACAATGTCTACGCCACAATGTTGTGTCAACACGTGTTTGATAATATGCGCGCCACGTATCGATACTAATATACAAAGCTGAAGAGTTTGTTTGTTTTAACGCGCTAATCTCGGGAAATAATAGATCGATTTGAAAAATTCTTTGAGTATAGTCCATTTCTCGAGGAAGGCTTTAGGCTATGTAACATCACTATAAGAAAAATGGGAGAGGAGCAGCAATAAAAAATATTTAGTAAATAGAGAATTTAGTAAAGTGTAACGGTGTTAGTTATTAAAAAATCATGTACAAAAGTAATAATAAAATTATTTTGCTATAATCCGCGATGAAGTAAAATAGAAAATATATATAATGCTAAATGTAGAGTGGACAATCGGTTATCATACCTGATACATGCAGGAGTCGTAAAAAACACATGCACAAACCTCCACCACCGCCACCATGATACACAAGCACTATATACGTTCACTATCACAAACTCAACAATTGTTTCGCCCCGCAACCGAAGCATCGTCAGGAGATAGACTCCACGACCAAAATCGCAAAGCCATGATATATCGCAAAGGTATGATAACCGATTGTCCACTCTACATTTAGCATTATATATAATAAAACCTAGTTTTATTTATAAAAAAAGTTATTTTATCCATGTTTTTGGACATTAAATTATACTAAAATTTACATTGAATCGAATTTTTGCCATAAACTGTCAAGTCAGCGTAGCTTATTCGGGGTACGGGTGGTCGAGAGAGATACCTAGGATGGAGCCCCACCTATACTATTATTTTTTTTCTATTTTTTTGAAGTTTCTTTTTTATTTTGTAAAAAATTAGCAATCAAGGCTCGGTCACCCAGATATTATTTATTTAAATGAGTTAATCTTGTATGTATATATATAAATATATTTTCTGAATCTCGTAAAATTTGGCATAATTATTCCTTATACACCGGAATAACATATAGTCTATAGAAATCCGGTTAATTCTACAGGAATTCCTGTAGAAAAGAAACATGGATAATATTGAAAAGCGATATCTATTATCAACCTATCACGCGAAAATAGTCCACGCTAACGAAGTTGCGGTAAAAGCTAGTTTTTATTATTATTTTGAAATGCAAAAATATACTGCCTTTTTAAACCATACAACAACCTATTACATTTCCATTCATTCTTCAATGTCAATCGAATTACTAAAATTAGGAACTGACAATTTTGCAATTGAATAAATTGGAATAATTACGAAATTACTCCATAACCATTGATTTAGGGAAACGGATATCAAATTTGATCACTACCGGCGAATTACAAGATTTTTTAGAAAGTCTAATTTAGGTTATCTACGCTCTCTGAATTATCAAATTAATTTGAAATTGTTTACACAAACTGAGAGATATAACAGGAAATAAGTGTTTTGTTTAACCGTTTTTCCTATTAAAACTTGTTTAGGAAAAAGTATGATTTTTAGATAAAAGTAAAGTAACTGTTATTACCCTATTGCCGGGTATAGGCCTCCTCTCTCCGTTTTTGGAAAGTAGGATTGGAGCAATGATCTACCACGCTGCTCCAGTGCGGATTGGTAGGTTACACATATCTCCAGAATTCTCAAGAGATATGCAGGTTGCCTCACAATGTTATTCCTATGAAAAGCGTGTGATATAAACAGGCCTTAAACGATTTTTTTTAATAAAACCTAGATCGATTATTCTCCCCCAAAACCCCTGCATGCTCAATTTCAAGAAAATCGTCGGAGACGTTTCCGAGATTCCGAAATATAAATATATATATTTAAATATTAAAGATTGTAAAACTGTTTGTCTTCATAATAAAATAAATGATTTGGCATCGTATTTTAATACCGGCCGCCTGACATTAACTTACCTTAGTCGTATTTTACGACACCTCGGTAAGAAAGAGGGTCTATTTACTTAACCGAATACCAGGCGGGTCGATTTACCTTAGCTGCCTTTTACGACACCTCGGTAAGAAATGAGGAGTGGTCTATTTCATCAGCCGGATACAATACAGCGGGTTAATTTACGACTAATATAAGGTGGCAACGGCTCTTCATGGAAACATAAGTAAATGATTTTTAATATGACAATTACATTAACAATTTGTGATGTAATTTTAATCTTTCATGACATTTTTCTTTAATGACTTTCCTTTTTACTATTGTTGTAACTTATACAGGGTTGTACCGATCATACGACATAGTTTTAAATTCCAGGCACCTAAACATCTTAGCAGTCTATATAAAAAAAATCAGTAATTTATTAATTAATTTAAATTAAAGTAGCTTAATGTTAGCCAAAGAAATTATTTTGCGTTTTAAATAAAAGATACATGATATAGAAGGGTGAATGACCGTACCCCATTCCATTCCCTTTCGTATGAAATGCATAACCTTGACCGAGAGACTAAAGTGTGTTACAAGTGTAAAGGAGACAAAGCTATGATGTTTTCTTGTTAAATAAACAAGCGAGCCGGCAAAAGTCAGCCAGCCATTACTGTAAAAGCTAGATCTCTGTTCATTATATCGTACTATGCTAGTAATAAAATATTATACTACATCTACAAAGATACCGGATTAAATACCAGACGTAGATGTAAAAAAGAACAAAGAAAAATCAATGCTATCCATCAAGGAATCAATTCATTTCCGTTTCATTAAGCAAACAAAAAATATATAATTTGGACGCATTATGCGGAACGAACGATAAAATAGAGTTAATAAATAATAGACTTCAAAGACTAAAGTGAGTCTCAAGAAAATATGTGACTATGTAAGTGACTAGTTGTAAAGGCGACTAAGGTAAGTTGACCCGCCATGTAGTATCCGTCTTAGTAGAATAGCTCACCCTTATTTCTTACCGAGGTGTCGTAAAAGGCGACCAAGATAGGTTAACTCGCCGTGTGGTAGTCGGCTGAGTAGAATAGACCACCTTAATTTCTTACCAAGGTGTCGTAAAAGGAGACTAAGGTAAGTTGACGTCAGGTAAATCAAAAAACATGTTTTATACATGCTGTGCCCCATTTAAAGTGGGATAGGAGAATGATGTTACGTCATCATCATTTTCCGACATGAGTGTTACAGTTTACGTTGAAGGTGGTCTATTCTACTCAACCGGATGCCACACGGTGGGTCAACTTACCTTACCTTATCGGGTCGATTTACCTTAGTTGCCTCTTACGACCCCTCGATATGAAATGATGGTGGTCTATTCTTCTCAGCCGGATACAATATTCTTCTTTTTATGCCTATATCAAAATTTTTAAGATAGCTGACTAAAATTATTTTAAAAAATGGCTACGCATAATTCGGTAAATGAGAAGCTATTTAGAAGGCTTAATGCAAGTGCACTAGTATGTATCTGGCAGAATAGAATAGACCACCCTCCATACTTGCCGAAGTGTCTTAAATCTTGAATGATAGCGTATTAATAATATAAAGAAATATGTTTTTGCTTACCTCTTTATCTTCTATAAGAGTTGCTACGCGACCAGGCTAAAACAAAAAAATATAGTTTTAATGCTGTCATACGTCGTCATGCGAGTGTTAAATATTAAATACCTGGTTGACGGAACCTTGCTCGGTAAATTTTTTTAACAAAAAAAAAAATAAAATAAAAAAAATGGTAGCTGGGGCTCGATCCTAGGTATTTTCATTTCTAAAGACCACCCGAATAAGCTACGCTGACTTGACAGTTTTCGGCAATAGTGTTTTATATATTCAATGTAAATTTTTGTTTTTTTTTAGTGCCCAAAAACCAGGGATTGCGACGATCGATTTTTCCTCCCCAAAACCTCCTGCATGCTGAATTTCAGGAAAATCGTTAACGAGATTCCGAAAATATACATACATATATATACATACAAGATTAACTCATTTAAATATTAAAAGGTTTGGATGGATATACAACTAGAGGGAAGTCGCGTGCAAAAAATGTTTTAAAAGTTTTTTTCAAATATGTCAAGGTGCTAAGATACAAAATATCAATGAACTGTATTTCAATGGAATAGTTCACTCTATAATATTCGCTTAGTTGTATTTATATTTACGCGAGCTAAAAATGTCAATGCCAAAGACACGTGGATCGACAATAATAAACAGAGCTATAACAATATATATAAAGGTGCGTACAGACATTGTGAGGCGTGCGTTGCGAACGGTTAGTCTCGAATGTTTCGAGCTGTGTAAACGTGTGTGCTCACAGTGAGCATTCGCGTCATACGATCGTTGCGAACGCTGCCTCAGTGCGAGCCGTGTGCTCCATGTAGACGAACGTTTTGTTTGCGTTGCACACTCATGAGTCATGAAGCCCATGTATTCCCATAGTGTACTCGGTTCATAAAAAATCTTTGTTCACCTGCGTGTTATCTCTTTTTTTATATTTTATAAATTACTACATACGCCGCAGCTGCTATCTGTACGTCTCGCCTAGTTGGAGCCATTTTTATACTTACTAATACCATTCGTGGTTGTTTCTGTGCTCAGCTTGAGCATGTCATTCAGGTAGCGTGTATAATGTACCGTCACGTATGCCTCAGGTTGAGGCATACGTGACGAACTATTCGCGACGCACAACTCGTGATGTCTGTACGCGGCCTTACGCAAATGAAATATAGTAACGTATGCTAATCATACGTCAGTTTTATTAGGGTAATCCCAGTTACATACATTCCCAGATTCCTGGCCGGCAAAATAATTTGTTCTTAAGAACGAATTATTTCGATTTCTAGGCAATACGCGAACTTATTTGTAGATATCTTCTTCTTCGACATAGGTCGGTTCACGAATCTCCACACCAGACGAACTTGTGTCGTTTGGATTCCTGCGAACTTTTTGAGGTCTTTCGTACACCTCGTAGGGGGTCTATCGACGCTGCGTTATATGGTACAGGGTCGTCATTCAAACATCTTAAGAGCCAAACGCCCATCGGTTCTCCACACTATGTACTCCGCCCAGCACTACTTCAGTTTCGCGATACGCTGAGCTATGTTAGTGACATTGGTTCTTCTACGGATCATCTCATTTCGGATTTGACCACATAGATATACTCGTCTACGATTTCGAGAGCAGAGTTCTTGTAATATCAGACAAATTGTTTTATTGAACTTCAAAGAAATGATGTTTTAAATGAAAGCTACCAGACAACTTCACAGATTGATTACATAACAACAATTTTCAACAATTAATGTTAAATCTCGACTAATTTACACAGAAACTTAACAAATTATACAATAAAACTTGTTAAATGTTAAATTAGGGAACTATATGAGTAGAATAGACTACCCTCATTTCTACCGAGGTGTCACAAAAGGCGACTAAGGTAAGCCAAATCATGTTACAACATATTTATAACATGTTGTGCCGACCGATATTTTACAATATTTTACCGATATTATATCGATACAAAACCCAGTTCACAATAAATTACGTTGCATGGGTAGAAGGAAAAACGAACGATCAAATAAACACTTGAAATTATTTGTGATATTGGGTATTAGCTGATATAAAACGCATTAAGCTTTTAATGGAAACAATGGTATTGAAGCATTAACTTGTTTAATGATACCTATTAAGAGCTTTGTTAAAATACCGCAATTATTTGCGCCCGGCGTTTTCATTCGCGGCTAGTTCCTGGTTGACCGAGCCTTGTTCGGTCATTTTTACAAAATCAGAAAAAAATTATAGGATGGGTGGGGCTCGATCATATTTTCATTTCTTGCGACCACCCGTTCCCCGAATAAGCAACGCTGACTTGACATTTAGCAAAAATTGGGTTTCATATCACTACATAGTATAAAATACACATTCTTTGGTCGTCCATATATCCCTATGTATGATTAAATCTTTAAAACTACGCAACAGATTTTGATGCGGTTTTTTGATAGATAGAGTGATTCAAGAGGAAGGTTTATATATATAATAACATTCAATACGGAGTAGATAAATACTGTAATTTTTAAGGTTTCTAATGTGATGTCGTAAATAATTACATTTTTTTCCACTTACATTGCAAACGCAGGCTAAACCCTTAGAGATTTATCAAAATGATGTACTAAGTATTTGTACACCTTGAAAAGGTCTACAGAAAAGTCCGCGATGGTATATGTATATCTCTTATGGATAATATAGCATTTTTTGCAATGCACAATAGCATTTTTTGTCATTTACTTTTTACGAAAAATAATGCCTTATTTTTTAAGCAATTTTTATACAATACAGCATTAATCCTTATCCAATTAAATACCTTAAATACATTGTTGATTTAATATAGATCAATATGGCCTTTTACAGCATGTCATTTAAATGAACATTTTCGGAGATATCACAGATTTAAAATCCCGCGAGGGGGCCGCGCTTCGCCCTAGAGCACTTCGAATTTAACAGCGATCGGACGCGCAACTGTTGCTCTTTCAAGAGTACCTCTAAAGAAAACATGTTTGTATTGTCTTATATATATTATATGATAAGCTATGAATGTTGTATATAAAGACATTCTGTAATTAATTTTAAAAATAAAATACATAGGGAAAAATGTAAAAATAAATATGTAGTATATGAATTTAGATATAAGATATAGCAGGAAATCTTCTTGGTGTAGGGAGAGGGGAATTTTTTTTTCCAAATTTAACGCTTGCAGGTCACGGACAGTAATGAATAATTCAAAACTACTGGATCGATTTAAAAATAAATCGAAATACGACTTTTTTAAAAATAAAATCTAGCTAGATTGATTTTTCTCCCCTAAAACCTCCTGCATGCTGAATTTTAGGATTGTTGGAGCCGTTTATGAGATTCCGAATGACACAAACATTTTTCCTGAAATTCAGCATGCAGCAGTTTTGGGGGAGACAAATCGATCGAGCTTGGTTTTATTTAAAAAAAAAACGTTTTTGGGCATTACAAATATAACTAAAATTTACTTTTAATTTATTGAATATATAAAACACTATTTTTGCCCTTACACATCAAGTCAGCGTAGCTTATTTGTGGAACAAGTGGTCGTGAGAAATGAAAATACCTAGGATCGAGCCCCACGGGAAAATAATAGGGTAGCTATAATTTTTTCTTTTATATATATGGTCTTTATAGCATTTGCTTTATGGCATATGGTCTTTATAGACCTAGCTTTATAGATATAGCTTTATGGCATATGGTCTTTATAGACCTAGAAAAAGCGTACGATCGTGTTCCACGTGACGTTCTGTGGTGGAGTTTGAAAGAAAAGAGACTGCCTGGGAAGTATGTACGGATTGTATGTTCTATGTATGCCAGAGCTAGTACTCATGTCCGGTCTGCAGCCGGAGTAACTGACGATTTCGATGTGGCTGTAGGCTTACACCAGGGATCGGCTTTAAGTCCATTTTTATTCCTTCTAGTAATGGATGCACTTACTGCTAACATTCAAGAGGAGGCTCCTTGGTGTATGTTATTCGCCGATGACATTGTACTCGTCGGAGAAAATGCAACTGAGGTCCAAAGCAGATTGGCGAAATGGCACAACCAGTTGGAGAAAGTCGGTTTAAAAATCAGTCGTACTAAAACTGAACATATGTACTACGATTTTAGTGGGACCTCCAATTTCTCCCCGATCGGTTTGGATGGGAACATTTTGCCAGTCTGCTCTGATTTTCGGTACCTTGGTTCGCTTTTTCAAAACGACGGTTAAATAGATCGAGATGTGGGTAAAAGAATGAATGCAGGATGGATGAAGTGGCGGCAGGTCTCAGGCACAATATGTGACCCTCGAATGCCCCTTAAAGTTAAGGGAAAAATTTATAAAGCAGTCATAAGACCTGTCGTATTGTATGGATCAGAATGTTGGGCAATGAAAAGGAGGGATGAAAGAAGAGTACATACAAATGAGATGAGAATGTTAAGGTGGATGTGTGGTGTGACAAAACTGGATAAAATACAAAACGAGTATATTAGGGGAAGTCTGAAAGTTGCGCCCATTATAGAAAAGTCGAGAAGTGCAAGATTGAGATGGTATGGACATGTAATGAGGAGGGATGAAAATCATGTGACCAAACGTGTGTTAAATTTGAATGTGGATGGATATGTGCCTAGAGGGAGGCCTAAAAAGAGATGGTTGGATTGTGTGAAGTATGATATGCATATAAAAGGAGTGGCGCCAGAGTTGACGAAAGATAGGACAGAATGGAAGAGAAAAACATGTTGTGCCGACCCCACTTAGAGTGGGATAAGGACAGGATGATATAATATAATTTTTTCTTTTCTTTTAGTTTATTTTTTTATTTTGTAAATAATTACCGAGAAATGTTCCGCCAACTACTTACTAATCTATTAAACTATTAAGGACAACAAGTCACATTTGTTACTATCAATATTTAATTGTAAATGTGATTAAATTTTTTATCATATAAACTATTAGGAAATTAATAACATGAAAGATTTATAAATATAACAGTACAAAGGAAGACTTCCTTGTAGAAACAATCATTGAATAAAGAGCTTTTTATTGAAGTAACTATTCTTGCAAATTTTATAGCAAAAACAGAACAATGCCAATATCTTAATTAATTATTCATTAAAGCATACAAGAAGGTGTGGTAGCCCAGCAGTAACCGTGCAAGTCTTTCGAAGGAGTCACGAGTTCAAATACGGGCAGACACCAATGAGTTTTTCTGTTAAAACTTATGTGTCTGATTGATTCATAATTGCAATTTATCACAAGCTTTTTGGTGAAGGAAAACATCGTGAGGAAACCTGCGTATCTATAGAGAATTCTGGAGATATATGTTACCTACCAATCCGCATTGGAGCAGTGTGGTAGGTCTTAGCTCCTTCTCTTCAAATATGGAGAAAAGAGGCCTATTCTCAGCAGTGGGATAGTAACAGACTGCATATAAGAATAAAGCAATATATAAAAAAATATTAATTATATAATCAATTTAAACAAACAATGAGAAACATCATGTGTTTTTAAGACAAAAATCATCTTTAAAAACTTTATACCTGTGTAGTTTTTTTTATAATTGACTGCAGATCACTATAGAATAGTTTCTTTTATAAATGACTGCAAATCACTTAAGTGTTTAAGTACCCTAAATAATGCAATATGTGTGTATATGTATGCAAAACTTAATGAATATTGAGCCAACAGACCTATGAAAGTGTAACAGACAAACTGACAGACAGACTTTCGCATTTATAATATTACTAGCAATCGCCAGGGGCTCTGCCCGCGTGGAAAAACTAAAACTGTAATATAGTATTTTGATAACCATAAAAATGGTTAACATGGGTTGACCTTAAAAGCAAGACATGTGCTGTTGCAGACTTTTATTAAGAACTTTTAGAGGGGAACAATTTTATAATACATGATTTTTTAATAACTATCATCGTTTACTCAGCACATGCAAGGAAAGCTTTAAATTTTGCTGTTTTCCTAATATTTTTAATTCTGCTCCTCTCCTATTCACCTTAGTGTGATGTTATATAGCCTATAGCCTTCCATGATAAATGGACTACCTTATACTGGAAGAATTTTTCAAATTGATCCAGTAGTTCCAGAGATTAGTGTGTTCAAACAATCAAACTCTTCAGCTTTATATATTATAGGTAGATTATGGATCTTTAAATCTTTATTCTATTACAATAATCAATATGCATTTATATATATAGCAACAAAGACATTTCAAGAACACAAGGTTTAATTTTTCATAAATATGTTTCAGGCTTAATTTAGATTTTACAAAAATTTAGGAAAAATGTTTAAAATTGTTTCTTTTATATAACATTGAACCTTTATTCAACAACAGATTACCAATCTACCCAATTTTTTAATTCTATGAGGAGTCAAATAAATACCTGAAATAGAGGGATGAACTAGATTTAAAACCCATTTTATCAATATATATGTAGAAAAGACTCAAATAACCTAGAGTTTTTGGGTTTGACTCATCATAAATTTTTTAAGATGCTAAAAGCCGCGCAAGGTGAAAGGCACTGCGTATGTTGCATCAGACACTACTTAATTGCATTGAGAAAACAAAATAAATACTTATAAAAATATTTTAAAGCATTAATATACTTCCGCATACAAAAGAAACTAATGAACCTAACGTTGCAATGTTTTTAATAATTTTATTCAGAACAAAAAAAGGAATTACGAATCTTCGAAATTCGAATATAAAATAAATTTTACCTTCGACTCGGTCCCACGGTGAGTAGTATTTCCTTGCCAAAATCTTCTGGAAAATCCCTTCACGTACCCAGTTACCGATTGCTGATAATCGAAGCCAGGATTCCAGCACAAAGAACCATAGCCGAAAACCCAAAACGGCTCTTTCCGGGCCAATTCTTCGACCTTATTATCAACAACGGAAGTCGTACTCTTGACCTCATCATTCAATATAGCTTCCTTTATTTCCATTTTTAAAAAAGGAACGTCTTATTTGTTTTCAAAATGAATGTAGATCGACACCGCTTTGGAAAGTGAAGAGAAAGCTTTAAAAGAATACCGTAAGGGCCGATTTTTCACAGATATTAAGTCACTATATTTTACTTGTGTTTCATTGTGGGTAATTAAAATACGCGTGGTCAGATATAAACTAATCACTTTAACCGTAAGATACTAAATAACTAACCTCCCATATCGCAGTATAATTGTTGACTGATGTTTTTCACCCGCTCATTTTAGCTGTCAACCTTGTTTCCGGTGTTTCCGCATTCTTGTTACGTTTCGTTTCACCAAAAAATTACGGCTAATGAGTCTCATTCTCAAGTTATAATTTGTAATGTTTATAGATTTAAGCATTTTAAATGAAATGATTAATACATTTATACTTATGTTATTATAAGATTTTTGATATTTTGTCACGAGCAAATATTGTATCAAAATAACACTAGTTTCTAAAAGAACTTGCCGTGGAAGAGTACGTGACAGCATTTCAAAATTGCTGGGGAAGGGTTAAATTATCATTGCAAGGATAAATGTTATTAGAAATTGAATTGCGCTAATTTACACGTGTGACGTCTGAAGCATTTTAAATAAAGAATAACCTAGATGTGTCTATTGGATTACTCACTCAGGGCTTCCATATTTTAAATTTTGAAAGAGTTCAAAGCTGTAATGTAATCAATGCATAGATTTTGCGTAATTTTAACGTAAAAAAAAATATTATTTCAGGGCACTTGAGGATAGTTTGTAATTATTGATAACAATACACTTTGATTAAAAAAAGTGGGGTGCATCAAAATGTAGGTAGTTCTATGAAACGATCATCGTTCATCATCGTTTTTTTTCAAATGCTTCAAGGTAATTCATATTTATTATGAATTAGTGTGACATACAGACGGACACAGGGAATTACTATGAAAATAAAAACTTCATGTAAATTTCATTCACTTATAATGGTCCATATAATTCATAAAGAATAAATCACAATGCATTAGTTTATTAAACTTAGAATATTTTACATAATAACGTACAAGGAGTATTAAACATTGAATATTTCATTTAAATATCAATTTAACGGAACGAAATTGCGTGCATTGGAACATTATTTTTTAAAGCACCATCACACAGTTTAAATATTATGAAAAATACATCCTGACGAATTTAATAGTTATTTTGCAAGTATCTTAAATTACATGTAAATTGGTAAATAGTTATTTTAATTAACGAAATAATGAGTTAATAAAATAAATATTTATAATGCGTATTTGAAAAGAATGTGTTATTGATCATAATCATCAATTATTAGGTTTAACAAAATAAATCGCAAGTAATTTCAGACTGAAATTTTAAATATATTTGCGCCTTATTATAATGCGATCGATTTTCTTTATGTTTGTGTGATTTTTGTCATTAAGCAAATACTAACATTGTTGGACGCAAAATATTTAGCGATATTATTAGATATCATTTTGATATTTTACGAACACAACCAGAATTCAACGAGCTTATTATTGTCTGAGCCAAAATATATTACAAAATTAAATTCAAATAGAAATTGTGTGATTTGTATTTTTGTCTTTAAAATTATGCGCGATAAAAGATAACGTTAATTTAAATCAATAAATAATGCTAATTTAGTTGTTTCTAAATAGCTTCCTTTACTTTCTTATTAAAAAGTAGAATGTAGTATTTGTTATAAATAAATATTAAAATTTCTACAAGATATTTAAATAAGTTTTTGACTCGTGTGTAGTCTATATAAATTTTTATTTTTAATCTTTGTTTTAAATGGTTGTTTTAACAAAAATTTCAAGTACATTTTATATATCTTGAAAATAAATGTTTTAAGCGTTTAATCTTTGCATAGGACTTAGGTTTGCAAGAAATGAAATTGCATTTTAAATATAAGAAAAATGAAAAATATAAAAATGATTTTTTTTTAAACTGGCCTAAGAGCTAAAGGTAACAATGACTCTGACGTGACGTTTCAGATTTTTTTAAAGATTCGGTTGTTTAAAGCCAAGGCTTTTTGTAAGGTTCCCGGTGAATTATTCCTTGAAAGTTTATAAGAGTGTTGAGATAAGTCGGCATTTTAAGAATATTGGGAAAAGTGAGCTTCTGTGACAAAGATTTTAATTTGTAAAAGATCATAGTTAAATGATTTTATTATTATTAATAAAAATTACACGTAAAAGAAAGTATACTGTGTAAATTAAAATACTTGCAACACTTTATCACCTTCAAAAAACTAGTAAATTATAAAATCATGAATTAGTAGATGACAATGGAATAGACAAGTATTAAAAATAAATACATTACGCACTTATTTATAGCGGCACCAAAAAATATCATTAAGTTGTGATTTCACAGGTAACTAATAACACATAAATAACGTTATTTGAGATTACTTTTATTTAAAGTATAATCACTTAATAATTAAAAATATTTACAAATATATTGTGATATTTGGCTCCATAATTTTTTCCTTATGTGGAAAGAGTTTAATTTTTACAAGTGTTTCTTACTAAGGGTATATTTCTTCATTTCTGAAAAAGCTTTTAATGTTTGACTTAATTATATATGATATAATCTTTGTTCCATTAAATATATATATTAGGATTCAATATTTTCCTGAATAAATAATTATTAGTACCATAATAAGAAACACTGTAATACTTAAAAGTACAACATCAAATTATTGTGATGTTACATCTATTTTATATATTTACAATCAGACTTTTTACAATAAAATTTAATTACAACATTAACAAACACCAAAAGTTCAAATTACAATTACCAATTAAGTATACCATCTTATAAATAACCATAGACAAGTATTTTCGTAGTTACCAACATAAGCTTTTAAAATTATATGAAATTCATAAAACTTTATTGCACATTCCAACAATAAAATAGAAATAAGCAGACTCTTTTCTGCTAACATAATACAGATATCGAACATTTAAGGCGTGCAAAGGTTGCCTTATTGCTATGAGCAATCTCTTACGATGAAATTTATTTCTATTCACACATATTTATTTAAATGATAGAAAGACATTATTATTCTTTATTCTATTTTAAGTGTACTTTATAGATTTATATGAAGTACAGATTCTCGAAGTGAGGTTGAGTAACAATGATATATTTTAAGCATTCATTTGATTAAAATTAAAATTATTTTCATAACATTTACTTGTGATAAGTGCCGATAGTAAAATTTATTAAAATGAAGGAATTTTGCTAAATGTGGAATAAATTTACAGTTTACTTTAAATTATGTAATTGAGCTTGTTAATTAAAATAATAGATAATTAGGACATCGTGCAAACATGTCATGTAATTTTTTAAATGTATAAAATACTATAACGTAAACTATGAAAAATAAGTGAATAAGCATAGTAAACTGTTGCTTAAATATTACAAAAATATATGGAAAATGAAATATAAAAATAAATATTAATTTTACTTTGCGTTTGCGTTTAATTTTCGTTTGAAAATCTATATGACAAAACCCGCGAAAGGTAACAACGAAAGTCGTTTAGTCTATGGTTCAAGATGGCGAATACTTTACTACAGAACATATAATAATTTTACGGACAACTTTAAAACGTGTAATACTATTTAATATTCCTGAACACAGGGCAGGTACTGACAATGTGTTATAATATAATAATATTGAATATTATATAATATGACTAGTGATATGTAATGATAACTTTACATAAAGACATGGTAAAACATTTATTATGAGTTTACTTTATAATAATTATTATTGAAAATTGTGATGATATCTTAATCTTATTGCTGGATATATGTATATACAACATACCATGACGAAATTTTAATCATGATATTTTTAATATAATTTTTTAACTTAGAAAAACTTAGTATGGAATCAGGCTTTTTGGTAGGTCCCTTGGGAAAAAGGCCGTATTACATTACAAAGTTTGTGAACGCTACGTATTCTTATATGCCAACTATTTGTTTAATATGTTTGTCTGGTTCAGCTAGCACGTTCCTAGTGTAACATGGCCCTTTAAGGTTTAGAATATAACACGAATATTGGAGGTAGGTAAAACTTCTATTCTAATAAGTATTTTTTGACCAAACAGATTATGCTTAACATTTACATATTGCATTATTCACAATATTATCTGAGATTATTATAGACTTATGCCATTATTTATAGGCTATGCCATTTGATCATGACAACACAGATAATCCACAGACAAAAAATATTGCCTAAGATTTAGGCTACGTTCACAGTTTTCAGACTTAAGTCCAGTTCAATATGAAGTGAACTTAAGTGGAATGTTTGGATCATACATTCGACTCCGGCCCTTCTGTATTATGCTTGAACGAGGCTCGGATTCTTGCTAAGTACAAAGCGCAAATGTGGCCATAGCATTTATTGTACCATTCTGGAGTTCGGCCCCTGAAAATTGAAAGGCTTTTATAGTTTTACACTTTAAATTCATAGCTGAAGTACTCAAAAATTGTATTTTGTTTATTAACAGTTTAAAAGCTGTGGATTTTGTTAAATGATATTATGTTGAGATAAGCCGAGACGTTTCACAAAATGAAATCTGCTGGGAAAGTTTAAGGCGTGGTCATCAAAGTTGGAAGAATACGGATGATAGGGCACATGATACGGAGAGCCGATAGGCGTCGAGGTCTTAAGGTGCTAGAGTGAAAATCTAGTCCGGAAAATGCTGTCCACTGTTGGACATAGGTCTCTTCATTTGCATGCCACTGAGCTCGGTGTTCAGCTCTTTTCCAACCGATACCAGACACGCTGCGGGTATCATCGCTCCACCTAGCCGGAGGACGTCCAACACTACGTTTGCCAAGACGCGGTCTCCACTCCAGAACACGTCTACCCCAGCGGTTGTCAGTTCTGCGACAAATGTGACCAGTCCACTGCCATTTAAGCTTGCTAATCCTTTGGGCTACGTCGATTACTTTGGTTTTCTGTCGGATCACTGTGTATAGTATTGGAGGTATATTGGTTGATGTAGCAAAAAGGGAGTTACAAGAAGAGCTTACATGGTATCAACTCTAGCCAAGTGTACAAGTCTACTGCGGCCTTTCCCTGCTGGCTGAGCAAGGTACCGTGAAGCGAGCACCACACCGCGCGCCCCTTCTGTAGGGGGTGCTCCGTGGGCCACCGATGTCTCAGCGACCGCGCACCACCCACCGCCACCTCCACCTTGTTGCCACGACCTGGAATATGGAAATGTTCAATATTATTTTTTGTTTCAGTAACATTTGTTTAGCAAAAGAAACCATACGCGAAAAACTTTCTTTAATGACTTTCTTTTTTACATAAGCTAATTGCCCATAGAGAGTGCGTTCTACAATATGAGTTTTACATTTTTATGTTTATGAGACTTTGTACGTTAAGGTTGATGATAGATGGCAATCTATGCTAATCTTCTCCTGTTTAGTCTTGCTATGTTTGTGGCGCGAACAGGAAACAATCGGAGTAAATAACTTTCAGCGAATTAATTTTAAGTTAGTCTATAAAAAAAGGCCTAATATAATTTGAAATTGTACTGATTTCAATAAAATCTTCAAAGATTCTTTAAATAGACCCAGTATATAATTCTGTAAAGGGGGTGGTGATCGGAGCTTTTTTTGTAGTGTAGAGACCCAAGCTATGAAATGGTGCAAGATTTTCAGGTCTCTAATCCGTAAATGTTTTAAGATTTCTTAAATTTGTTACAAAATTAATTCGTAGACAGAGCTTAAGAAAACTCTATTATTCTCTAGACTCTAATAAATGTTTCGTGAACGTTAAAAGAAGGCTAAATGTTTTATTATGGGCTAAATAAATTATCGCAAATAATATTATCAGTACTGCAAAAGAGATGACGATTAAAATTGTAAGTTTTAAAGATGTTACATTTAAAGAAGACGATACAATATCCATGTTCTCGTTGTAGGCTATTGTAACTTGAAATAGAAAATAGATAGACAGATAGAAACGTACCGTAAGATGCAATAATCTCTGGGTGCTAGATTGAAGCTAGAAGCCGTTATGTACTGGAACACTTCTGCAGTCGGTCCCAACTTCTCAGCTACTCGCCATTTTACCAAAGAGTCGTCCCATATGTGCCGCTCGCGGAGTATCCTGCAATTATTAAGCTTTAATACCTTAACAGTATAATATTTTTTTATTAATGGTACGATAAGGGTTAATGTTATAGATTAAAAGATTACTCTAACAAAAACCTCATGGGCTTAACTTGGTTAAAATATTATAGAAAAATCAAGCCGTTACGAAAACCAAAAGGAATAAAATTTGATCACTGGTTAATGCCTGGTTAAGACAGTTAACCGAGCGGCCCCCAGAATAAAGATCTTTTAAGAAATTTAACGAATTAAAGTTAATAATTTCATTCTATTATTAGTATCAATTTTTATTTCATGAATTTTGTTACAATTCCATTAACCTAAACAAATTACCAATCTATTCGGAGCATCAAGTAAAAAACGAGAGATATAATACAAATGATAATCTTTTCTTTTTAATATACAAATTGTTAAATACTGGAAATGATAATTATCAAATGGACCATTTACAGCAATAGAACTAAGCTAAGCTATTGGTATACAGCAATTAAAAGAAAGCTAAGCTATACTTTTTGACTGCTAAATATTCTACCTGAAATATACTATAGGTTTTAAAAGATGAATCCAAATATTTAAGTATTTTTACATTTTTTTCAGAGTATTAGTATGTATGTCTATCTATTTAAATTTCACATGCAGTTTTTCGTTTCGTTTTGTTTTAAGGTTCTTAATGTTGATTGGAAGAGCTTAAGTGATAACGCCGCCATTTGTTTTGGTCTTATAATATTGTATGTATATACGATAAGGTTGTCTTAAATAAATAGATTTTTACAAGTGCTACGTGTTCGCATATTTCATTAGTGCATGAAAGATACTCATAAGGTTTGATTTCTTAAATGTACATCGATTTTTGCATGTATTGTTAATATTTGACTAAATTCAGGTTTACCTAGGAGTTTTTCTTACGTACTTATTTGTTTTTACCTTTGCATAACCTCCTGCGGCGGCGCTTCGACATCAGTGGTAGCTCGCCACAATCTTAACGGATGGCCATCTCCAACCTTTTTGCAGCACAACTCTACATGTGGTGCCGCTCCCGATACTGACATCCAGCCTCGAGTTCTGAAAGCATTATTCAAAATATTTTTCAGGAGAGATTTTATTAGTCATCGTTTCTATCTTGAGCTGGTTTTATTACATCGAGTTTATATTACAGCATTGGTAAAAACAATAAAATTACAGTGTTTTTATTATTTTTTTGGAACTTGGATAATTGATACTGATTTACGCTAGTCTTATGAGCTTTTGTTACAGATTATTTTATCAAATATTTTATTTTTAGTTTTCCTTAAATATTTTGTAATAGTGAATAATATAGTCTAATTTTAATAAATTACTTATAGATCAAACTCAGTGATTATAATGTCTGCTAATTTCGTATAGTATTATAAAAATATAAATAACATCAATTATTTAAAAGTCTTCCATTAGATATGTTATAAATTTGTATAATAATCTTAAAAGTAATCAGTAAAATGATTTTTATAACAACAATCAACTAAAAATAAAACAATAAACATCTAGTGGCACCCATACGGCTACTAATGATAATGAAGTGAACATCTAGAACAGTAAAAATCTGTTCTTTAATGTTTACACAATTAATTACGTAGAATTTGAAAATGAATTAAATGTTAATTATAATAAAGATGCAGTAACAATAAAGAACAAATTTATTTTGAACATTGATGAAGAAACCATGAAATGTGGCGCTAACACCAATGTCTCACCTCTTTCCTGATCGGCCACAGACTCTAAAAGGCATGAAAAAGTTAAAGGCTATAAGAAGAGAACAACGGAAAATTTTAAAAATCCAGAAAATCCTACTAAATCACTTATTTTATTTGGGAGATAAGAAGTTAAAAGGAATTCTATAATTTAATAATTGATACGTACTTTTCTTTGGCTTCTTTCAGTAAAGCTTTGATGCAGGCTTGCTGGAAGCCTTTCCAGTCTTGATTAAAGTCAGCGCCTAACTCTTCAAGAGCCACCTGCAAATGCATAGCAAGTTGCTGAAAACCTTGTCAAGACTAATTTAATATACAGTGTCGATAATGATTCTGTTCGATCCATATATAATATTAGCTTATAGCATCCATGACCTATTTGTGGTTAAGTCTAGACAGGTACATTGCCAAGCCTTACTATAAAAGTTTAAAATTATTGCTTACGCCTAGTCGTTGAATTCTAATGCGTATATCATTTGCAGATTAATTGGTTTATTTACTTTATATGTGGTGAGGTAAAGATAGAAATTACATCAATGTTTTGCTACTCAATGTTGCGTGAAATTATTTTTTTTATAAAATAAAGGCGCAGTTAAACTATTATAAAGGAAGATATAAGTGTAACGGCTGATGACCTAATGAGTGATGACTTAAAAATTATGTGGCATTTTAAAAGAGGTAGCGGACATACTTTTATTGTAATTATTGCATTTTTAATGGAAAGAAGCAAGTTTATGGCGTTTACTAAGTAGGCGAGACTACTTATTTCCTGTTAATGGTAACGTAAATGCCGTTTTAAAGCTACAAATACTAAATTTACATTCATAGATTTCATCTTTTTAACGATTATTGAGTTCTAATCGCAAAGGATCAGCGATCACTAACCCGAATGCTAAATGTGATGAAAACTTATGCCCTTGTAGGTGTGTATGTGATTGAATCCCTACATGATGTAGGGATTCAATCACATACACACCTACAATCTTACGAAATAACCACAACCCCTAGTCCAGTACCAGCCCTGATATACCAAGCTCTGGCAATGATTCGGTTAATTGCGGGGCAGGGGTTTTAAAAATTTTGAAGAGAGACCGCATACAAGCGGCACAAGATCGTATTGCCAGGAGTTCCCGTGAAGAGAGCTACGTATAGCATAGGATATACGCCCATCGGTTGAAGAATAAGAATAGCAAATATTGTATAGGTACGCACCGGCACGCTCTCTTCAAAGTAGTTGAACTTGCATCTGGCCAACATATCAGCAGGCGCCAGAAACAATTGCCGATGCTGCTGTATGAGCAGCAGTAAACACGCATGTGCTGCCCGTGATTCACTAATTTGACGTTGGTCTGCTACGCTTTCTATAATCGTTCTGAAATTTTTATTCAACATCAATTAGGAAAATGTGAAATTCTTTTTGCCTACATTATAGACAATGTTATATATTTAAGTTTAGAGAATAATGCAACAAATGTATTAATTGTTAAATACTTTTGTGCCATTTTCATTCACAATAACATAAAATCTTATATACACGTTTTTATTATATAGTACAACAATACAAATACCATGTCCTTTTTAAGTTTTAAGAAAAGCTTTTAATCAAGATCCGACTTCAGTAACAAATGTAATGACTATGTAAGACTTTGGATACAAAAGAGACAATTTACTTTTTGAATACAGGCTTAAAATAGGGTCTGAAGATATATTTAAAATTTCTAGCAATTAGTTCGATTCAAGGTACTTACCTATTAGAATTGCCTTCTTTGGTACTACCAGTGTGTGATGGCATGTGGTGGAGCCTTAACAAGGTGGGAGCGAAACAAACAGCTAAATTTGATGCTGTCATCTGATTTACTGCCGCACGTTCAGCAACCTGAGAAATAAGTATACAATACCACTGATTTCAAAGCGCATATTGATAATGCACTACCACAAGATTGTTTTATATTAGTTACTTGAAAGAGCACTTAGGCTTGATTTTCAGGAAAAATTCGATGCTCACGCGTCAAGCAATTTCAAATAAATATATTGAGGATAATAATTATAAAAATAATACATACCTCAGCCAAAAATATTAGAAGCGATTGCAACGCTTCTAAATGTTCTTCAGGTAAAAGAAGTAATGCGCATTGCACAGCATCTGGCCTTAATGGTTCTGGTACATCTGAAAGGATTTGAAATGTTTAATTTACGATTAATAAAGTATAGTAATAAATAGGGACAAATTCATGAAGAAGTTATTCTTCATCAGTACAATGAGTATCTAGCCTTGAGGAACTGTTTATAGCTTTAGTATGATAGGAAAATACGTTGTCGCCTCGTCCTTGGCTTGGATAGTGAGCTTGGAGCTGTCTGGCATTGAAAGCATCCATGCAGTCTGTATGAAACACCAATGACAGCAGCGTTGTATTAGCGTTTACCAAAAAGGTTCTAAGGCATAATGATTATAAACATTTTGATATCCATACCAAAATTCTATTTACCATTATTTATGTCATTCGCTATCGAGACAATGTCAACGAAAAACTGATTTACACATATAAAAATAAAAAATTGAAAGAAATATAATTACGTAAATAACCATCAAATTCAAATTCAAAATATTCTTTATTCAAATAAACTTGTAAACAAGTGCTGTTGAATCGTCAACTCTACTGCTGGTTCGGAAACTGTTACTGCTGTTCCTTCCACTTGACCAACTCTAAATTTTCGCTTCCATTCTCTCCTATCACATTTCACACAATCCAAACTGTTTGTCGAACTGCTTCTAGTCATATATCCATCCATATGCATATTTAACACCCGTTTGGTCACAAGATTTTCAACCCTCTTGATTATATGCCAATAAATCTCAATCTTGCACTTTCTTTGTATGATGGGCGCGACTTTCAAACTTCCCCTTATATACAAAAATATAGTGTAAGATCCCTTAAAATATAGAAACGCTTTTAAAATTTTTCAAGGTAAACTTACGCTGGAAGATCGCGATAAATGTTTCACTCAATTTGTTCGTCAGCAACGCATCTGGTAGTTCTCTAAAATACTGTTTGACCATATCTGCAACGTCATGCGCCTGCGCACCATCGAAATTAAGACTAGACTGGTTGGGATCTATGGTATTCATGTTCTCAATAGCAAAAGGCGCATTCGCAGCACCAGCTGATTCTACCATCGTTCGCAGTTTTGCTATTCTAGATTTAACACCGGCTTTACGGAATATACCCATCTGGAATGTAATTAAATAATCATTATCGAACTATAATATTATTCTTTTTAACTCTATTATTTCATAATCACTTGGTTAAATATGAAATTATAATCATACTAGCTGTGCTTGCAGGTTCGACCGCATGGAAATCAGTGTCACAAAAATACAAAAGTAGTAATCGTGAGTTAAGCGTAAAAGATAGAGACATGCTGTCGCGGACTTTTTCGTAGTATTCTGTTGATCTACAATTTTCCAGTCCATTACTTCAGTGTATCTCTACTGGTTTACGCGGCATATACTTTTTAATTTCCCAGTAGGCGAGTTTTTTTTACAACCACGCGAACTCTTCAACACAATTAACATAAAACCGTAATGTACTATTAACCTAAATCTTCTGGAAATATTGCATCTGTTAATAAAAACCGTTCAAAAATCTGTTCGGTAGTTTTTGAGAAAATAGATTACATACAGACAGACAGCTTTTAGAGACTTTTTTTTATAATAAGTATACATTACCTGATCTAAAGCATTGTTTTTCAGCCAATTAAGAGCACACTGTATAGGCTTTGGTAAAGAGTGGCCGGTCCTTTGTAAGGATACTGTTAATGGTACACCAAAAACTGTTTTATCTGGAAAATAACGGAGTATATTAATTTATGAAATATATGCAACTAATAAATTAATTACATCGATCTCACTGTACCTTTATAATCGGGTGTTTTGATTTTTCTTATAAGTTTTGGTAGTTCCCAATTCCATCCTGACTTATGAGAGGGACAGTATCGTTCCATACAGGCTGTTAGTCTTAAAAGTGCTAGTTTTCTTAAGATGTGCAGCTGTCCACAAGACAGTGATGACATTGGACGGGATACTGGAAATAAGGATAGTTATTGTACCACTTTAAAAGATTGAAAGCTGTGCTGATTGATCAATCGAAAATGTAAAATTGGCTATTAAAATTTCCACAGTTTCGACAATTCCATATTCTAAGTCTTTTACTTGTCAGAATCAAAAAAAATCTGACTTCTTTACAGATCTTACAGTATGTTTTATCGTATTTATATAATATATTTGTATCTTTATAATATGTTTTGCATTTGCAACTTACAGTAAGTCTCAGGATTTTTTTGGTTTGGCGCTGGCTGTAGAGTATTGTGGGCTTTCGGACCTCCATTTAGAGCGTTCGTTCTAAATGAATACCACCTTTGAATGTTATTTCTGAAACAAGGACGTTTTAAAACAATACTTAATTGTAAACGATAATCATATAAGTAATTGATGGAGTCGCTGCTCAGTCGCAAATTAACAGGGATTAACAGGGATAATTGTAGGGACTTTTCAGAGATATGCAAGTTTCCACACGGTGTTTTTCTATACCGAAATCATATTATAATTTACGAATATCAATGAGACTTATAAGTTGTCACAGAAAAACTTGTTGCCTGTGAAATTGAAACACGTAAACCCAAAGAGTAACACGGTCTCACTGTTAATTAATCAGATATGTCTGCCCCAATATGTTTAAGCATAAATTGACATCACTTTTTAATACAATCGTGACTCTGGCTTAGCTTAATGTTTAACAAACACCAATAAAGTTATGTGAATTATAGATATGACTTACTTTTTAGTTTTAATATCAAGACTATCGTCATCATCATCATGATCTCCATCATGAGACCTTGAACCCGCTGAGTTGGGACTACTATTGAGTTCCGAACTTCTTGATGCCGACTTATCTCTTTTAAGGCTTCTGTCTCGAAACCTAAGAAAATATTGTTGTTATTAAAATCGGAAACATAAATGTTGCAGACTAGCATTATATATTTTTTGAGTTAGATAAAATAACTAGCGGTTGAGCCATGCGTTGCCTCGGGTTAGTTTTTCCTCAAAACAAAAGTGTAATTCACAGCTTTAAAAAATCTACGATCACCACCAAACTTTACAGGATTATCTGCTGAGTCAGAGTGCTAGAGTGACTGATCTAGAGTGCCTGAAAATTTCTTTTTTTTTAAACTTTCGCGATTCATACTGATTATTATATAAACACACGGGTCACATCACGTTATAATCGAATTACCTTTATACAAAGTTCAACGTTTCGGCAGAGTTGCATCCACCGTGGTCACGAACTGACCAGTCAGTTCGTGACTGGTCAGTTCGTGGACACGGTGGATGTATAAAGGTAATTCGATTATAACGCGATGTGACCCGTGTGTTTATATAATAATCTGAAAATTTTATTAAAAATGGTCCACCTGTTTCGGGTTCTATAAAGACCATACATACGACTAAATATTTTCTATTTTATGAATCGATATGGTCAATCAGGTAAAGTAGTCACGTAATGACTCCTTTATAAAAATATGTTGTTTTTTATTCATAGAATTTTATCACGGAGTATTGACTGCTGGAATTATTTAAAAGCTGCTATTCATTACCATGAATCTATTACCCTATTGTCAGGTCCTATAATAAAGCCAATGACTCATTTTAAGACAACTCGTCATGGTCTACAATGCTTATATAGGATATAGGTGAATAATATATTCCTCTCATTGTGTTAGTTATTACAAAATAACATTTAGTAACGTTATTGTAAAACGGTAATTAGTCTACGATAATTGCTTTTAAAATGGCGCAGACATTGACGTTTGTAGACGTATTGTTGTCCAGTGACGTAGATATATCCTTTTATTTAACGGTGTTTTTAGTCATCATTTCCTTATCTCACTCTAAGTGGAGTCGGAACAATATGTTTGAACCATGTCGTGATGCCATTTAGGTATTTTCGGAACGGCCGCCTGCCTGACGTCAACTTACCTAACTCGCCTTTTACAACACCTCGGTAAGAAATGAGAATGATCTATTCTACTCAGCCGGATACTAAATGACACATTCTTAAACTGTGATTTAATTTTTGCGATTGTTTCGGTTAGTATTTTATTTAAATTAGAAATTCTGTTTCAGTCAGACGGGTGTTCGGTTCATTTTGTAACATGAGTTTTAATATGGTCCCGACTGTGTCACTTTTCCTAACCCACTTGGACAAACCTACCAATATCTCGGAGTTTGTAAAGCTCGTAGCATATATATCATCCTTTATTTAGAGTCTTCAATTTGGCTTGGCCTTAAAATTAACGCTCCACTTAATGTCTTGGGGTATAATGTCTGAGAAGTTCCTATCCTTTAAAAGTGTTATTGATTTGTATGCAGATACAAATTAACATGTATTTTTTTAATTTGGATACGTATTAAAATTCATTTATTAAAGATGATTTTTCATAAGAATTGATACTCACTTTTGTCCATCTTTTCCTAGATTCAAAGAGCTTGTTCTAATAGCCTGACGTCTGTGTGGCGTATGGGCTGGAGATTTTTGTACCTCACGGAGTACTTCAGGATCAGGTTTTAGTTCTATCTGAGGTGGTGATGGTTCTACGTACACCTACAATGTTAATATTTACTGTAACGGATCAATATTGAACCTATATTGTAGCGAACATTATACTTCAAACATTCAATATACAAATTTTATCAAATACTATAAAAGTCTATGAGAATTAATTATATCACTCTAGTCAAGCTTTAAAGGTTTACTTGCCTCAGTATTTTGATGAGTATTATGCTCCTTATAATAATTATGTCTCCAACTCGCTGGTTGACATTCAGAATCGCTTAATGCACTTGAATCGTCACTTTTCAGACCTCGGTGAAACATTCTCTTTGCTCTTCCCAATTTTGACTTTGAACTTTTATTGCTTGAGCCCATACTGTTATCAGATGCATAACTGGAACTATCATCTCCGAAAGGAGGATGTAATATGGGAAATATTTGTTCCAACGGAGCTATAGGCGATGGTGGCATAATTGTCATAGGCGAAGGAGGCTGGGTCCGAATGGCTGGAGCATGAGCAGGGGAACTATGGAAATCAGGAAAAGGAAATGCTGTTGGTGAGGTTGGAGTCATATCTATATAATTTAAATCGGGATATTTGTCTTGTTGGACATCTAGGAAGTGTGGTGATGATACTATGACCTCTGTTCTATTTTGCCGTTTTCTTCGTCTAGTTTTAAGGGATTCAACTCGTCTAAGTAAAGCTTTTGCTCCATCCCGTAATCTTTCTGATCCAGTTCGGCGAAATCTAGTACCCGTTTCTTCTTCATCTTCTTTATCACTTGGTAACTGTATGTGAGTTTGTTGACCTGGCACTGTTAATCTGTAACAAATTTGGTTCGGTTAGGTAACTTTATCAATTTATCCAAACGAAGTACTAGAAAGAAACTAGTCGGGCTAACCTGATAGAATAAGACGTGAGTATAGAGCCGATTCTATACATCAACTATGAATACTACGTATAATAGTTTAAATTAAAAAAAGTTAAGTACATTCGGTAAGTTTGATACTACACTTATTCATCACGTATTTGTAAAAAGGTGTAGATTTATATTAATAACACGTTCGGTATTTGGAAAAGAATTAATGTTTAAAAATTAGAATATTTCATTCACTGGTTCATTTACTAGCATTCAGAAAGGTAAAATTAATCGAAATGTACAAATTGGATTTCGTATCAAAACATTTACAAATTACGGTAACATTGAAATCAGTTTATCTTACTCCAACTGATTTAAGACTATCACATATGTAAATCGAATCGTTCACTAACAATATCAAAAGCAAGCCAATTAGTAACAATTTACATTCCGAACTAAATGGATTAATGAAATGGCAATTTGTTACACAGATTAGATTAATTTCGGACATGGAAAGGCAAACTCATTCCACTGGTTTGTCTATGATATATTACTGTGTTACGTAGACGGCGGAGTGTTAAAATTATGTAAATCAAATTAACTGACGCTGCCGTTTACATAGCGGTTGCGAGTGTATTTTCAGGATTTACATCATGTTAAATTAAATTATAATTTCTATTCCCTATAACATATTTGTCGTCCAAGACACTTAGACTTAATGTAAGAATTTTACTATCGATGATCGTCTTCTGCTAAAACAAGGGGTCTCTGATATAATATCTGCAGTACTTATATTGATTTTATAATTTTTTAAGGCAAATTCATATAAGGTTTTAAGACAAATTCATATTAGGTTTTAAGACGTAGATTGATTTTAATGATTTAGTTAAATTTTAATGAATGGTGAAATTCTTATAAAGCCCAATCAAACAATAGAAATCATATTCGACTAACCGCCATTTTAAAAAGATACCACTTTTTAGTGTCAAAAGTAAGCTCAGAATATTTCAATGCATGATATAATGATCTATACTCGGTATAACAATATATTGTTTCAAACTTACGTAACAATTTACTTGACATCTTTTCAAAGTTATGTGAAACTTGGCGTGTTAGCGTTGTTAGACAAGTGGCAACATGTAACTTGTTTCCAATAATTGTTCTATTAAGGTTCTTAGTAAACAATTTTCAAACAAAGCTCAGCAGAATTAAATTACGACGTAATTTTGTCTATTTTCTTCCTTAACTTTGGTTTTGTGTCGCTCTAATCTGTTTCTACTATCATTAGCATTACAAAATGTTACACGAGTGTTGAACTAAATGATAATGATTTTAAATTTAACTAAGTGCAACTGTAAAATGTTAATTTTATTTGAAATCTCTTTTTGATAAAGTAGTACTAGCAGTAATTAATTTAAAATGTCCTATTTCACAATATTCAATTTTGGATTGATCAAAATTTTATTAACGTCGATTTTCTTTCTGAACGTCGATTATTATATTGCCACATATAAAATGTTTTTTGATGCAGTCCTAAAGACTACCTAATGATCCCATTTCCCTGTTGTACATTATGTGTTTTACCTCGTTTTTAATTTTTGAAAACTCTCCTTCAATAAGATGCCTTATAAGAAAAATCTCATAATTTTCGTACCCACTCTTCCACTCTTCCATCATTTGTCAACTCTGCTACTTCTTTATCACGCATTTCATACTTCACACAATCGCTCTATCTTGTATCGGCCTCCCTCTATATATATTCATATTATCTATATATCTTAATATTTAAATGAGTTAATCTTGTATATATATATATATATATATATATATATATATATATTTTCCGAATCTCGGAAACAGCTCCAACGATTTTCCTGAAATTCAGCATGTAGGAGGTTTTGGGGGAGAAAAATTGATCAAGCTAGGTTTTATGTAAAAAAAATATTGTTTTATCCCTGTTTTTGGGCATTAAAAAACACTAACATTTATATTGAATTGAATTTTCGCCATTAACTGTCAAGTCGGCTTAGCTTATTCAGTTAACGGGCAGCCTCGAGAAATGTGAATGCCAAGGATCGATCCTGAACTAATTAATTGTTTTTTCTTTTCTTTAAAGTTTTTTATTTTTTTTGTAAAAAATTACCGAGCGAAGCTCGGTCACCCAGATATTAGATATTTAAGTCTTCTGGTAACATGATTTTCATCCCTCCTCAATACATGTCTATACCAACAGAATATCCCAATACAAACAATACTTATCAGAATAACCATAGCCCATAATTACTTCCCGCAATTTAGCAACCCAAAATAGAAACGTGAGAGGTGAAGGGCCCGCGCCCAAATTGTAAGTAGAACAAATAGCTGGAAGGCGTAATTACGGTGATTTGTCCAAGATTGACGGACGTCACGAAATCCATTGTTTACAGCTACTGATTAGGTTAATCTATCTTGTGAGATTGAAGTCCGAGATGCAAGTACCTGCGTTCATTTACTCATACACTATTGATTTCTATGAGTCTTCTTCTTTCTCAACTGATAGATGCCCACTACAAAAAATAGGTCTCTTCAGAAAACAAAGGCTCCTTCCAACCTTTTTGTGCTATGGTCACTTGTCAAACAGATTTGGGGATCACTCAAAATTTCGATACCGATGCGGCTTCGCCGCTATTTTGGGAGGCTAACGTCAATCAGTCCTTCGTAGTTTGTACCATCACGCTGCTTAAATCTCTTTAGGGCTTTAGTTTTTTTACTTTAGATTTTTAGTCACGATGTTAGTGAGATGGCTCTAGCGCAATAGCAATTTAAGGGACTTATAAGTAGGATTCGCGGGTTTAAATCTCAGGTAAATACTTTGAGTTTTCGTATGGGATATTTATAATTCATCACACGCTTTACAATAAAGGCATCGTCAGGAATACTTGCATATACATCGCGTCCATCTTTCACTTTATCCTATGAAAGATTGTAATTCCTTAAACGTTTTACAATAAAGTAAAGCATTATGAGGAACATTGCAAATACCTACGCAATTCTTGGGCAGCATAGTGGGTCGAAGCTTAATATTCTCAGCAATAATGTTAGTGAGTCGCCAAAGTCTCTTCGTTTATAAGCGAGCTAAATTTAGCAATAACGTTCTAACAGCCGTTATTCGTAAACACTACTAACAAAATCACAAACAAAAACAAAACAAAATATTTATCTTATGTAAAATAACTCATAATATTTGCAAACCTAATGGATGTAGCATAATCAAAGGTAAACATTTGTGAATTTGTAACGAGCATTAGATTTGTAAATATGCCGTGATAGGCGAAATGTAAATGGTGTTATCTCGGTATTCAAATCCCGGTAGTAGATATAATGTTTTATATAAAAAACTTTCCAAAAAATACCTTAGTACCTTTAAAACCGAGCCTTGCTCGGTATTTTTTTTTTAAAGATATAAATAAAATGAAACTTGAAACAAATAATAAAATATTTCTCGATATCCACTAAGCTATTACAACTTTTCAAATCATAGCTAAAATATAATTTGCATTTTATTCTACATTTTAGCATTTTTTCAATGCCTGAAAACAGGGATAAAAGACATTTTTTTAATAAAACCTAGCTAGGTTTCATCAATTTTTCAGGATCAATTTTTCTCCCCCCAAAACCCCTAAACGCTGAATTTACACAAGATCAACTGATTTAAATATTAAAGATATGTGCATCATTAGATTAGACAAAGAAAATTTATGGGTCTCACATCTTCCTTCTACTATTATTTGTTGGACACTCACAGGTCTGCTTATGACCCCCACTCTATCTTTAATAACTCTATAGCAAAGGGTCTACAAAAAATGGCGACGTAAAAGAGCCGTGACGTAAACGACGAAAGAGACGTAAACGAGCTTTTGTATCTAACATTACAATCAGTTGCGCAATCAAGGGCCAATTATCTCGCCGAGAGCCTTTTACAGTTAATCGCTCATTAACATCATGATTATGGGTATTGTCAGGAATGAATATATTTGTTGGCTCCTTGATTGATATGGGGTTTTTCCTGATATGTGACAATGAATTTTGATTTCTTTGTCCAAAAGAGTTAAAGGACATTCGATTTTAATGAAGTAAGATTCCTGTGGATGCTCAAGGACAGGGTTTGTTGATAATGGGTTATATAAATACTCTATTGTAAATTCATTCTTACTGTTATTATTACATTACGTTTTGCGGTGTAAAGTTTGCCCTACTGTAAAGCCCTACTGTTCATCTGTTATTCGAACTTTCCTGCCGTAATGTGCGGGGCACAAAATTATAAAAGTTACGGCTTTTAATCGTTCCACTGGTGCATGCATGCTTCCTCTCCCCGTTTTGGAGAGGAAACCTACCACACTGCTCCAATGCAGTTTGATAGATTAAACATATCCCTGGAATTATCTAGATATATATGCAGGTTTGCTCACGATGTTGTCCTTAACCGAAAGCGTCTGATAAATCGCAAATTACAATTGGATACATAAGTTTTACCAAACAATCGCATTGATTACTACTCGAGGTTAGAACCCGTGATCCCCTCGAAAGGATCTCACCGCTGGGCTATCACAACTATCACCGAATAGAAATACTTAATAAAAATTAAATTAACTCACAAATCAGGCTCCACATCGGTATAATGTCCATCAGCGTCAACCAACCCTACCCTAATGGTGGGCAGGGTTTCATCTTCATCATCCTCAACCTCTCCTCTTGCCTCCCGGGCTTCCCTCTCTGCTAATGCTCGTGCTGCTATCACCTAAGATTCATCAAAAGCATTACTTGTACCTTAAATTTGCGTTAACTATGTATGTAATATCTTCAATTAAGTACCATAAGTTTTTGTTATGTTTCCGTAGTACAAGGGATAATTTTTATCTTATGTGTTAGAGATAAGCTTCAATTTTATCAATATTGGTTCACAGATTTTCACGTGATGCATTAACAAGAAACAGCAAAGCGGACATATAGATATTAAATTAAGAAATTTATAATTTTATTTAAGCTGCTACTGATTCTATGTATTTGTAAAAAGATATAAACTGAAACTTTTACTAACCTGTAACCTTCTTTGGGCCTGGGGTGTAATCTCGACGACTCTTGACCATCTTCTCGACTTCCTCTCGTATTGCCATTTGTCACTTAAAGCGCACTGTTCGTCGTCCGAGTCGTTCTAGAACAAATGTATATCTAAATTAGTCAAAAACCTTTTACATATTTACAAGTCCGACCACGCAGTACTACTTCTCCTTGAAACAAAACTGTCATTGGCAGTGAATGCTCTAGCAAAAAAAAATGCAAAAGACAATCAGACAGAATTACTTTCATACCAATAATAAATGTATGCATATAATTTTACCATCGCAATGGTTTTAAATCAAAACATTATCCACCTTTCAAATCTATGATCTAAATTTACAAAAACGAGCAGCCTATGCCAAACTTTGTACTGGAGTAACATACAAATAAGACCTTTTTTTTATTATCATAAAAATCCAGGAGTAATTTTACTGTTATATTTCTGAATTATGGACGTACAGATAAAAAATCGCTTCAAACATACACGATTAAAATTTGTCAGGACAAAGGAGTAATCGGATTTATTGTAACGAGCTGATTCAGCGACATTCAGTAATTCAATACAATATACCTGATTGGCAATCCCTTTATGTCTAACAAAATCCGCGGGCTCGGACACCAAAAAATTAGCATAAACCGCCCTCCTTTTTATTCTTCGACCATAATTTATACTGTTACACCGTCCTAACCAAGGGTCAACCGATTGTAACAGTACAAGCATCGTTCAGGGTGTGAAATGTGGCGAAAAAGCCTTTTATATTAAAGTGGGAGGCAAGGTTGAAGAATTTGTAGCACGAAGAAATGTAACTACGGTTCCAAGAGAATTGGCAATAAAAGAGGAGGTTGTTTAGTCTGTGCTAGTTGGACACTACGCTAGGGTTCACTTAGGGATCTATTTATTTCTTTCTTTATTGTACATACATATATATTGTTAGAAAAGGGAAAAATTAGCGCATGGCATAATACAAAGGCGGGCTTAACCTCCTCGTGGTAAAAGAAAGTAGAAGTTAAGCGATCATTAGGACACAAAATAATGGAGAGCTTCCGATGTGATTGTGACTTATAATTAAGAGTATTTGGCAAGTGCGGTGTACCTTGGGATACATCTTACGTTTTCCATCAGACGAGATCGTAGACAGGCGCTAGCGTTATCGTAGAAAAAAACCTTAGATACATAATTGTAGGGGCGCAATAGTCGTAAAATAATACATGACTGACTTGGGAAAGTTAGGACCTTATCGCTGGCAAATAAATTCTGTACTATGTGTATTTGTATTGGCAATATTGATTTTGTTTCTGGAGTAATGTTGGATGTCACGATGGAGTGGGACGTTAAAGAAGCCCTATGTTATGTGTCGATCTAATTTGAGTGTAGAAGCCACTGATAAACAGCTTTACAGGAAAAGTCCTTTTATTTTTCATTTTCCATCACAGTCATAATATCTCAAAAATGCGTGCCAGAACGAGAGAAACCTAATTTTTATTGAAGCATAGTGGTTATGAGGTCTAAGCCTTCAAATACAAAGGCATTTGTTCCGAAGTGCAATAACTGGTAGCTAACATTTTCCATTAGATTTAAATTGCTATTTATGAAAAGATTAAACTCTGAGTTCTTCTCGGTTCTTCTCGGTAAGAGCACCATTCAGAACCATTCGCTTCATTTTAATTTGGCGATTTGAAAGTGCTTAAAACGTCAATTGGAACGAAGAATATTTTCAATTTGAATTTTAAATTCCACCGAAAAGCGGATGAAAATTTCATTTGACGATAAAAGATTCGTTTGATGAATTTTGCGACCGCAATATCGTCGTGAGTTCATCAATCTCCGTATCAAGTCATTGAACTTAAAGAACTGGACTTATAATAACAATACAGATTTTGCAATTACAATTTTCGAAGTATTCCAAGATTGCGCTGCGTCATTTGCGCTGTACGCTCGTTTAAATAAGTATTATCTCATTATAAACATTGTTGTGGGGTCCCTTAGTTGTAGAGGTGACAAAATGACTAAATGCAGATTTGAGTAAGTGGATCGTTGTGCTAGAAGACTCCCCCCTTTCTTCTGTTTCAAAAAATTACATAAGTAAATACATATAGAAGCAGAGTGGACTGACCCGTTGGGTAGTGATCCTGCCTTCAGTTCCGCGGGTCGGGGGTCGTTTCCCGCCTGGGGACAATATTTTCTATAAACAATTTGTTTGTTCTTCGAGCCTGCGTGTATATTAGTATTTAAGTATGTATTTGAAAATTATATACATTCACCAGTGGTCTGTCACCCATAACACAAGTGTTAAATTACTTACATTGGGGACGGACGACCGTGTGTGTAAGTGTCCCCTATATTTATTTTTATTTATTTATTAGTGTGGTGGGTCTAAAATACAATAAAAAGGGTAAAAAAGGCAGCCAGCAGTGCGATAGTAACGCTTAAGCTTAAGCGAAAGCTTTATATCTTACATATATAATAAATCCACCGTGTGGTAGGTATCCGGCTGAGTATTAAAGACAACCCTCGTTTCTTACCGAGGTGTTGTAAAAGGCTACTAAGGTAAATTGATCCACCGTGTGGTATTCGGCTGAGTAAAGTGTAGTGAGTAAAAAAATCGTCGTAAAGGGTGACTAAGGTAAGTTAACATCAGGCGGCCCGTCGTAAAATAACTAACCTAAATATGTAACAACATTTTTAAACATGTTGTGCTGATCCCATTTAGAGTGGTATAAAGGCAGGAAGATGATGATGAATATTCATATCAACTAAAAACTATCCCTTCAAACCCACTTCTGAAATGTTGATTATACAAATAACCCTTTTTTCCAATCCTCGTATTAAATAACAGTGACGTCCCCCTTGTCTCCGAGTATATTGCCTTCAGGCATTTGGGAACATGAAACTGGGTAAATGTTAGCTTTACCCGTTAAGAAAAAGTTTTTCTTTTGTCTTTTATATACCCGCTCCTTCGTTAACCCAAGATTATCTTTCGTTATTTTCTTTTCCAACGAACGAGCCCGTTGTATAAAGCAATTGTGTCTTTTCTTAACAATCTCATGAAATCCTTGAAATTCTTTCATTCTTTCTTTCATTGCAGATTGTATGCAGTGTGTAATATATTTTTTTGTGTATTTAAATTAATAACTATTATACTTGTTCTTGGAACTATCTCACTTTTAAATAATTTATAGAATTGAGCGTTACTGTGCGAAGATCCATAATACAAAAATAATACAATTTTTTTTGCTATAATCCGCAAATTAAGTAATATAGAAAATATATATAATGCTAAATGTAGAGTGGACACTCCGTTTTCATACCTGATACATGCAGGATTCGTAAAAACAGATGCACAAACCTCCACCACCGCCACCACAATCCACAAGCACTACATACGTTCACTATCACAAACTATAAACCACCCTCATTTCTTACAGGGGTGTTGTAAAATGCGACTCAGGTAAATTGACGCCAGGCAGGCGGCCGGACGTAAAATACTTAGCGAAATTATGTGACAACATGTTTATAACATGTGCCGACCTTACTTAGAGGAGGAGGAGGACACATTGTAAAAAGAATGAAAATGATTAATTTTATTTATATGCAATATGGAATTAATAATAATTGAAATTGAATTGAATCCAAACATCCAACTAATGCTGCAATGATTTTGGGGATTTCAAAACAATTACCGTAGTACAGTACTGTTTTTAGTAAAGTTTTAGTACTTTAAAACTAGTTAAACATCAGTTATTTCACTAACAGAGATTTCTATACAAGAAAATAGAAATTATATTATATATGTATCATAAAAAGCTTTTACATTTGTTCCGTGCACTCTAATTTTTTTGGTATGTGATCCTTCTATTTCTATACGAGCTTTGAAATTGACTTTTATTCGTGACGCTAAACAATTCCGTCTTTATTTACTTACTAAGGCTGGATTCAGACTATGATGCCGTTCTCGGTACGATCTCGCTCCGTTCTCGGTCCGGTAAAATATTGTTAAACAACAAACAGTCAGAGTGTTCACACTATCGTATCGCGCCAGTCCCGGTCCGATATCGCTCCAGCACCGGTTCGTCAAAAAGAATATTTTGACTGAAGCTAGATCGAACCTGTCTCGGCGTTGTACCGACATCGACAATATGAACACGCTTCTGTTTTAACTCCAGACTTTCATCAGACGTGCCTGACATTAGGACTCTTCCACAGTCCGACTATAATCCTCCACAGCGCGTCGCTTTAAGCCGAGGTTCGGCCTCACGGGAGGCACCCTTAAGGCGACGCTCCCAGGATGCTGCGGGCCTCTTTCGAGACCCGCTCTCCTAGCACTTCACCCCCGGCGATGCTTCTGCGCTCGCCCACTCTCCCGGTGACGCTGTCAAAGCCTTCATGGCTAACAGCCTTAGTTAGTGTCCGAAAAAAAAAACAGACGTGCCGCGAGTGTGTTTTAATTAAATCAAATTAAGTTAAAGGTAATAAATAGTGGGAATCTGAATTAGGTAAGTATTTATCATGTACTTTATAAAATTTGTTATAAGTGATTGTATTATTATAATTTTTTATAAGCTTATCTTTCTTTCTTATTCCTTTTCTTCTATTCTTTTGAATCTTCTTTTCTGTCATTCTTTTTCTTTTTGTGCTATTCTTTTGATTTTTCTTGACTTTTTTTAATTTTATTTTAGCCTTTTTTTATTATTCGGTTATTCTTTTCTTTTTATTTTTTCTTGCTTTTCTTTTCTCATTTTTTTATTGAAATACTAAATGCTGTTGAATTAAATTTATATAGTTATTTTCCAAAACGTCCTATGTCAACTACGGAGCGAGAACGAACCGCGAACGACATCATAGTCTGAATTGAGCTTTTGGCATGATTCAGACTATGATGCCGTTCTCGGTTCGATCTCGCTCCGTTCTCGGTCCGGTAAAATATTCTTAAATAAAAAAGAATCAGAGTATTCACACTATAGTATCGGGCCAGTACCGATCCGATATCGCTCCAGCGTCGGTTCGTCGACAAGAAAATTTGACTGAAGTGAGATCGGACCTGTCTCGACCTGAACTCGCTTCTTTTGTTTCAACTGCAGTCTTTCATCAGTCGCGCCGCATGTGTTTAGCATTTATGTTAAATAAAATTAATTAAATAATTATGTCTGGTAATAAATCGTACAGTTCAGAAAAAGTTAACTATTTCTTTTGTGGTTTATAACATTTGTTATAGATAAAGAATAATTCTGCTATAATTATTTTACCAGTCTTTCTATGTGCCTTTTTTTTGAGAAAAGTGCATAGAGTTAAATTAATAAATAAATGGTCGACTGTTTTACAAAAAATAAAAAATAAATTGAATATTTATTTTTGAATTTAAACTATCGTGAGTGTTATTCATAATTAATGTATAGATTCCGGCTATACTCACGTCTTATTTTATCGGATGAGCGTGACTAGTTTCAAGCCCATACGGAGCTCTTATTCATGAGCTCTTTACGCGGCGTTATCGCGGCGGGAAACTAGTCAGGCTCATCCGATAAAATAAGACGTGAGTATAGCCGGAATCTATACATTAATTATGAATATTTATTATTTGCAGATGAAAGACATATTGAATTTGTGAAAAGTAGACGCAGCCTGTATGATTTGCAGTCACACTACTACAGTGACAATATTTACAAAAGGAAAATATGGAACGAGATTGAAGACGCAATAGGATTACCTGGTGCAAAAGTAATGAGAATATTATTTTGCTATAATCCGCGATAAAAGAAAATATATGTAATGCTAAATGTAGAGTGTACTATTCGTTCTCATACCTGATACATGCAGAATTTGTAAGAACCCATGCACTACCCGACACCGATGGCACAACAATACACAAGCACTGCACACATTCACCACCACGATCTCAACAATTGTTTCGCCCCGTAACCGAAGCATCGTCAGGAGATAGACTCCACGACAAAATCGCAAAGCGATATAGCAAAATAATATTCTCATTACTTTTGTATTATGGACCTCCGCATAGTAACGCCTAATTCTATAAATGATTACCTGGTGAGTAAAACACAAACGTAACAAAGTGATATTCATTTAATTGCTTTATTGTAATTATATCGCAAGTTTTTCTTGCCATGGCACTGATACTTCAGGAGAGTTGATTTTTATTTCCCTTATGCCTATAGGCCTATGCATTTCCTCTTTGTCTTTTTAGATTTTGCACGTGATTATTATTAATGTAATACAAATTACCCTCGAAATTCATCGAATTCCAGAATTTCTAATAATATTATGCAGAATGCATGTTGTTACATATCCTTATTTATAAACGTTATATTTCTATTATAGGAGCAAGGAATCGATGGGAGCGACTAAGAGCTCAATATCGCAAATACCTCTCTAAATTAAAAAGTGGCCAAAAGTGGCCAAGCAGCTTACAAAGTTTGCAAATGGCGATATCACGACCAAATGTAATTTATTAATGAGTACATAACTGTAATAGACTACGAATATCCAATATTGCCGATGATGAAGTTAACAATTACAATATTCGTGATATGGATATTGAAGAGACAGATGAACCAACAACTATGATAAGATAAATTGATGTCAATGAAGGAGCTTAATTAGAAATTTATTCCGTCAATACGTTCGCTAGTAATGTACCACTGGAATAAATAAAAAAATATAAACAGAAAAAAACAGGACCTCAACAGGAAAATGCATTATCAACCAACACCATCACCGCTACATCTTTATATTTAAATGAGTTAATCTTGTATATATATATATATATATATATATATATATATATATATATATATTTCTTTTCTGAATCTCGGAAACGGCTCCAACGATTTTCCTGAAATTCAGCATGTAGGAGGTTTTGGGGGAGAAAAATTGATCTAGCTAGGTTTTATGTAAAAAAAAAATTGTTTTATCCCTGTTTTTGGACATTAAAAAACACTTACATTTATATTTAATTGAGTTTTCGTCATTAGCTGTCAAGTCGACGTAGCTTGTTCGGGTAACGGGCAGCCTCGAGAAATGTGAATGCCAAGGATCGATCCCCAACTAAATAATTGTTTTTTCTTTTTTTTTAAGTTTTTTTTTTGTAAAAAATTACCGAGCGAAGCTCGGTCACCCAGATATTATATATTATGTAATTCATGCATGTAAATGATTGTTATAATTTAAATATACAAATTTTATACAATATGATATTTTATTACTTACCTTATCCAAACCATTAGTAACCTGTCGAAAAGAGGTTAAGTTTCTTTTTAAAATTTGCGCTCAATTATTTTTAAAATCATTTCAAATATTCCTGAATACAATTCTAAATCAATATAATGAACATTATTTTTCATTATTTACCAAATGACGAAATAAAGTATAATATTCGTCTTCCTCTTTTCTCGGTAATAAACTTTTACTTTTACTAAAACCCATATTTTCTTGTCCCCTTTTTTTCTTTTCTTTTTGTTATAATTTTTTTTTAATTTATATCTTGTTTATCCAAAATGCTATTGTTGCTAATTCTTCAATAGAAAAATTGAATTCCATTTTCTGGCGAATAAAATTAATATGATTCTTTTTTTAAACATCGTATGTCGACCATGAATCGAGATCGAACCGAGAACGGCATCGAGTAGTGTAGACACAGTAAGATTTGACCGGACCGAGAACGAAGCGAGATCGTACCGAGAACGGCATCATAGTATGAATCCAGCCTAAGTGTCTCTAACAGTTTTGACCCCGATAATTCAAACTGACATATCATTCATCGATGCAATTGTGACGCGTCATGCTAACAAATTATCGTAACGCGCACAAGAAGTGAATCCAATATGCTTAATTCAAATCAAGATGGTTTCGATGTACTAACGACGCTATGACAGGCTATAGCAGGTCGTCACTATTATAGAGTTAAGTCGACAAGTGAAATTTTCATATATGCCATATTATTATGCTTTATCATAAATGCCATATGCTGGGGCTACACTAGCGTACTACGGCGAATATTCGGGCTAAGGCAATGTACTCATATGCAGCCGGGAGTAATGTTGCATCGCGGTGTATTCGGTCACACACGATGTACTCGTAGCATCGGGGCACTGTCAGTAACCTAGCGCTCATTAAAGAGATTTGTCGCGACAATATTCGTTTGATAGCCACAGCTATGTCACTACAGTGTTGTTCGCACTTTGACGTTCGGTTTCTGTGAATAGTAGTCATCCAACATTATCCTCTTTCGTCTAATTTTCATAGTTCGTACCTGATACTCGTGAAAATGTAAATAATAATTTACTGACACTGATAAGACACTGACTGTTTCGGACGCACAAAACTGCATATAATATATATTCGCAGTGGGCCGCTTTCTGAATCTTCGCTCGCCTAATGTAGACAAGAACATCGTGTGCGCGCGTTACACGATGATTTACGCGCAAACGCGAATCTTGGCCCGCTAGTGTAACCCCAGCATTAAGAATAAAGTTTTCGAACGTGATGCTAATGACCTACGACCCTGAAACCTTGTTAAATATGGACCTCATAAGAAAGCTCAGTCAGCGAAGGAAGCTGTAATAGGAGTTTGCTTTCAATTTTTTATATTTCTGCTGTTCTCCTCTTACATACTAGTTCTCGCATTTGTTCATCCATTCATACTACGCTAGCTTTTACACTGTTGTCGTGTGATAGGTGGATAATAGATTGTGCTTTTCAATGTCATCCTATTCCTGTAGAATTAATAGTATTTCTATAGCCTATATATATTATTTCGGTCTATAAGGAAAAATGTTTCCAAATTTCATCAAAATTGTCCCAGCGGATCAGGCGTAAAAACTTAATAGGTGCATAGTCAGATGTAGTAGATAATAGATAGACAGACAGACTTTAGCATTAATAATATTAGTATGGTTTATTCAGACCAAATAATAGTGATAAATTCGAAATTAAACAATTGGCAACTAAAATTGTCCAGATATGAACCTGTGCCCTTTGATATGGTTTCGCTCCTCGAAATAATTGCACATGGCCTTTAAGGTAATTTAGCCAATTACGCTATTAACCTAATAATAGATTACGTCAAGATTATTAGACTTTACGTTGTAACATTTAGAGAACAGGGTGTCCACATTTAATTAAAAATGGTTTAATTTCGAACTGTGAAAAAGCTGCTCGACTAGCTGACTTTAAAGATTTAATGCATATTATAAAATAAAGTCCCCAAAAGCTGTCTGTCTGTACGTAATCGATTTTTGCAAAATCTTCTGTATAGATTTTTGTACGGTTTTCACTAAAAGATTCTAAAAGAAAGATTCTCGAAGAAGAATAGATACACAACACACACAATCAAATGAATGATGAATGATGAATGATGAATGAAATGAAAAAATAATAGGGCAGATGGGGCTCGAACTTGGGTATTTTCAAATATCTAGACCGCCTGTTCCACAAATGAACTATCATGACTTTACATTTGACAGCGAAAAAGTGTGTGTGTTAAGACCCCGAAACAGGGAATAAACGACATTTTTTAAAAATAAAACTTATATAGATCGATTTTTCTCCCTAAAAGCCCCTACAAGCTGAATATATATATATATATATATATATATATATATATATATATATATATATATATATATATATATATATATATATATATATCCAAGATTAACTCATTTAAATATTAAAGATAATTCGTCAAGTTGTAATAGCATTATAATAAACGGGCGTATAAAATATTTAAAAAACTCAAGGCTCGGTCACCCACTAATACTATAAATCTGTCTATCTTTCCAGGTCTTATCTGTTTATACCAAAACTCAGGTAAACCCTACTCCGTGCTTATCTCAATCACATTTTGAACATTTTGCTAGGTACGGTGGTTTAGTAATTTCCGGATTATTAATTTATTATTAATTTATTATTAAAAAAGCTTAAATATCAAATATTATTAATATTTGATATTTAAGCTTGATCTTAAGTTAAGGACAGTGTCTTAGTTCACATTTTGCACACAACAGAAGTGACCTTTTAATAGATTTCTTTATACACGATTTGAAATTGCATTTAGTTTTTACAATCGATCATTACGATTTTGTTGTGGAGCCTATATATTTGTGAGAGATATATTTGTGCCGTTTGCAGTTGCGACCCTAGGGTCATGGAGTCAAAATGCAAAAAAAAATCGGTTTTAACACCACGGTTAATTGCCTCTTTAGGTGACATGAGGGCTCTTTTTTCGCACAAAGAATCAGCTTAGCGATTCAGCGCGGAAACGCTGCCAGCATTCTTGGGACCATTCCACGAGAGCATAATTTGTATAGTCATCTCGTGTAAGTAATTTAAGATTGATATAACTTGTGCATTTTTGTTTTAAATAAATGTATTCTATTGTACGCTTCTGAATTTAAAATACCGTTAACGCTTAGCTTATAAAAGACCCAATATCCCACAATCGACTTTGATCATGTTTCCCTTTAATAAAGATTTAAGTGGCATAATAGAAAAGAAAGTCCCGCCTGTCACAGGATCCATCTTAACTCCTGAAATATTGAGTAAAGAAAATATCATGTTTCGGGGAATTGCGTACAAATTGAAAGGGGTGCAAAAAGTCAGGGGTCGGCGAGTCAGCTTTGGCATTAAAAGAGGGTTGTTTACTACGAATCGATCAAAGGCTGTTATTTTGTGGGATCAATTTCTGGCTTATTTCGGCGATATTTTCAAAAGACTCTTCGGGATTTAATTTTTGGTTCCGTGAAGGGCCAATCATTATAACTTCTGAGTAGAGAACCCTCTTAGGATAAGCATCCTCCTGCCTTAATCCCACTCTAAGTGGGGTCGGCACAACATGTTATAAGCATGCTGTCACACGATTTGGCTGTGTTTTTATGACCGGCCGCCTGCCTGACGTCAACTTACCTTAGATGTACTTTACGACATACGACACCTCGGTAAGAAAGAGGGTGGTCTATTCTACTGAACCGGATACGACACGGCGGGTCGATTTACCTAAGACCTATTATAAATACAATAAATTTGTATGTATGTTTTTAATGTTTTCACACAAAAACTACTGGACCGATTTCAAAAACTCTTTCACCAATGGAAGGCTGCATCTTTACTGAGCAACATAGGCTATATTACATTAAATAATAGGTATTCGTATTAAAAATGTAATAAGGTGTTAAAATCTGTCATCGCATGCGCTGCGGAAACTTGATTTTATATTGATTATATATTGATGTTATATTTAACAATAAAAAAATCTGTAGTCTGACTTAGTAGACTTTCCACTGCCATGAGATCGGTATGTACGCGGGTGAAACCGCGGGCTATTACTAGTTAATATATATTTTTATTTTTTTTTATTTTTACGTTGTCATTTATAAGTAATTTATGTTCATTTGGAAGTAAACAATTGTTAATGAATGTTATAAATATATAAAATTTACATATATTAAATCAGTTGTTCCGATCATGACCATTATAATATGAAATTTTAAAATTCAGATTCCAAGGTTGTTGGCCGCCAAAATCGATTGCATAAAAAATTCCCTTATCACGCTGAATTATCGAATCGCAATGGTTAATAATAAGGGTCATCCGGCAAAAAAGTTTAGTTTTACATAATGGCGCATAAAAAATGGGAGCATGCTACGACTTTTTTGTTAAAACTTATTTTATTTATACTCTTTATTGTACAGCACAAAGAAAAATAACAGCGATAAAAAGAAAACACAAAGAGTAACGAACTTAAAGGCAGTCCAGGCAGGCATAATATAAGGTTATAAACCTTATATTATAATTATATATATATAATAATATAACATTATAAGCAGAACTGAAATGACTTATGACTATGTGGGAGGTGCACTATTCTAAAATTAAATACATATTAATAATACGCACAAACAAACGAGCAATATATTTAGACATCATAAAAATATATAAAAGTAATAAATATTGAATCTGTAACCTAATAAATAATATAATATAAATACACTATAATTATCTTAATAACTATCATCTTAATTGTTTTCAGATATATAATATTACTTGACGCATTTTTTGAAAATTGATGTGTTTAATTGATAATAATTTTTCCCACGCTTTTCGGTGAAGGAAAACATCGTAAAGAAACCTGCATATCTCTAGAGAATTCTAGGGATATGTGTAACCTACCAATCCGCATTGAAGCAGCGTGTTGGATTTTAGCTCCAATTCACTCTTAAAATGGAGACAGAAGGCCTGCAGTGACATAGTAAAAGGCCTTACTTTTTACGGCTCATTTACGAAGGTAAATAATTTATATAATTAGGCGTTATTTATCGGAGGGCTATTATACAAAAGTAATGAATATTATTTTGCTATATTCCGCGATAAAACAACATGTATGTAATGCTAAATGTAGAGTGTACCAAAATTTTTGTGTCAACCTACGCAGGCAAAGCTGCTGCCATAGCTTGTATATAAACTATATACAACAAAAGATAATAATAATAAATATATAGGACACTTTCACACAGGCTCGTCCATCCCCAAAGTAACTTTATACTTGTGTTGTGGGTGAGAGACAAATGGTGAATATATACATATATAATTTTTAAATACAAATATACACCCTAAGATAATATCAAATAATGTTAACCCACCCACTTGTATCAGAACAATGCGAGCATTTGACCTTTCAAACAATCAATATTGTGTAAAGCTATAATGGGAAATTCATTTAACCTAGCTGCAAAAATATAATAGCGATAACAGTTCTAAGATACAGTACAACTTCTATTGATTGTGGAGGCAACAAAAAGTCACTAAATTACTTTGAACTCGTTAACAGCGAATCTATTGTCAATCTTTTTACATCAAGCAATGTTGAAATTGCTGTATTTTTTAACTAGTTCATTATTACTATAACGACATTTTTGTTGGTATTACATCTTCATTCTCTTTTCTTCTACTTCTTTTTCTTCTGATGGAAGTTCACTCCTGGACGTAGGTCTTTTCGTGGCATCAGTATGGCAAACGATCTTGCGTGTCCCGTGACCTTAACGTGGTCTATCTATCGTGTTAATAGTTTAATTAATTCTTACCAAAGATTCGCCGGTCTAAATCTTAGGTATATGTTAAGTTTTGTTAGTTAGTTAATCTGATCATCCTCCTGTCCTTATGCTACTCTAAGTAGGGACGATTTAATTTGGCTCCGTATTTTACGACCAGCTGCCTGCCTGACGTATTACTTTAGTCGTATTTTACGACGCCTCGTTAAGAAAGAGGGTGGTCCATTCTACTCAACCGGATACCACACGGTGGGTCAACTCATACTAGTCGCCTTTTACGACACCTCGGTAAGAAAGAGGGTGGTCTATTCTACTCAACCCGATACCACACGATGGGCCAACTTACCTACCTTAGCCTTTTACGACACCTCGGACAACTTATTATATTTTAGCTGTCAATTTCTAAAGTTATCTAAGGGTTGTCTATTTATTCAACCGGATACCACACGGTGGGTCAACTTACCTTAGTCGCCTTTTACATCTGGGTAAGGAATGACGATGGTCTATTCTACTCAACTGGATACCACACAGAGGGTCGACTTACCTTAGTCGCCTCTTACGACACCTCAGTAAAAGATGAGGGTGGTCTATTCTACTCAGCCGGATACCGCACAGCTTAATAAAATTAAAAACATTAACTTAATAACTACTCAATCTAAGCCCAGATTACACGACGTCATATACCGCAAAATAACACCGGTAACGAGCTAAATTATTCGATGCAAACCGACGCGCCGGGAAAATTTTGTTATTATGCCGAAGTGACCTACTTATTATACTGATAATATGCTGAAAATATGTTTTGTCCTTTTTGTTAAGTTTTTGCTTAAAAAGAACCGATGGGCGTTAGGGTCTTAAGGTGCTGTAATGGCAACCTTGCACCGGAAAATGCAGTGTCGGAAGACCCCCTACAAGATCAACTGACGACCTCAAAAAGGTCGCGGGGAACCGCTGGATCCAATCGGCAAGAGATCATGTGGTATGGAAATCCCATGAAGAGACCTATATCCAGCATTGGACGTCCATCGGTTGACGAAGAAGAAAAAGGCAAATAATAACATCTACAACGACCTACACAAAAGGGAATCTAATAGTCTATCAAGTCTGCATATAGAAATATACTACTTCAATAAACATTTTTTTTAAATACAGTAAAAACCCTTTAAAGGTACTGCCGCTCGACGGGGATAGGTGGCGGTTATGTCGGACTCGCACCGACTAAAACGACCTGTGTGCTCCACTACGCTGCTGATGGACAGGGTATCGTTGTGCATATTGATCCCATCCTGCAGTCAGCCGCTCTGATCCCAGATACCATCTTCTCCAAGTAGGGACCCCTCAGAAGAGAAGTCCCCTTTGCTAACCGGTGCATAGGGAGCACCAGATGCACCAACCGTCTCGGAGGCATATAAGCTAGGCGTCCGATATCTTGAGCGGGGCTACCGGACCATCTCCGGCGAGGCGGCCTGCGCCTTGGCCAGGTCCCCTCCGTGGGACTTAGAGGCCGAGGTGCTAGCTCAGGCCTACCGCCGTGGAGTCAAAGCCCGTTCTCCGGGGGGAGACTCAGCGGCGGTAGAGGTGGATTGGCGGAGGGCAGCTCAGGAAGAGCTCCTCCGCCAATGGAGGCGGCGGCTTGAATCACCGAGTGCAGGAGCCTGGACGATTTCGGCCATCCAGCCCATTCTCCAGGGCTGGGTCGCCAGGGGGCATGGGTCCTCACCTTCCGCCTGACACAGGTGCTTTCCGGACATGGTTGTTTCGGGTGGTATCTGTGGAAGGTGGCCCAGCGCGAGGCGACTGGTGAGTGCCACGAGTGCGGCGCCGACTTTGACACAGCGCTGCACACGCTCGCAGACTGTCCAGCTTGGGCGGTTCAGCGGGCGGAACTCGTGGCACAGGTGGGGCACGATCTCTCCCTGCCCACTGTGGTTCGCACCATGGTAGACTGGGAACGATCGTGGGCAGCGATGGCCTCCTTCTGCGAGGACGCTATCTCGCGGAAGGAGGCGGCGGGGCGGGTCCGGGAAGTCGAGTCCTTGGATCCAATCCGCCGCAGGCGTTCGGGGCGCAGGTGACTCGCCGAAGTCTGTCGCATGCCGCCCTAACGGGGACCTCCGAGCGATCCGACGGACGCTCGCTGAAGTTAGGTCCCCGAGGCGTTCGATGCATCTGGTGCTCCCGATGCATCGTCCAGCGGAGGGAGGGGCCACTTTCAGAGAGGCCCCGACCCAGAGGTGGCGCACTCTGGGCTACAGAGTTACTGCTGGCGGGGATGGGGGGCAATGTCTTCATAGGTACCCTATCTCCGCCACCAGCAGCGTAGTGGAGCACACAGGTTATTTTAGTCGGTGCGAGTCCGACATAACCGTCACCTGTCCCCGTCGGGCGGCGGTACCCATAAGGGGTTTTTTCCTGTTAAAAAAAAGGCGTCCGATATAGATATAAATCTATAACCAAACATGACTATATATATGACATAACTAGTTATAACTGGTATCCTACTAGCTTAGAACCGTATTTCGCTATTCTGAACTAAGAGACCAAAATTTTTTTAACAAATATAATTTTGACAAACATTTTTAGAAACAACTAACAAGATTCGCCTATTCTCAATTTTCTACATTTATTTTCATAACAGCGTACGTTGAAGGCAGATTGCGTTGATGGCGTTAACAACCCGCAACATAGCACGCCCCTAACGAGCTAAATTATGCAATGACAACCATCGCTCCGAGGAAACTTAGTTATTTTGCTGAAGCGACCTAATGACATCGAAAATGTGTGCCTTGTGTGTTATTCGGATTAAATGACTACCTACATATAGTTAATATTTTTATTTTAGTTATTACTAATTTTTCTGTCTGTCTGTCTGTTACGCTTTTACGGCTAATCTGCTGGAGCAATAAGATGCAATTTAGTAAAATTGAAGCTTATTATATAACACATAAAAAAAGTAAAGTAACAGCTTTCCAAGCTGTTACTTTACTTTTTTAGGCTTTAACAGCTAGGAATAGGCCTTCTCTCTGCCATCATCATGCTGCTTTGATGCGAATAGGTAGGTTACACTTATCCTCAAAACTTTCCAGAAATATGCATTTTCCTCACAATGTTTTCCTTCACCGAAAAGCGTGTGATAAATTGCAATTATAGATTAGACAAACATGTTTCAATGGAAACGCTCATTGGTGCCTGCCCTAGGGTTTGAACCCGTGACCGTCTCATGACATACCGTCAATTATAAAGTACATTACTTTTTAGACTTAAGTCGATGTCAATTCTGTCTATGTTGTCGCCTATAGGTTGATAATACATGGCGCTTTTTAGTATTATCTTATTCCTGTAGAATTAAAAGGATTTCTAGGAAGGTAGGAAGGAGCCTATATGTTACAGTCTATAAGGAATAATTGTGTCAAATTTCATCGATATTGATTAAGCGGATTGATAGTAACAAACATACATCCATACTTACAAACTTTCGCATTTATAATATTAGAAGGATTAGTAGGCATCCTATTTCTGTACAATAAACAGGATTTTTATGTTATCCCGGTTTATAAGGAAATAATTGTGCCAAATTTCATCGATATTCGTTCAGCGGATTCGCCGTGAAAGAGTAACAAACATTCATCCCAGAAACTTTGGCATTTATAATATTAGTAGGGTAGGATTACGATTATGCCAAACAGTTCGTAAACATAGCCTGGAAAGGTATAAAATACGAAGAAAGTTGTCCACTTTGCGTTTGACAGTATATTTAAAGCGTAGCCAAGCCAATAAAACGATCGAGTACATAAATGCAAATCGATTCTAAAATGAAATCGGATTTTATGTTACAGACATAAAATCCGATACGCCACTGATATGGACGGAAAGTCCGTCTAACGGCAGTACCTTTTGCATATGCTAACTATTTAACCAGGGTCCTGTTTTCCTATCTCATGTATTCAAATTCAAATTCAAAATTTTCTCTATTCCAATAAACTTGTAAGCAAGTGCTTTTGAATCGTCAATTGTACTGCTGGTTCGGAAAGCTGTTCCGAACGAGAGCTAGCAAGAAACTCGGCGGTTGCACTTTTCAAAATAATACTTATAACTAGCTACATTAAGTCATAACCATTTTGTACAGGGTCGGACAGTAGTTATATATTCTTATCATCTTAATAATCATCAACAGTATAGCTTTTTGTATCAGCTTCCCTTTAACAGTTTTTTTAAACTGCTGTAATGGCAAAGCTAAATGCCGCGTATGGCTCTTTTTTGTAATACAATTTTTTTTCCATCATACGCGCATTTACCCCATAGCAATATTCCATAGGACATAATGCTATCGACGTAAGCAAAATAATATAAAACATGTTATTTACTTAACTAAAAGTATAATATCTACATGGGAATCGAGCGCCCAGTTGCGGTTCATCTGGTATTTTCGATGAATCGATTAACAGTGGTGCAACTGTGAGGTGCATATGTGGTGCAATGATGGTGCAACTACTTAGAGAAGCCCCGCCTAGGAGGTGGCATTCAAATTTGAAGAATAGTTCAGTAATCTGGACTAATAGAGTGACCGGCGAGTTTCTTTCTGGTTCTTGTCTGTGAGAGCACCTTTCCGAACCAGTGGTAGCTTCATTGTAATTTGACGATTCAAAAGTGCTTGTAAAGGCCAATTTGAATAAAGAATTATTTGAATTTGAATTTAATATATAAAGCTGAAGACTTTGTTTGTTAGGGTCAACGCGCTAATCTCACTACCTACTGGACTGATTTGAAATAATCTTTGAGTGTAAGATAGTACATTTATCGAGGAAGCCTATTGGCTATATAACATCACGCTAAGGTGAATAGGAGAGGAGCAGTAATAAAAAAACATTACGAAAACGGCAAAATTTAAAGCTTTTCTAGCGTGCGCTAAGTGAAAGGTGAAGGCTATTCGAATATCATGTATTACAAAATTGTTCCCCTCGAAAAGTTCTAAATAAAAGTCCGCGACAGGATATGTCTAGCTCTTAAGGTTAACATACTTTAACCATTTTAATGGTTACCAAAATACTAAATTATGGTTTTAATCTTTGAACGTGGGCGGAGCCGCTGGCAATTGCCTGTTTATATAGTTAAAGAATAGTCTAGTAACTGGACATAAAAAAAGTTTTCTTATTAACCCCTAGTCTGCAGTACGCGAAAGAACAGTTCATTTGAAATCGATTTCCCAACTTCGTTTAGAAATCGATTTCCCGAGGTTTTCATATTCTTTGAAATCGAGTTCAGCGGATTATTATATTCTTTTTCCTTTATTTTAACAAGAAAAATCCGTCACTACGATTGCGTCGACTGAGGTATAGAGTTTCTTTTCAGGTTCCCAAAGGACGAGGTTTTTTTTCTCACATACTAGCTTTTTTTTTTTTTTTTTTTTTTTTTTTTTTTTAACAGGAAAAAACCCCTTATGGGTACCGCCGCCCGACGGGGACAGGCGGCGGTTATGTCGGACTCGCACCGACTAAAATAACCTGTGTGCTCCACTACGCTGCTGGTGGCGGGGATAGGGTACCTATGAAGACATTGCCCCCCATCCCCGCCAGCAGCAACTCTGTAGCCCAGAGTGCGCCACCTCTGGGTCGGGGCCTCTCTGAAAGTGGCCCCTCCCTCCGCTGGACGATGCATCGGGAGCACCAGATGCATCGAACGCCTCGGGGACCTAACTCCAGCGAGCGTCCGATAAACCCCGTTCGGATCGCTCGGAGGTCCCCGTTAGGGCGGCATGCGACGGACTTCGGCGAGTCGCCTGCGCCCCGCTCGCCTGCGGCGGATTGGATCCAAGGACTCGACTTCCCGGATCCGCCCCGCCGCCTCCTTCCGCGAGATAACGTCCTCGCAGAAGGAGGCCATCGCTGCCCACGATCGCTCCCTGTCCACCATGGCGCGAACCACAGTGGGCAGGGAGAGATCGTGCCCCACCTGTGCCACGAGTTCCGCCCGCTGAACCGCCCAAGCTGGACAGTCTGCGAGCGTGTGCAGCGCCGTGTCAAAGTCGGCGCCACACTCGTGGCACTCACCAGTCGCCTCGCGCTGGGCCACCCTCCACAGATACCACCCGAAACAACCATGTCCGGAAAGCACCTGTGTCAGGCGGAAGGTGAGGACCCCATGCTTCCTGGCGACCCAGCCCTGGAGAATGGGCTGGATGGCCGAAATCGTCCAGGCTCCTGCACTGGGCGATTCAAGCCGCCGCCTCCATTGGCGGAGGAGCTCTTCCTGAGCTGCCCTCCGCCAATCCACCTCTACCGCCGCTGAATCTCCCCCCGGTGAACGGGCTTCGACTCTACGGCGGTAGGCCTGAGCTAGCACCTCGGCCTCTAGGTCCCACGGAGGGGACCCGGCCAAGGCGCAGGCCGCCTCGCCGGAGATGGTCCGGTAGCCCCGCACAAGTCTGACCGCCATGATCCTCTGCGCCCTGCGCAGCAAGGGCAAGGATCTCGCGGTCAGCCGCCCTGCCCATACGGGAGCGCCGTACAGGGCCATCGACCGAACCACCCCGGCGTATAGGCGCCGGCAGCCTGCATTAGGCCCTCCCAAATTCGGGAGGAGCCTGCTCAGGGCTCCGGCGGTCGCCGTTAACTTAGGGGCGAGCCGCCGGAAGTGGGCCTCGAACGTCCATCGGCTGTCGAGGAGCAATCCCAGGTACTGTAGTGTACCCGAGATTTCGATGGACGTCCCGCCCACCACCAACCGGGAACCCCCTGGGGGCGCCATCCGAGGCCTGTGGAAGCAAATGGCCTCGGATTTCTCCAAGGCCACCCCCAGTCCCAGCCGGCGAATCCGGGCCACAACGTGAGCCGTGGCCGCGGTCGCCAGCACCCGGGCTTCCCGGTGGGTGCTCGCGCGGGCAGTCACGAGGGTGTCGTCTGCATAACAGAACAGACGCACCCCCGGAAGCATTTGCCCGCGCAGCACCCAGTCGTAGCCGATGTTCCACAGGAGGGGGCCAAGAACCGACCCCTGCGGAACACCGCACGACATCCTCCGCTCCTTCCACCCACCCCCAGCCGTCGGGTACCTGACAGCGCGATCAGCCAGATAGTTACTGACCACACGCTGCAGGTACATGGGGATGCGGTGGAAGCGTAGGGCCTCCTTGATCACTCCCCAGGGCAAGGTGTTGAATGCGTTAGCGATGTCCAACGACACCGCCATCACCACCTCACGCCGGGTTGTCGCCTCCTCCGCCAGAAGTCTCACACCCTCGATACAGTCGAGGGTGGACTTACCCTGGCGGAATCCGCACTGGAGGCAACTGAGGTCAGGCCCTACCTCCCGGAGGTGCTGGACTATGCGGGAAGCTATTATGCGTTCGAGCAGCTTCCCCGCTTCGTCCAGCAAGACGATGGGCCGATACGCGGAGGGTGTATCGGCCGGTCTACCCTCCTTCCTGAGCAGGACTAGTCTCCCCGTTTTCCACCTACGGGGAAAGAGGCCCTGCTCGAGGCAGGCACTGAACGTTGCCCTGAGTCCAGACTCCAACGGACCCAGGGCAAGAGACCAGGCGCGCCCAGGGATACCGTCAGGGCCGGGGGCAGTGTTTTTCGCCTTCATGCGACTCACCGCCCCGGCTAACTCCCACTCCGACACCCCCGGCGCACCCGACTCAGTGCCATCCTCCTCCTCGAGAGGCGCCATACGAGGCGGCTCCACCTCGGCTCCTTGCGGGAACAGGGCTTCCACAACGGATTCAACGAAATCCGGCCGAAGGCTCTCGGTAAGGGGGGGAGCGCGGGCACGAAGTTTCTTCCGTGCCGCTATGTACGGCCTCCCCCACGGATTCCGACTGAGCTCTTCGGCCATCTCCTTGTGGGCCCTGTCCTTGGCCTCGGCGATCGCCATCCGCAAGGAGGTGCGGACAGCCCGATAAGCCTCGTAACGGCGCCTCTCCTCCTCGACGTCGCGTCGTCTACGACGCCTGTACCGAGTGTACTGGCGGCGCACGGACACGCACTGTTCGCGCAGCCGCGCCAGCTCCTCCGACCACCAGTACACCCCACGTGCCGGCCCTGTGCCACGCACCCTCGGCATGCTGGCGTCGCAGACGAGTGACATCCGCCGCTGGAGATCCTCGACCTCCGCGGCGACCCCTCCACTCACGGGCCCAGCAGCCCACGCCTGGACGGTTGCGGCCTCGACGAGGAACTCGGGATCCATTTTTCTGATGGACCACCGAGGGCCGTAATCTCTTCTCGACCGGGGGGAAGTGGGAGCATGGCGTGCGGACACCTCGAACCATATATATCGATGGTCCGAGAGTGTTTCCACACCCACCATTACTTCCCAATTCCTGACACATGGTGACATGGCGGCATCGACAAAGGTAACGTCGACTTTGGAGCCGCCATTCCAACGCACGCATGTGTCAGCTGTCCCCCGGTTCATGACAACCATCCCAGTCGAGGCCAACCAACCCTCCAGGAACCTCCCCCTGACGTCCGTGACCGGAGAACCCCACGCGGCGGATTTCGCGTTGAGGTCCCCGGCCAGGACCACCTTGCCGGGGCGTAACCTATTCACCAAATCTCCGACTTCAGCCATGAAGAGCTCGAAGTCGGAGAACGGTCTGTTCGGTGAAAAGTACGCCCCGATGACGGATACGTCCCCAATCTTGGCGGAGACGTACCCGCGTCCCCTCACTACGCGCTCTAGAGCTGGGGAACCAACCGCACCCCTAGACGCGATGACCACATCCCCCATACGGTCTCCAACCCACTCCTCGCCCGACGGAACGAAAAGGGGTTCGGAGACCACAGCCACATGCACCATGCGCTCCGCCAGGGTCTGGAATATGAGGTCCTGGGCCCTGGTAGAGCGCATAATATTCGCCTGGAGGAATCTCATTGGGGCCATTATTAATTACTGGCCTCCATAGATTCCTCCCTTGGCCGGCTCGTTGTAGCTTGAGCCGGGCTGGCGGCAGGTGGCGAGGGGACCCTAGGGCCATCACCCCCCCTTCCCCTCCTCTTTGGAACGGACGGTGCTTTGCACTGTCCGCTTCCCGCCCGATGGTCGGCCTTCAATCCCGCTCGTTCGCAGCTCCCACAATGCGGAGCTGCCGAGCAGGATCGGGCCTTATGACCATTTTGTCCGCAGCGATAACATTCACCGCTGCGGTCAATATCCGACTTGCATTCGGCTCTTAGGTGCCCCTTTTCAAGGCACCTAAAACAACGTTGCGGGCGAGCCTCGAGCAGCTGGACCCGAGCCGAGACCCAGCCCACAAGCACTTTTCCAGCCTCCGCCACCTTTTTTGCCGCCGCGACAGGGACCCTGAGCCAAAGAGAGCCCAGGGCATTTCCTGTCCTGCGGATCGCACCAGTCTGAATTTCTTGAAGAGGACAACCCCCGACCCGCGCGACGGCAATGGCGACATCTTCTTCTTCGGCTGAGTCGTCCAGGCCCACAACGCGAATCTCCGCGCATTTTATGGGCGTAGACACTCGTATAGCCGGCTCATCTTTGAAAAAATCTTTGAGCCGGCTTGCGAGGGCAGCCGCTTTTTCACTTTTCTCGGGCCCGGAGATCTCATATTTACGGGCCCCTGTTGCCGCTTTCTTCAGCCGCATACCGACATCCAGCCCCAGGTCGTCAATTCTAATGCATCGACGGGCCCGGGTCAGTATATCGGTATATGTTAGCCCTTTCTTTATAGCCTCCTCGCCCAGAGTCACCACGACGGCAGCCGAGCTTGGGGTCTTAAGCTTTTTACGACCTTTTGGCTGCTGCTGTGATTTGGTGGTTGTGGGCTTACCTAACTCCACCAAATCCGACTTTGCTTTTGCGCCTCTGCGAGCCACCACGTTCCAACCTTCGTCACATACTAGCTGTGCTTGCTTCAACCAAGTGGAAAGTAGTTTATTTGAAATTATGAATATAAAAGTAGTTATTGTGAATTACCCATAAGAGATAGAGACATGCTGTCTTGGACTTTTTTGTAGTATTTTTGTACATCTACAATTCTCTAGTACATTACTTTAGTGCGTCTCTGTTAGTTTACGTACGCGACTAAGGGCCTGTTTCACTAGTCACTGATAAAGTGTCGGATAGTTAACCGACAAATAAACTAAGTAGCAGATAAATGTCTCTAAAAAAGACTCTAAAAGTGAATAAATAAAAAAAAATCGCGGCCATTTTGAAATAGGTATTTGCTATTCAGCAGATAAACAAAATAACAGCCACATGATCAACCTGTTAACGTATTAGGGACTTTAAGTGCTGAATAAACCTATCAGAAACCTGAGAAACGCAAAATTCCGAGATATGTGTCAGATATGATCCAAATAAGCTAACTGACAGTTTCTTGGTAACTTGTGACTAACGATTATCTTGTAACCATCAAATTGTAATAATTTTTTTAAAAGATTAGCCGCCGAGTTTCTTGCTGGTTCTTCTCGGTACGAGCAAACTTCCGAATCAGTGGTAGCTTCTTTACAACATTTGACGATTCAAAAGTACTGTAAACAGTCCACTTGAATAAAGAATATTTTAAATTTGAATTTGTGCAACAGGCCCTAAAGCTCTCACTTAGCAGGCGAGTTTTTTTACATTTGCGCGATCTTATTAACACAATTTACATAAAACCGCTATTAATCTAAGCCTTTCGGACGAATTGCTCTACCTTTTAGTAAAAATGGAACCCACGACCCGCGAAGCTGAAGACAGTTTCGCCGTTACGGCCAACGTCTATGAATATACTTACAGATCTTTTTTGATGGTGATGGTGTTCCAGCTTCATATTCGCACAGCGGTTTAAAGCTGTGAGTCGTCTGAAGAGGGATTGCAGCGAGTCCGCGTCGAGGAACGGGTGGTCGTTCTGGACCCCTGACACGTCGATAGGGAACTGGAGGTCTGGAACAAATATTTATAAAAATTTAAAAGTCAAAATATTCTTTATTCATATAAACTTGTAAACAAGTGCTTTTGAATCGTCAACTCTACTGCTGGTTCGGAAAGCTGTTCCTACCGAGAAGAGCTAGCAAGAAACTCGGTTCTTGCTCTTTAAAAAATATAATTCGTATTACTAGTTGCATAATATATAAATTTAATAAACACGCTTACTCACACCTACAAATATAACAAACATCTATTCGGAGATGATAAATCGATCTAGCTAGGTTTTATTAAAAAAATGACATTTTATCCCTTTTTTTGTCCCTCTTTCTTACCGAGGTGTCGTAAAATACGACCAAGGTATAAAGACGTCAGGCAGGCGGCCGGTCGTTAAATACATAGCCAAATCATTTGACAACATATTTATAACATTTTATGCTGACCCCACTTGGAGTGGGATAAAGGCAGGAGGATGATGGTCCTTCGAAAAATAACCCCTAATTATATAAAACAAGCTTTTACCCTCGACTTCTTTCGGACTGTTGGCGTACGCACTTGTGTCATAGGCGATAATAGATGGCGCTTTGTGCCAAATTTCATCGATATTGTTTAAGTGGATTCGCCGTCAAAGAGTCACAAATATACATGTATACTCACAAACTTTCGCATTTTTAATATTAGTAGTATTTAATTTACTTCATATTTGAGATTAACACAGGTTTAAATATTTAAGTTTAGACGACTGAAGCAGCTGGATAATATTAGTTAATGTATAAATTTAGTACGTAGGTGACCGGGCCTTACTCAGTAATTTTTTTATATATATTAAAAACATATTTTAAAAAAAAAAGAAAGAAGGCGCCAATGACACGTGGGATTCATATATATTGTAAGGGGAAGAATTGTTTTCTACCCAAACATATAACATCCGGCTCGAAGGACCAAAATGAAAGGGGAAGAATTGTTTTCTACCCAAACATATAATAAAACTAATGATAAATGATTACTTAAACTATGCTACTATAAACTAATGCTCTTAAAACGATAAATGCCGGGGGGCGCGCGTTGTTCGCGGTGCTGGTAGACGAATGCAAAACTGATTATGAAAGAAATCACAAAAGCATATTGGGGTTCAAAGCAGAGAACCACCCATATTTTCGTTATGCAGATTACGACAGCATTCGTAAGCTGTATTTAGCAGCCAAAGCTCTTGTGGACAAGCAGCTAAAAGAGATAGGCACAGCAGGGGGGAATGAAGGGGATAGCATAGGCCAGGGGCCAAACATCGAACAAGAAACAGAAGTCCACCGCCCGAGCTCCCCAGGACTCAGCCAGCCTGGACCATCCAGGTGGCAAACATCTCCAGGTACACCAAGTAAGGGAGATCTGCTGCGTAAACAAAATATAAACTTCCTTGCATTCATGCGAACAGCAGAAAGAATAGATATAGATTCAGTTTGCATTCGTCTACCAGCACCGCGAACAACGCGTGCCCCCCGGCATTTATAGTTTTAAGAGCATTAGTTACATACAAGATTATTATTAATGTATATATTTATTTTTACAGTTCGTCTCTGTTTGAGTTCTATTAATAGACGGTTCAGAAAGGGAGCCGTCACATTCACGTGATTTGGGAATTTAGGATGAAAGTAGATCCACCGGGGCGTACGCTCTCGGATGACTGCACGCGATATAAATGTACCCTCAAAGGGTATATTAGGTTGGGTAATGATATGTTAATATGTCGTTAGTGTTAAATAAGTAAAATTCGTGGTTGGTATAATAATTAGAATAGTCTTTATCAAGGAGTCGCGAATTTAAGGTGATGGCACTAGTAATTGGCTGTTTTTTTATAAAAAGTTTTTTAAAAAAAAATAAATTTGTAATTACCTGTTGCCATCTATTAACAACTGCCCAAAACTTGAAAACTGTAGCCCATTGTTTAATATTTAAAATTTAATAATAAGTAAGTAGTAAGTAACGGCCTGTTACTATCCCACTGCTGGGCATAGGCCTCCTCTCTCCATTTTTGGAGAGAAGGATTGGAGCTAAGACCTACAACGCTGCTCCAATGCGGATTGGTAGGTTGCACATATCCCCAGAATTCTCTAGAGATATGCAGGTTTCCTCACGATGTTTTCCTTCACCGAAAAGCGTGTGATAAATTGCAATTATCAATTAGACACATAAGTTTTAACTTATGAAACTTAACTTAATAACTTACGCTTTTTTTACTATGAAATATTAGCATTTACCCGCAACTTCGTTTGTGTGGACAGTTTTCGGGTGATAGGTTGATAATGGCGCTTTTCAATGTCCTCCTATTCCTGTTGAATTAATAGAATTTCTATAGCCTATAAGTTATCCCGATGTATAAGGAATAATTGTTCCAAATTTCATCAATATTCAGCAAATTCTCCGTGAAAAAGTTACAAACATTCATGCTTACATACTTTAGCATTAATAATATTATTAGAATAGGATTGACTTACATAAACTAACAGAAACAACATTACAACTTTCGCATTTATAATATTAGTTGATATAATTAATATTCTATTAATGTAAGAGATGTCATAGTTTCCTATGAATAGGGTAAAGTTTCCGTTTACGCTACTCTTGTATCCTGCTCACGTCGAAGCTTGCGTTGACAGTTGACCTATTTTACTGCATATTCTTTGTTGAATCCCAAGTCTATTATAGTCGTATTTTACGACAACTCGGCAAGAAAAAGGGTGGTCTCTTCTCCTCAACCGGATACCACACAGTGTGTCTCAGCTTATCTTAGTCGTCTATTACTACACCTCGGTAAAAAGTGATATTTTTTTAGAAGAGAAGAGAAGATCATTCTATATAAAAAGCCAATAGACAATGCCATTTAAAAAGCCGCTTTTTTTTACTATGAAATACTATAAATGATAAAGACATTATTATATTATGTGACTAGAGGTAGGCCGAAAAAGCCAAATGACATGTATTTAAGAGGAGTAGCGCTAGAGTTGAAGAATAGGAGAGAATGAAAGCGAAAAACGTGTTGTGCGACGTTACGTTGCGAATGACGTCATTATTATGATAATTTCCAATTATTTTTATATTTAAATGAGTTAATCTTATATATATTCCGTTATATAATATATATATATATATATATATATATATATATATATATATATATATATATATATATATATATATATTTATATATTTTTTTTAAATTTACGTTGAATACAATCACAATTTTTTGTTGTCAAACGTAAAGTCATGTTGGTTCATTTGGGGGCGGTAGAGAGGTGAAAATCCCAGGATCGAGCCCCAGTTTACTATTATTTTTTCATTTTGTATTTTACCTATTATTTTTTCATTTTTCTTTTCAATTTTTTATTAAGTGCCTAATTGGTATTTGTAACTTAAATTCAAACTCAAATTCTTCATTCAAGTGGACTGATGACAGTACATTAGATATATATCTCCCTGTCCTTATCCCACTCTAAGTGGGGTCGGCACAACATGTTTTTCTCTTCCATTCTGTCCTATCTTTCGTCAACTCTGGCGCCACTCCTTTTATATCCATATCATACTTCACACAATCCAACCATCTCTTTTTAGGCCTCCCTCTAGGCACATATCCATCCACATTCAAATTTAACACACGTTTGGTCACATGATTTTCATCCCTCCTCATTACATGTCCATACCATCTCAATCTTGCACTTCTCGTCTTTTCTGTAATGGGCGCAACTTTCAGACTTCCCCTTATATACTCGTTTCGTATTTTATCCAGTTTTGTCACACCACACATCCACCTTAACATTCTCATCTCATTTGCATGTATTCTTCTTTCATCCGTCTTTTTCATTGCCCAACATTCTGATCCATACAATACGACAGGTCTTATGACCGCTTTATAAATTTTTCCCTTAACTTTAAGAGGCATTCGAGGGTCACATATTGTGCCTGAGACCTGCCGCCACTTCATCCATCCTGCATTCATTCTTTTACCCACATCTCGATCTATTTCACCGTTGTTTTGAAAAAGCGAACCAAGGTACCGAAAATCAGAGCAGACTGGCAAAATGTCGCCATCCAAACCGATCGGGGAGAAATTGGAGGTCCCACTAAAATCGTAGTACATATGTTCAGTTTTAGTACGACTGATTTTTAAATCGACTTTCTCCAACTGGTTGTGCCATTTCGCCAATCTGCTTTGGACCTCAGTTGCATTTTCTCCGACGAGTACAATGTCATCGGCGAATAACATACACCAAGGAGCCTCCTCTTGAATGTTAGCAGTAAGTGCATCCATTACTAGAAGGAATAAAAATGGACTCAAAGCCGATCCCTGGTGTAAGCCTACAGCCACATCGAAATCGTCAGTTACTCCGGCTGCAGACGGGACATGAGTACTAGCTCTGGCATACATAGAACATACAATCCGTACATACTTCCCAGGCAGTCTCTTTTCTTTCAAACTCCACCACAGAACGTCACGGGGAACACGATCGTAGGCTTTTTCTATGTCTATAAAGACCATATGCAAGTCTTTACGCGCATGACGGTATTTCTCGCATAACTGACGCAAGGCGAAAATAGCGTCGGTCGTACTCCGTCCTGGCATAAAACCGAACTGGTTCTGGGTTACCTTACATTCTTCTCGCATTCTTCGCTCTATTACTCTTACCCAAATTTTCATGCTATGTGACATGAGCTTTATCCCTCGATAGTTGTTACATTCTTGTACATCACCCTTATTTTTGAAGATGGGTACCAATGTACTGATAGACCACTCGTCTGGAATCGCCTCTTCATGTAACAACTTATTGAAGAATAGAGATAGCCACTCCCATCCCTCAACTTCCAGATGCTTCCATACTTCAGCTGGTATACCATCAGGTCCAATCGCTCTCCCATTTTTCATACTCTGTACCACTAGTTTGACTTCATCTACATCCACTTCTCTTACCATTCCTAAGTTAATAGGTATATCTTCTAACTTTCTGTTCCAATCATTCTCTTCATTCATTAAAGTTTTATAATAATCTTTCCAACGTTCTTTTATGTCCTCATCATTCGTCAAAATCTTTCCTTTCTCATCTTTCATACATTTCACATGCATTATAACATGATGACAGTACATTAGAATCGTCAAATTTTTTTAAAGAAGCTACCAATGATTTGGAAGATTGCTCCTACTGAGAGGAACCAGCAAGAAACACTTCGGATAATCTTATCACACGCTTTTCAGTAAAAGAAAATATTGTGAGGAAATTCTGCATAGCCCTAGAGAACTCTGGGATATTGTAACCTACCAATCCGTATTGGAGCAGCGTGGTTGGTCTTAGCTCCTACTTCCAACTCTCCAAAACTCCCTCTCTCCAATGGAGAGAGACCTATGTCAAGCTTTTCAGTGAAGGATAAAATCGTCAGGAAATATACATATCCCTGGAGATTATTGACTTAGCTCCAGCCCATCTGTCCAAAAAAGAAAGAGGGCTATGTCAAGCAGTGGGATAGTAAAAGGCCGGTATTTTAGTATGCTATGCCTAATTAATATTTGTAATTCATAGTACACTTTTCGGTGAAGGGTAACATCGTCGGGAAATATATATATATATATCCCTGGAGAATTTTTGAGATATGTGCAATCTACTAATTCATATTGGAGCACCATGATGGGTCTAACCTTTCAAAAGCAAGCTTTGTCCAGATATAGGATAATATCATCATCCTCTTGCCCATATCCCACTTTAAGTGGAGTCGACACAACATGTTATAAAAATGTTGTCACATGACTTGGCTGCGTTTTAACGACCGGCCGCCTGCTTAACTTACCTAGTCATATTTTACGACACATCGGTAAAAAAAGATGTTGGTCAATTCTGCTCAGCCGGATACCACACGGCGGGTCGACTTACCTTAGTCGCCTTTTACGACACCACGGTAAGAAATGAGGGTGGTACTATTCTACTCAGCCGGATACCACACGGCTAAGATACAGGATAATAATATGGCGATAAAGTTAATCTAGGAAACCTAGGATACTTAAGAATAATACGCCAATAAATATTTTTTTCTTTTGTCACTCGAATATGACAAAATTATAACAACTTATAAAACAAGGTTCGAACCTATCACCGTGGAGCTTCGAACGGTCTCACCGCTGGGCTATCACACCTTACCCAACACTTACAAGAAAATAGTTCTTTAAAGCTTTATGCAGTTCATTCTTAGTTCCTTTTGTAAAAGAATGAATGTCATTAGAGCTTCCGTTCCGGTTTGTATTGCACCAGGCATTACGCGATTCTATTGTTTATTCCAATAAGTTAAAGCTTATATTGGTGTGGTGTTCAGAAAAGTGGAAAACAGCTTAAAGTCTGAAATAAAGTGACGCGTAGCGACGTGAAAATGCTTTCAGTATGAAATGGTAACTATTCTATCTACGTGGTTATAGGCAGTGAATTATATTCAAACACAAAAGTACTAATAAAATTATTTTTACTATAATCCGCGATGAAGTAAATTTGAAAATATATTTATTGCTATATCTAGAGGTGACAATCCGTTTTCATACCTGATACATGCAGGATTCGTGAAAACTCATACACAAACCTCCACCACCGCCACTACAATACACAAATACATACATTATTGAAATATTCAATATTGAAAAGAGTGACCGTCGAGTCGAGAGATTCTTGCTGGTTCTTCTCGATAAGAGCACCTTTCCGAATCAGTCGTAGCTTCATTGTTATTTGACCATTCAAAAGTGCTTGTTAAAGGCAATTAAAATAAAGAATTATTTAAATTTGATTGATATTCGATTTTTTATGAGGTGTCGTAAAAGGCGACGAAGGTTAGTCTACCCGCCGTGTGGTATCCGGCTGAATAAAATAGTATCACCCCCCTTTCATACCAAAGTGTCGTAAAAGGCGACTAAGGTAAGTTGACCCATCGTGTGGTATCCATTTAAGTAGAATAACCCTCTTTTTTACCGTGGTGTTGTAAAAAACAACTAAGGTAAGTAGATATAAGGCCGGCGGTCGGTCGTAAAATACTAAGCCAAATATGTAAATATATAAATATAATAAGCCAAATAATATAAATTATGACATATTGTGCTGACCCCACTTAGAGTGGGATAAGGGCAGGAAGATGATATTATTTTACTAATATATCTTCTTGATTTCTTCTAAAAGAAGAAATATCGATTATAATAATCGATTTTTCCCGCTTCAATTAACAACCCTAATAGTAAATAACAAACATTGTCAACCAAAGTCAAAGTAATGAGACAATGATGTCGGTCGGTTTGTCCGGCATCTGTTGGTGACAGTGACAGACAGACCTTTGTGTAACGAGCTACGATCACTATTTGGGTGGACACCAATTATTATCTCTTAATGATATTGTGCTTACAGTAACATTGTTTACTTAAGTTAAAACAGTGTTATATTAATATTTTTATTCACAATATGTATGATGGGAAAGAGATGTCCCTTGTTCAAAATTATAGTGTAAGAAGCGAACTTTTAAGCGGAGTATTATCCTTTACTACCTTATCCGACTCTATGTGGCGTCGGCGCAATATGACTTCTTCCATTCTCCTCTATCATTCGTCAACTCTGGTGCCACTCCTTTAATATTCATACCATTTTTCACACAATCCATCCATCTTTTTTTCGGCCTCCCCCTAGTCATACATCCATCCACATTCATATTTAAAACCCTTTTGGTCCCATGATTTTCATCCTGCCTCATTACATGACCATACTAACTTAGTATCGCACTTCTCATATTTTCTGAAATGGGCGCAGTTTTCAGACTTTCCCTAATATACTCATTGCGTATTCTATCAAGTTTTGTCACACCCCACATCCACCTTAACATTCTCATCTCATTCGCATGAACATTTCTTTCATCCTTTTCTTTTATTGCCCTACATTCTGATACATATATTACGACAGATCTAATGAGGGAATGAGAAACCATTTTACTTCATGTATTGCATTGCAGGGCAGAACATCGGGCGAACATCGTTATTGCACTCAGAACGTTTGACTAAAAAATAGGTAAATTTGTAAAATCCGGGCAGACTTTTCGGCTGCTGAAAGAATAGCATGGCTGGTTGGAATAATCAGCCTCTTCTTCCCCTGATTGTTATTAAGTGCAGATAATAAGTCGAGTCCTTGGATCCAATACGCCACAGGCGAGCCGGGCGAAAGCGACTAGCCGAAATCCGTTGCATCTTCGCGGGGTTTATCGGAGGTCTGCTGGAGATAGGTCCCCGAGGTGGTCGAAGCATCTGGTGCTCCCGATGCATCGGTTAGTGTAGGGGGGTGGGCATTGTGTAGAGAGGCCCCGACCTGGAGGTGGCGTTCTCTAGGGTACAGAGCCGCTGCTTGCAGGGATGGGGGTAATATGTACAAAGGTACCATGTCCCCGCCACTAGCGTGGTGGAGCTCTGTGAGGTTTTAGTCGGTACGAGTTCGATATACCCTCCGCTCATCCCCGTAGGGCGGTAACGACCGTGAATGGGTTTTTCTGACATAAAAAAAAAACAAAAAGGTAATAGCTTCTAAGAAGAAAAAAATGACAGTGACCAATTAATTTGTCATTATACAATATTAGTTATTAAAAACATTTATGTCATTTTTCATTATACTGTAAGGTTATTAAAACGTTCGTGTCATTTTTTATCAAACTGTATTGTTTTTAAAAACATTCGTATAAATTTTCATAGCAATATTGTTTATGTTTAAGTTTAGTTTAAGTGCATTCCTGTTGGTGTTCCAATAATGAAAAAAATATATAATAAATAAAATAAAATAAATAAACTGCACTGTTCTTAAAAATATTTGTGTCATTTTACATCACTGTGTTGTTAAAACCTTCGTGTCATTTTTCATCATACTGTGTTAGTTATTAAAAATATTTATGTCCTAGTTCAGTGTAAGCCGCGCTTAACTCCCACGTTTATAGTTCAAAAAGCGTCCAATTAAAAATTTAAACAACACGTAGCGTTCACCTGCTAACTATAAATTGAGTTTCGCGAGCATTCAGTAAACAATCAACTTCATAAACTAGAACGTGTATGGAAGCTTTTATGCATTATAAAATATAAGTTCTAATAATGCATCTGCTTGTATTCCGTGTCAGGAAAATATTTACTAATATTATAAATGAAAAAGTCTGTCTGTTACCTTTCACGGCTATTCCCATATAGTAAAATTTTTGAAATATGAAGCTTTTTTATAGGATTAACATATTAGAAGCTTGCGACTCCTGTTTTGCGCCATAATTTGGGTATAAGATTCAATAATCAAATTCCGCAATAAATTTTAGCTTTGCCATTACAGTAGTTTAAAATACTAATAAAATAATCCTGATACAGGAAGCTTATACTGTTGGGGATGTTTTATGGGTCTGGGTATAATATTCTATAATAAAATTCCGCAATCAATTTTAGCTTTGCCATTCCATCAGTTTAAAAACACTATTAAAAAGTGGGCTGATCCAGAAAGCCTACTATACTGTTGAGGATTATTTAAAAGGTAAGAATGTGTGGATATAGCTCGCTTAAACCCTTTACGAGACAGTAATGACTAAATGTAACTAGTCATAAGAATTATATTTTTAAAAGAGCAACCGCCGCGTTTCTTGCTGGCTCTTCTCGGTAGGAATAGCTTTCCGAACAAGCAGTAGACTTGACGATTCAAAAGCACTTGTTTACAAGTTTATTTAAATAAAGAACATTTTTAATTCGAATTTGAATTACTTAGACGAATAGAATGCGTGGATGTAGCTTTTTTTTTAAAGAGCAACCGTCGAATTTTTGCTACAAATCTATGTGTATAATATATAATATAGCAAGTGTAGTAAAGTAAGTAAGTAACGGCCTGTTACTATTCCACTGCTGGGCATAGGCCTCCTCTCTCCATTTTTGGAGAGAAGGGTTGGAGCTAAGACCTACCACGCTGCTCCAATGCGGATTGGTAGGTTACACATATCCCTAGAATTTTCTAGAGATATGCAGGTTTTCTAACGATGTTTTCCGTCACCGAAAGCGTGTGATAAATTGCAATTATCAATTAGACACATAAGTTTTAATAGAAAAACTCATTGTCTGCCCGGGTTTTGAACCCATGATCGTCTCTAGAGATTCACACGGTCGCACCGCTAGGCCATCACAGCTTTGCTAGTATAGTAATAGCCAGTAATATATTATATAGCCACAGCTATATTATATATAAATAATATATAATATAGCTGTGGACGGCAGTGGAATAGTAACAAGCTGTTACTTTACCTTTCTTTTAAATCTACAATCTGAAAGCCTCGAAATTTAAAAGGCGTTTGATTGCTCACATACTTTAAGTTTTATTAGTCACGAAATTGCAAAGAATGCCGGCCGGCTCGTTCTATTACGGTTTATATTTACGGTTGACTGGACGAAAAAGGGAATATTCATTCACTCGGATTCATTTATAACAGTTAATCAAATGTACGGACGACTGACCACCGCCCTTTGTGTACAGTTAATTGACGTTCTGTCAACCAAGTGGGATATAGAGTTAGTGATGTCTAGAATTCTCAATCTATACAAATATTATAAACACGGAAAAATTTGTATGTATGTTTGCAATGTTTTCAGACAAAAACTACAAGACTTCAAAAATTAATTCACCATTAGGAAGCTGCATCTTTACTGATCAATATATAGCCGTGTGGTATCCGGCTTAGTAGAATAGTACCACCCTCATATCTTACCGAGGTGTCGTAAAAGGCGACTAAGGTAAATCAACCGCCGTGTGGTATCCGGCTGAGTAGAATAGACCAACCTCATTTCTTACCGAGGTGTCGTAAAAGGCGACTAAGGTAAGTTGACCCACCTTGTGGTATCCGGTTAAGTAGAATAGACCACCCTTTTTCTTACCGAGGTGTCGTAAAATACGACAGAGGTAAGTTGACGTCAGGCAGGCGGCCGGTCGTAAAAACGCAGCCAAATCATGTGACAGCATGTTTATAACATGTTGTGCCGACCCCACTTATAGTGGGATAAGGGCAGGAGGATGATGATCTTTACTGATCAATATAGGCTATATAACATTTAAAAAAAAAATAGAGATATAAAAATGTAATAAGGTGTAAAAAAATAAAAATTACGCGGGTAAAACCGCGGGATATGACTAGTTGGAATATAAAGTAACAGCCTTTTACGTTCCGATTTTCGGGTATAAACTCTAATTAATAACATTCTTTATTCACGTGAACAGTTTACAGTACTTTTGAATCGTCAAAGTATTAAAGAAGCTAACACTGATTCAGAAGTGAGCTCCTACCGAGAAGAACCAGCAGGAAACTCGGCCTATAAGGTATAGGCGTCCTCTCTACGATTTAAGACACAAGAATTGAAGCAGAAGCAGACGTTACTTTGCGGAATTCCGTAGTCCAGAAATTACAATAGAGTAATTTGCACTAATCTACGTTTGTAAGTGTATGAAGCAGGGAACGTTCAAATACCTTATACATGCAGGACAAGTTGCCACACGTATCACAAAACGCCGTCACCAGCAACACTCCATACGAGCACTACACACACTCAGTACCACAATCTCTACGATCATTTCGCTCCAAAATCGAAGCAACATCAGTAGGATATGCTCCACGACAAAATCATAAGGGAAGAAGAAGAATAGAGAGAGAAGAAGAAGAGATTGGAGCTATGACTCACCACGCTACTCCTTGGATTGGTAGGTTGGTACTCATATCCCTAGAATTCTCTAGAGATATGCAGATTTCCTCACGGTTTTCTTGTGACAAATTGCAATTATCAATTAGACACATAAGTTTAAAAAAAAACTGATTGGTGCCTGCCGGGGTTTGAACCCATGACCCCTTGAAATAGTCGCACGGTGTCAACGCTGGACTATCATGGCTATTCAATTGAAATATAAATAAATAAAAATGTACTCTACGTAAGGACGTCCATCGGCCATCCATAGATCATTCTCATTTCTTACCGCGTTATCGTAAAAGACTACTAAGGTAAGTTGACCCGCTGTGTGGTATCCGGCTGACTAGACTAGACCATCCTCATTTCTTACCGAGCTGTCGTAAAAGGTGACTAAGGTAACTTGGCGTGAGCCAGGCGGCCGGTCGTTAAATAACTTGCCAAAACATATAACATCATGTTCAAAAAACTTTTTGTGCCGACCCTACTTAGAGTGGGATAAGAGCGGGAGGATGAATGAATGGGGCTGACATATTATATTTTCAGACACAAATGACCCTACAAATAAAACGATATCGAAAAAAATATATTTCTATAACTTAGAAGCTCTATGGCACCATGTACGTTAGACAATGTGATGTGATTAAAAACAGTCCCTATCTCTATTAGCAGTAAGGCGATACCTGTATATTATCTGTCACATCATCTATACAGTAGGCAACATGTGTTTGCCTTCACTGATTTGAATTGTCTGATCGGGTGAAATTGATTGGACTATTTGTGGAATTGAAATTGAATTGTCAAGCGGAAATGAAATGTACAATATATTTTTTTTATTGACAACATATATTGCGTTTGACTATCTAATCAGACAGTAGGTGATGAGCCTTGAAAGGTTTTTATATATATATATATTAAAGCCAATCTGCGCTCAATCATTCATCAAACTGTTGTGAAAAAAATGTCATGGAATGCAATCAATTCAGTAACTTGTGCCCTTTTTATTAATTACTAGCAATCGCATAATTTTTTTACAAAAAGAAAAGACTATCAACTCTACTGGTGCGGTCGCCATCTTTTTCTAGAAGAAAAATAGTATTTTTCTTTTCAAATCAACAAAATATTAATTAGGAAATTCAGGAAAAAGAATAGTTCACATCTATTTTCAATCATTATTTATTTTTGCATGGTTATTTATTATTATTTTTCGCTGGACAATTATATGAATGGATAATACCTGAATGAGTTTCGTTCAAACAATCCCTATGCAGTGCTGCGGTTGCGTTCCATTCACGGTTGATTCAAAAAAAGCGCGACAATTGAATTAGCGATAAAATATAGTATTTCTCGTTCTATATTGTTTTTCTATAATATATAGTACAATTGACTAAAATATAGTATGATACTATATAATATAATACGTAGTGGGGTGGCAACCCAAACTGGGGGAAGTATTGATTTCCCATATTAAATGTTTGCATAGAACACTGCTATGTAACAATATACATTTTATCTTACAATACTAATGTTTGAAGCTCAATGACTTGGCATTACAAATAACGCTACGCAACCAAAACAAAATTAAAAATAAAATGAAGCTTCAAATTAAATAATTTACAGAAACAAGGTCGTAAGGCTAATAACGATATGCATTGCTTTACAAACTCATTTGTAATTTCAATTTATACGAGATCAACTTTGTATTACTTGACGGAGTTATTTCACTGGTAAATGTTGATAGTCTGTGGTTGTGGGATTACACTTTGATGAACCATTCGATGAATATATATATCCTCGTGCCCTTATCCCACTCTAAGTGAGGTCGGCACATGTTATAAACATGCTGTCACATAATTTGGCTGCGTTTTTACGACCGGCCGCCTGCCTGACGTCAACTTACCTTAGTCGTATTTTACGACACCTCGGTAAGAAAGAGGGTGGACTATTCTATTAAACCGGATACCGCACGGTGGGTCAACTTACCTTAGTCGATTACACTTTGATGAACTATTCGATGAATATAGAAATCTTATGGTAGTTAACTAAACGTTAATATGTCAAAAAACAGTTTTTTAAATAGGAAAATTAGACTTACATCATCCACTAGCTCTTATCTTAAGTGGGGTCGGCACAACATGTTATAAACATGCTGTCACATGATTTGGCTGCGTTTTTACGACCGGCCGCCCGCCTGACGTCAATTTACCTGTCGTATTTTACGACACCTCGGTAAGAAGAAGGGTGGTCTATTCTACTAAACCGGATACCTCATGGTGGGTCAACTTACTTTAGTCGCCTATTACGACACCTCGGTAAGAAATGAGGGTGGTACTATACTACTTAGCCGGATACCACACGGCTAAAGATAATTATTTATTTATTGGACAACTAACAATAGATAAATTCCTTAAATTATATTAGTCTAATCTCATTGTAAATGCTCTATTAATTAAAAGTTATCACGTCATTCGTGTTCAATAATTATGTCAATAATTATGTCAATAATTATGTCAATAATTATGTCAATAACTATGTCAATAATTATGTCAATAATTATGTCAATAATTATGTCAATAATTATGTCAATAACTATGTCAATAATTGTGTCAATAATTATGTCAATAATTATATAAAAATATATTTTTTTATTGATAATTAGTTACAAATAATTCAGATTAGACTTTAACGTAAATAAACCATAGTATTTTCCTGATACGCACTCAATCCTGTGCCAAGGTTAAGGCACATATGCGTATGATTTTTACACAATGGGAGTATTGTATGTTGATCCATATCCCTCGTAACACACAAACGCTGTTATAATAACGATAATATTCCCAGTAGGAATACTTGTTTGCTTTGAGTTCATCTAAGTGGTAGAAATTTCTTGAGAATACACGTAGCTAAATTCTGCACACAGCGAATATAAAACTAGTTAGAATTAATTATACAAGCTATTATTAAATTGCACAGATATATGTAACGGCCTGTTACTATCCCACTGCTGGGCATAGGCCTCCTCTCTCCATTTTTGGAGAGAAGGGTTGGAGCTAAGACCTACCACGCTGCTCCAATGCGGATTGGTAAGTTACACATATCCCTAGAATTTTCTAGAGATATGCAGGTTTCCTCACGATGTTTTCCGTCACCGAAAAGCGTGTGATAAATTGCAATTATCAATTAGACACATAAGTTTTAATAGAAAAACTCATTGGTGTCTGCCCGGGTTTGAACCCATGTTCGTCTCTAGAGATTCACACGGTCGCACCGCTAGGCCATCACAGCACAGATATATGTTATTTTAAAAAATTATATAATTAGGCGTTATTTTATGGGGATCATATTAATTAAAACAATATTAATAAAGAAATTATTTTGCTATAATTATATTTTATTGCAAGGCTCGGTCACTCAGGTACTAGACATAAAAAACAAAAAAAAAATCGTAACCAAGGCTCGGTCACTCAGGTACTAGACAAAAAAAACCAAAAAAAAATCGTAACCAAGGCTCGGTCACTCAGGTACTAGACATAAAAAAACAAAAAAAATCGTAACCAAGGCTCGGTCACTCAGGTACTAGACATAAAAAACCAAAAAAAAAATCGTAACCAAGGCTCGGTCACTCAAGTACTAGACATAAAAAAAAATCGTAACCAAGGCTCGGTCACTCAGGTGCTAGACATAAAAAACCAAAAAAAAAATCGTAACCAAGGCTCGGTCACTCAAGTACTAGACATAAAAAAAAAATCGTAACCAAGGCTCGGTCACTCAGGTACTAGACATAAAAAACCAAAAAAAAAATCGTAACCAAGGCTCGGTCACTTAGGTACTAGACATAAAAAACCAAAAAAAAAATCGTAACCAAGTCTCGGTCACCAAAACCAACTGTTTATATAAGGCTGTAAATTTTTTATAGATATCCATAATTCTTGTTCAAAATACTAATTTTCTATCTAATATTATAACAATTTATGGCATGTTTATTTAAATGAAAAGGTTATAATAAAAAAAGAAAGGTTTATAGTAAAAATATATAATAAAAACTAATCCAGCAATTCATATGCGATTGTTAATTTTTTATGTAAATCTGCATATTTAAATTGCAATAAAGTTTTTAACATGATATAAGAATTTTATATTATATAATCACCTAATCTTATAACATTTATAAGCTCGTTTTATTTGTTTGCACATTTCTATAATTAATGTTGTTAAAATAAAAGGCTTATGATAAAAATATTTTATGTTATAAACATGTCTTAACAACGCCGTGTGGTATCCGGCTGAATAGAATAGTACCACCCTCATTTCTTACCGAGGTGTCGTAAAAGGCGACTAAGGTAAGTCGACCCGCTGTGTGGTATCCGGCTGAGTAGAATAGACCAACCTCATTCCTTACCGAGGTGTCGTAAAAGGTGACTAAGGTAAGTTGACCCACCGTGTGGTATCCGGTTTAGTAGAATAGACCACCCTCTTTCTTACCGAGGTGTCGTAAAATACGTCTATGGTAAGTTGACGTCAGGCAGGCGGCCGGTCGTAAAAACGCAGCCAAATCATGTGACAGCATGTTTGTAACATGTTGTGCAGACCCCACTTAGAGTGGGATAAGGGCAGGAAGTTGATGATGATATAAGAATTTTATATTATATAATCACCTAATCTTATAACATTTATAAGCTCGTTTTATTTGTTTGCACATTTCTATAATTAATGTTGTTAAAATAAAAAACTTATAATAAAAATATTTTATGTTATAAACATGTCTTAACGTCCATTCATATAATTTGTTACTTTTAAAGGTTAATATTGAGTTAATATATATAAATTAGGAATCTCGAAAACAGCTACGATTTTCCTAAAATTCAGCATGTAGGGGGTTTCGGGAGAGAAAAATCAATCTAGCTAGAATTTATTTACAAAAAAAATGTTTTTGGCCATTAAAAATACTAAAATTTATATTGAATTGAATTTTTGCCATTAACTGTAAAGTAAGCGTAACTTATTCGGGAAACGGGTGGTCTCAAGAAATGAAAATACCTAGGATCGAGCCCCACCTACCCTATTATTTTTTTTATGAAGTTTCTTTTTTTATTTTGTAAAAATTACCGAGCAAGGCTTGGTCACCCAGATATTCTTTAATTTATGCGCAAAAAGAAAGGTTTATAATAAATTAAAAATATATTTTATTTTTAGCTTAATTAATGCTATCTAATCTAGACATGTCATACATTCATTAAAGACAACGAATCATGTTATTTTTTAGCGTTTTATTTTATTTTAATGGCGCTATTTATGTCTAGTTTACATAATATGCACTGGTCGTTATTGCATAATGCCAAAACCACTTCGTCAAGTTGTACTACAGATAAGATATTTTTTTAATGATGACAACTTTGTGGTTGACCATTACCTAAGTCCATTTATTACCGTCGTTAACATAACATGGAATAATGTTGCCATCTTTTTATTTTTAAATAAACAAGTTGATGTACATAATAGATAATGTAGAGATCAATATAAACTTGCGGCTTCCGCTTGGCGCTTTACAAAATGACGTAACCCTTTGTAGGTTTTGGTCATAGATAATAATATAGGATATAGATGAGAAACTTTAGTGAATTTGATGAAATTTTAGTGGCATAATGAGAGGAATGTATTTACGTCACGTCTCAAAGACACTGTAACGTTAATGTAATAATCCACTAGATGGCGGTATACTGCATTCTTGCAGTGACTGGGTATGAAAAGTAACTAGCTGACCAAGCTTGGCTCAAATTTTTTATAGAAAACGCAGAGTACAACCTTGTGATTCCTGTGTTGCGAATCAACAGAGTTAGCAAATCATTATTTGGTATAGGTATTCGCTTTTACAATAAAATTCAGCAATACATATTAGACTTGTGTACAGAAACCTTAAAATTAAGTATAAGAATTATAAAAATAAGTTAGTAACGGCCTGTTACTATCCCACTGCTGGGCATAGGCCTCCTCTCTTGGAGAGAAGGATATGTGCTAAGAGTATGCTGCTCCAATGCGGATTGGTAGGTTACACATATCCTCAGAATTCTCAAGAGATATGTAGGTTTCCTCACGATATTTTGCTTCACAGAAAAACATGAGATAAATTACAATCATCAATTAGACACGTAAGTTTTAATAGAAACTCGTTGGTGTATGCCCGGGGTTTGAACCCGTGACCGCTCGAAAGAGTCAGATGATCACACCGCTGGGCTACCACAGCTCTATAAGAAATTTAACTAAACGTAATGCATATTACACAAAAGTAATAATAAAATTATTTTGCTATAATCCGCGATAAAGTAAAATAGAAAATATATATAATGCTAAATGTAGAGTGGACAATCGGTTATCATACCTGATACATGCAGGAGTCGTAAAAAAACACATGCACAAACCTCCACCACCGCCACCATGATACACAAGCACTATATACGTTCACTATCACAAACTCAACAATCGTTTCGCCCCGCAACCGAAGCATATCTCCTGACGATGCTTCGGTTGCAATATAATTTTATTATTACTTTTGTATTATGGATCTCCGCAAAGTAGCGCCTAATTCTATAAAGCATATTACACAATTGGAGATTATTTAATTGAAACAAATGCTTGGGTTTGAAAAACTTTTCAGCTTAATTAATGTTTAAAAGATTGATTGCTGAGTTTCTTGCTGGTCTTTCTCGGTAAGAGCAACATTTTGAATCAGTGATGGCTTCAATAATCATATTGTTCCTTCACGATTCAAAAGAGCTTTGAAAAAACCTTCTTTGGATTTGACTTCATTTAAAAGAGATATTTAGAGTTCGCACACTCTTATATCACATGCATTTGACGCAGACGTTATCGTAAGCACTATTCAGTACATAATAATGAATAATTATGAAGTTTACATAAAACACCATAAAAAACCTGCGGAAACGTTCAATCACATCACAAAAATTGTGTAAAATTTCACACGTTAACGTAAAATTTCGTACATTTTTGAGAACAACCTGTAGCTAGTACTAATAAAGTGTACAAATAACACCAGATTTCAAATAAGAAAGATGACGTGTCACTTACATGTTATTACGTGCTTCAATTAAGTGTCGAGTAAACAAATTATGTCACTAACACTAATAAACACTAAAATATGTGTCCATTCCGCAAAGCATACCACAACACTACGCGAAGGTTGGACAAATAGACAGATAAAAACTATTTTGACATATCTGTTTTCATTCCTGTCAAAATCCTAGACCCCCTGCGCTCTTAAGCATTTCCATAACTCAATACGAATAAGGTCTATTATTGTATGCAGCTTTTTTTCAATCTGCGATATACGTTCGTTGTGTAGGTCACGTCGACATAAAAACTTGTTACACGATTTTGAGCCCTATTTACTTTGATATAGGAGATAGAGTTTTAGTATTTTTTTTGTCAAAATTTAAAGAATTTAGTCATTTAAGGATCGTTTACCTGAACGATAAGGCTAATCACTTATGTTTTATTTGTATTTTGGTAACGGAATGACATAAATGATATTTTCTCTGTTTTATGGTTTGTGGCCCTAATTTTTTGTTCAAATCAGTTTTAGGGATGAGTGAGGTATTATAAATCACCTGTTTTGAAATTATTCCATACGTCACAACTTTGTATATAGATATATTTATATTTGAATAGACGCTACGTGCTGCTACACTTAGCCCTGCACGTATTCACTAGCACAATCTCAAAAATCGTTTCGCTCCGTAACCAAAGCATCATTAGGAGATAGGATCCACGACAAAATCGCAAAGTCGCAAAGTAGTGACAAAAAAGTCGTGGTGTTTTGTGATACATGTGGTACAATGTGTGATAAACGATTTTTGCTTCCTACACTTAGCATTACATAGATTTTATTAACGAACGCGGAGTATAAGAAAGTATCAACACTTTTTAACAAGGTCATTTCGCAAAGTAACGCTCATGTTTATAAATCATATAATTAATATCCATATATTAATTATATGATTTATAAACATGAGCGTTACTGCATCATGCAAATCTGTTAATGACAGAGTTGAACTAACACCGTTTTTATTTAGGAGAGATTTATAATATAGACCTATTTGTTCCAATATAGGTTTACATTGATATTCTAGAAAATTCTGTTAAGCAAATTGTTTAGCAAAATAAACCACACGGTCAAGAAGGGACTTGCTTTAAAAATTTCGTAAAAAGACTATTAATATACGGAACTTTATCTTTTACATTGACTCGACTCTGTATTATTTTTTTAATAAAAGGATAGTGAACTCATTTGTAAGTGATATTTTTGGGTCCTACCCTCTTTCACAGTGGCAGTTTAAAAAAAATTATGTAAAAATGTATGAATTATGAGTTTGAGATGCTTTATTGATTTAGCAGTGGTATTCGCGACTTGGTACGCGCTAACTTAGACGTTTAAGTACCCAAAACAATGCAATGTTTTCGTTATTTCTTATAGTGATCGTCGTCATTGTCCTGCTTATCCCACTCTAAGTGGGAAGGATGACGATGTAACACGTATTTTACGACCGTCTGTCTGACGTTAACTTACCTTAGTCGCCTTTTACGTCACCTCGGTAAGAAATGAGGGTTTCTATTCTATTAAGCTGGAAAGCTGTGGTAGCCCAGCGATAACTCCGTCCGACTCTTGACAACGAATTAGTTTTTGTTAAAACTTATGTGTCTAATTGATAATTGCAATTTATCATACGCTTTTCGGTGAAGGAAACAACGTGAGGAAATCTCCATATCTCTAGAGAATTCTGGAGATATGTGTAAACTACAAATCCGCACTGGAGCAACGTAGGTCTTAGCTCCAAACCTTCTCTCCAAAAAACGGAGAGAAGAAGCCTATTCTCAGCAGTGAGATAGTAATCGGCCACTACTTAAGTCTGATACCAAACGGCTTACACTTATTTAAGAAGTTCTTTTACTTAAATGACACATAAAGTGCTGACTTGGTTCATGCAACAGGAAGTAATGCGACAAAATAGTCGGTACCTTTACTTTTATACATTTTCATTTTAGTCAAACCAGCGCCATATTTACCTACCATATATATATCCTGTTGCCCTTATCCTACTCTAAGTGGGGTCGGCACAACATGTTTAAACATGTTGTAACATGATTTGGCTGCGTTTTTACGACCGGCCACGAGCCTTACGTCAACTTACCTCAGTCGTATTTTACGACACCTCGGTAAGAAGGAAGGTGGTCTATTCTACTAAACCGGATACCACACGGCGAGTCGACTTACCTTAGTCGCCTTTTACGACACCACGTTAGTAAATGGGGTGGTACTATTCTACTTAGCCGGATACCACACGGCTACCATGTTTTCCTACCACTTGAGTCAAAACAAATACCGTTTGAACGCGCTAATCTCAGAAACTAGTGGACCGATTTTAAAAATTCTTTGAGTGTAAGATAGTGCATTTATGAAGGTTATAGACTATAAAATCACGTTAAGATCAACTCTCCTAGAATAGCAACGATAAAAGTATTGCAAAAATTACAAAGTTAAAAGCTTTCTTTCTTTTAAAACTTTGTTTATAAAAATTAGTGACAAACTGTCATTTCTATACGGGCGCAGCTGCTGGCATAGCTAGTTTTAAATGCACTAACATAATATACCACAAATCTTAAATACATAGCACTAAGCACATAGATTTTATTAAGAAACACAGATTATGGCCAATTGTATGTCTTAACTATGTATATAAAAATGTTTTATGTTCAAACTATTTTTCTTTTGTATGGATTATGGTGTACAATAAAATAATTGTCTATTCTATTATATTATAGCAAAATAATTCTATAATTACTTTTGTACAAAAGAATTCCGCAAAAAACTATTTCTATAAAATATCGTCGACAATAGTTCGAGAAGGTTATCTTATCAATGATAAAGATAACTCAGAATTCTGTGACTTGCTTATCATAAATCATTTCCTACTTTAGTATTATTGAAAGGTTTTGGTAGTATTATCGGATATTTGAGATACTTTTAGTGGTAATTCCTTTGTTTTCGGATAACATCGGCTCATGCAAGTTTCAAGTACTTGAGTATTCCGTAATGACGTCATTATTGTCTGGCGCCTTAAAATTATGTTAGGCTAGCAATCGCCAGCGGCTACGCCCGCGTGGAAAGATTAAACTGTAATATAGTCTTTGATAACCATAAAAATGTTTAAAGTGCTTTATAGAATTAGGCGTTACTTTGCGGAGGTCCATAATACAATTAAATGAGAATATTATTTTGCTATAATCCGCGATAAAAGAAAATATGTGTAATGCTAACTGTAGAGTGTACTATTCGTTCTCATATCTGATTCATGCAGAATTTGTAAAAACTCATGCACTACCCGACACCGATTGCACAACAATACACAAGCACTGTACACATTCACCACCACAATCTCAACAATTGTTTCGCCCCGTAAACGAAGCATCGTCAGGAGATAGACTCCACGACAAAACCGCAAAGCGAAGCAATACCCAAATAAGTTTAGTTATATACTAATCGGCTTAACCCCACCTAAGAAATGAGGGTGATACTATTCTATTCAGCCGGATACCACACGACACATCGATAGCAAGATTCACTACCACAATCTCAACAATTGTTTCGCCCCGTAATCGAAGCATCGTTAGTAGATAGACTTCACGACAAAATCGTAAATCTTTACGATTTTGTTGTGGAGTATAAAGAGTGTTAAATAATATTCTCATTACTTTTGTGTTTAAAGTGCCTTAAAAGCTAGACATATGCTTTCACGGAATTTTATATAGAACTTTTAGAGGTGAACAATTTTGTGATACATGATTATTTAATAACTATTACCGTTTACTCAGCGCACGAAAGGAAATCTTTAAATTTTGCTGTTTTCGTACTATTTTATATTGCTGCTCCTCTCCTTTTCATCTTAGCGTGATGTTATATAACCTATAGCCTTCCTCGATAAATGGACTAACTTACACTGAAATAATTTTTCAAATCGGTACAGTAGTTTCTGAGATTAACGCGTTCAAACAATCAAACAAACTCTTCAGCTTTATATATTAGTATAGATATGGAGTACGAATAACTTTTATATATAGAAAAAATTTGCTTCACATAGCTCTGTAATGGTTGAATGGTAGTAACTTTTCAATATTTCACCGGAGGTTCAGAGCCCGGATTACCTAAAAGTATAGTAAAGTAGCGACCTATTACTCTCCCACTGCTGTGAATAGGACTCTTCTCTCCATTTTTGGAGAGAAGGATTGGAGCTATGACCTATGCGGCTTGATTGGTTACACATATCCCCAGTATTCTTTACAGATATGCAGGTTTCCTCACGATGTTTTCCTTCACCGAAAAGCGTGTGATAAATTGCAATTATCAATCAGACACATAAGTTTTAACAGAAAAACTCATTGGTGTCTGCCCGGGTTCAAAACCGTGGCCTCTTCGACAGAGTCGCACGGTGTTACCGCTGGGCTATCACAGCTCTTACCTAAATGTAAATTAAAAGTAAAGGCCTGTTACTATCCCACTGCTAAAATTAGACATCATCTCTCTCTTTTTGTAAAGAACGACTGTCGTTTAGTCCCACCACGCTGTTCCAATGCGTATTTGTAAGTAGTTATCCCAAGAATTCTCCAGAGATATGCAGGTTTCCTCGTGGCGTTTTCCTTCACCGAAAAGCGAATGACTGCAAATATCAAATATCCATTATGTGTATAAGTTTTACTACTCCGAACTACGTCTTATATAAACTAGCTTTTACCCGTAACTTGGTTCGCGTGGACTGTTGTCGCGTGATAGGTTGATAATAGATGGCGCTTTTCAATGGCATTCTATGCCTGTAGAATTGACAGGATCACTATAGCGTATATGTTATCCCGGTGTATAAGGAATGATTGTGCCAAATTTCATCGACATTGGTTCAGCGGATTCACCGTGAAAGAGTAATAATGTTTGTTACATCCACACACACAACGCCGTGTGATATCCGGCTGAATAGAATAGTACCACCCTCATTTCTTACCGAGGTGTCGTAAGAGGCGACTAGGTTAAGTCGACCCGCCGTGTGGTATCCGGTTGAGTAGAATGGACCACCCTCATTTCTTACCGAGGTGTCGTAAAAGGCGACTAAGGTAAGTTGACCCACCGTGTGGTATCCGGTTGAGTAAAATAGACCACCCTCATTCTTACCGAGGAGTAGTAAAATACGATTAAGTTAAGCTGACGTCAGGCAGGCGGCCGGTCGTAAAATGCGTAGCCAAATCATGTGACAACAAGTTTATAACATGTTGTGCCGATCCCACTTAGAGTGGGATAAGGGCAGTTGGATAATGACATCCATACTCACACACTTTCGCATTTATAACATTAGTATGATAGTAAAAAAAAAAGTAAGTAGCGGCCTGTTACTATCCCACTGCTGAGAATAGGCCTCTTCTCTCCGTTTTTGGAGAGAAGGTTTGGAGCTAAGACCTACCACGCTGCTCCAGTGCGGATTGGTAGGTTACACATATCTCCAGAATTCTCTAGAGATATGCAGGTTTCCTCACGATGTTTTCCTTCACCGATAAGCGTGTGATAATTAGACACATAAGTTTTAACAGAAAAACTCATTGGTGTCTGCCCGGGTTTGAACCCGCGAACTTTTTCGAAAGAGTCGAACGGTGTTACCGCTGGGCCATCACAGCTTGATGATAGTATGACACACAGTATGATAGTATTCGTTACATAATATAGTAGACTTGAAGGGAGCTTAATTTTTCTTGAAACGAAGCGTATGTCACAAGTCGTAAGCAAGAGTGACTGCGCATTTCGTCTTTTCCTTAAAGGATAATTTGGTTTATATTGTCATCGGTCTACGAAAGTATTGAATGGATATGACTAGCTTTATTAAATTTTGCTGAAAAGAAACGATAAAAGTATTTACAAACAGTATAAAGAGATAAAGTACAAGTGATAAATTCACAGGATAGGCAGACATAAATATGAATGGTTATAAATATGTTGTCACATTAATTGGCTAAGTAGTTTACGACTGGCCAGCTGCCTGAAGTCAACTTACCGCCGTCACCACCTCGCCACACGTCACCTTTTGCGACACCTCGGTAAGAAAGAGGTTGGTCTATTTTACTTAGCCGGAAACCACACGACGAATCAACTTACCTTAGTCGCCTTTTACACCTCGGTAAGGAAGAGGGTGGTGTGTTTTACTTAGCCGGATACCACACGGCGAGTCAACTTACCTTAGTCGCCTTTTACTACATCTCGGTAAGAAATGATGGTGGTCCATTCTACTCAGCCGGATACCACACGGCGGGTCGACTTAACTTAGTCGCCTCTTACGACACCTCGGTAAGAAATGAGGGTGGTACTATTCTATTCAGCCTGATACCACACGGCGTTGTGTGTGTGGATGTAACAAACATTACTCATTCACGGCGAATCCGCTGAACCAATGTCGATGAAATTTGGCACAATCATTCCTTATACACTGTTCTACTCAGCAGGATACCACACGGCGTATTGTACAAAGTTGCATTAAGTTCTAGAATAAGTTGGTAGTGGATGTAATAATTTATAAATCGAAATTATAAATGTATGCAAATCTGTCTATGTCCTCGAATGCGATGAAGCTCTTCGAATAAAGATTAAAAAAAGATTATTTAAAAGTTTTTTCAGATAATATAAAATAGCATATACGGTGTTTGAACCAGCTATACGCTTACGAATAGCGCGCAATAATCATTAAACCATGACGATTAAAATTGTAAAACCATAAATATTCCTATAAAATCATACATGTCAACAGTGAAGTGGTTTATCGCAATACACTCGTGACACGCCTATTTATAAGCAATATGTCGTTCATACATACATTAATGTCAACATAGTAATAGCGAAGTAAGGTGACTCAGGCAAATTCTCAGTTGTATTTCCTACTTCGTCATTTGTATGAGAAACGTGTATTTCCTTTTAATCATATTGTAAGGTGATGTCTGTTTGTTACTCTTTCACAGTGAATCTACTCAACCAATATCGATTGGTCGACCAAAATTTGGCACAATTATTTTTAAATAATTTATAGAATTAGGCGTTACTTTGCGGAGATCCATAATACAAAAGTAATAATAGAATTATTTTGCTATAATCCGCGATGAAGTAATAAATCGTTTCGCACCGCAACCGCAAACGATTGTTGAGTTTGTGATAGTGAACGTATATAGTGCTTGTGTATCGTGGTGGCGGTGGTGGAGGTTTGTGCACGTGTTTTTTACGACTCCTGCATGTATCAGGTATGATAACCAATTGTCCACTCTACGTTTAGCATTATATATATTTTCTATTTTACTTCATCGCGGATTATAGCAAAATGATTTTATTATTACTTTTGTACAATTATTTTTATCACACGACAACAGTCAACGCGAACGAAGTCGCGGGTAAAAGCTAGTTTTTATATATAGGACACACGGTTATCCGTCTGATAATTAATAGTTTTATATGTAACAACAACTGGCTGTCCAAATAAATAAATAAATAGGTGCCTATGCCGTAGATAGAATCCCGCAAAACCCGTATTAAGTTTTCGTCGCTTGACCATCTTAATTTCAACATTTGAATCTTAATATGAAAATTTTAGTCTAATTGCGCGAGCTCAAAAAATACTATCTGTATTTATAAAAGGTTTAAGGAAAATACTATAAAAGGTGAATTAAAAATTTTGCGTAGTCAAATTACACGTCAATTTGATTCCAAAAAAGGATTAGCTTTTACCTTAATGGAATCGATTTAGAAAATAAAAGGTAGGTTGGTAGGTTACACATATCCCCAGAATTCTCTAGAGATATGCAGGTTTCCTCACGATGTTTTCCTTCACCGAAAAGCGTGTGATAAATTGCAATTATCAATTAGACACATAAGTTTTACTAGAAAACTCATTGGTGTCTGCCCGGGGTTTTAACCCTAGACCTTCTCGAAAGAGGCCCACGGTGATACCGCTGGGCTACCACAGCTAGACCCTATACCCTACACCAATTGATATAATTATACAAAAATAGCGGTCCGGCCGTTTGTTGCTGCTTGGATTTGAATCGAACAAAAGTGTCACTGACAGTTCAAACAAAATGCGCCAATAGTTACCAAACTTTATAGGATTATCTTCTGGGTAAATTTAAAGATGGTTTAAAAGTTTCATTACAATTGGCCCAGCCGTTCCGGGGTTTATAAGGAATATACATATAGGTACATACTTTCCCTTTTATATATAAGGTAAGGGCACTAGTAATTGACCATGTAGTTGTACTAGTAGTTGACCGTTGACCGTTGACCGAAATTTTATGTAATAAGCGTTTTGTTAGTTTATTTATTTATATACTTTATTGTACACCACAAAGTTGTAGTATATACAATACAATCACTAACAGTAAATATTTTAAAGTGCAAGAGGCGATGTTATCGCTAAGTAGCGATTTCTTTCAGACAACCTTTGGATTAGGCAAGTTTTAATATAAATGTAGGTAGGTGGTGTATTATAACAAACATACATACAAATAAGTACACGCTAATACACAGACATATTACACAAACTATAATATTCAAAATATATGATGATTTTTTTGTAGCTAATAAAAAAATTTAATTAATAATATTAAATTTTAAATATTAAACAATGGTTTATTACTGAGGTTTTTGGCAGTTAATAGATGGCAACAGTTAATTACAAATTTATTTTTTACTAGTATGTCCAGCCCGCTTTGCCGTGCTTAATTTAAAGATATATTTTTTTTACTTTAATATTTACATATTAAGAAGACGAAGTTTCCCAACATAGGGATAGTAACAGGTCGTTATTTTATGAACGATATTATAACTTGTTTGGACGAAATCCTCTTATAGAAATGGCTGAAAACCAAAAAATGCAAGTACAATTATCATAGTATACGACCTGTCAACTTAAAATTGTCATATATTTTTTATTTGCTGACCGATTGCAATAAAACATACCCTATTTGTTAAGTGAGGCTTTCTACTTCATATTAATAAAAACAATGACTAAATCAGATCAGCGGTTTTTTTTAGATTAGCGGGAACAAACGCACAGAGGATTGACAATTCAACGATTTTATTATATGTAAAGAAATAGATAGATTAGCTTTAAATCGCTTATTATTTAAAATTTCATACAAAACGGTCAATTTCTAGTACATGGTCAATTGCTAGTGCATTTACCTTAGTTATTTCAATAATATAAATGTTTCAATAATTCACTATAAGATGTATCCATATTAAGCTAACACTTGAAGTAGAGAATAGAGCTCAATTGAGAAGGATTTGGCTTCATCTCCGCAGCTGAACTTCATTACCATCTTTAACTACAGGGTGTTCATATCATCGTAAAGTTATATATTATTACAAAAGTAATAATAAAATAATATTGCTAAAATTCGATGAAGTAAAATAGAAAATACATGAGGTTGCGGGTCGAAACGATTGTTGACTTTGTGATAGTGAACGTGTGTAGTAACTTAGTAGTGTGTAGTGTTTTTACGAATCCTGCATGTTTCAGGTATGAAAACGAATTGTATACTCTACATTTAGCATTATATATATTTTCTATTTTACTTCATCACGGATTATAGCAAAATAATTTTATCATTACATTGCATTATGGATTTTCACAAAGTGACGCAGTAATTAATTTTTTAAAAAGTGACTTATATTGTTCTCTTTTTAGAACGTTTTCAGGTCATTAAAGGATGCTTAGAAATATAAAAGATTCCAGGGCTCGAGATCGTAAAGGAAGGAAATCTTTTGAAGCGTTATCTCATGCCATAAATTAAAAAAATTAAACAAAAAGTTTTTTTAGGTATTAGCGGTATGTACGTTGAAAAAACTTATGCCACTTGAATCCAACACCTTCTATTGAACCGTTGTGGATTGTTTGTATAGCTAAGTAGTATTTCTACGGAAATGGACACCGTCGATGGACAGTCGTCGTCAATTCTTTGGACATTCTAACACCATGAAAATTTAACGTTAGCGAACTATGTACCACATCTATTGCCACTTCACTGTCCAATCTTTTAGTTATTTTGGCAGTCTCCATAACCTGATTTACAAAATTTTCATTTGCAAAAATTTGAATTTAATTTAATTTCTTACCTATTCCTTATGTAAAATTAATAAAAATTAAAATTAATGTAAAATTGTGATTTTTCATAACACGTCAAAAATCATGTTCTAAAAAGAACACGCTGTATATATGGGACACGCCGCGCATCAATGGATAAGCATGATTAATAGATTCTTGGGGCAGGTCGGGATCGCATTTAATTCTTCCTTAAAGGACTATGACAACACACACACGCTCACTTACTAACTCATGTGAATATGTACATATATGAATCTACATGACTAAATTTTTTATCTCACCACAACTGCTGATGAATTTTGCTATCGATACGCTTTGTGGTATCCGGATGAATAGAATAGTACCACCCTCATTTCTTAGGTGGGATTAAACCGATTAGTATATAACTAAGCTTATTTGGGTATTGCTTCGCTTTGCGATTTTGTCGTGAGGTCTATCTCCTGATGATGCTTCGATTGCGGGGTGAAACGATTGTTAAGTTTGTGATAGTGAACGTCTGTAGTGGTGGCGAGGTAGAGGTTAGTGCATGTGTTTTTACGAAACCTGCATGTATCAGGTATGAAAACGGATTATCCACTCTACATTTGGCATTATGTATATTTTCCATTTTACTGCATCGCGGATAATAGTACAATAATTTTATTATTACTTTTGTTTACATAATATAGAATAATCTTCCCAAATATTTCCTGATCTATTTATAAAAAAATCAAGTTAAAAAGCTTTTAAATAACCTTTTAAACATTTCATGTACCTACTGTTAACCGTTAAGGAGTACCCTCGTCTGGAGCCAATCTTGGCAGAATCATCAGGTCCTGTTTATCATAAATATTCATTGTCATCGGGCCTGTATCAGTATGTAAAATTTCAGCTCAATGGGACATCGGGAAGTGAGTGGATATTAGTCTTGCAAGATTTCGCCTTCACACGGCAAGTTAAATAAATGCTTTTAATAGGTTAATACTCTACAGATTTTACACACATTACGTCTTAAAGAAGCAGAACCAGAGGACATACCTTCGTACATCTGAGCATATTGTGGAAATCCGGCTGCTCGAAGCCATTTGCAGGCCTCCGCGGCTTCGATCTCTGAAACAAACAAGATTTTTCAATTTAAGAATTTTTATTTCTAGTAAGTTTAATTTCTAGAATAAGGGTTGTGCAGAAGACAGTTCAGCAGACAAAAACTAAAAGCATGCTGCGGTCATAAAAAAAAAATCTTTTTTGACGCTTTTAGGTGAAATATCGTGAATTCTTCAGAGGCATATCTCTGAAGGTTTCCTACTTGCATATCTCTGAACAATTCTGGGGATATGTGTAACCTATCAATCGGTATTGAAGCAGCGTGGTAGCTTGGAGCTAACACTCTTGTCTCAAAAAAACCTCACCCTATACCCGAATACCCGATTAGAGGTGGTATAGTAACAAGCTGCTACTTTACTTTTTTATATTGATGTCACCTCTTCAGGCGACAAGATTTTGACTCCTTTTTGACATGAAGAATTAATTAGCTAAGCCATTCAACGTGGAAACGCTGCCAGTATTCTCTGGACAATACGGGCTGATAACCCTTAGTCATGATCACTAGCACCAGTAAAATATCTCATATAGAAAAATTACAGAAGGTATTACAGAAGGTAGAAGGTATACTATGGCAATATTAGCATAACACGCGGCAGGGTTTAAGAACCTTGTCAAAATCAGCCAACCCTCGTTCGAATATCTTATTAAAATTCCACACAGCGTGGGTTTTCGTGATATAGAAAAACGGCGTCAGCGAACAATGGGTTAAACATTTCTCTTAATAAATATTAATGAGTTCGACCATGTTCGGCGGTCTCTGGCGCCCTTGGAGAACAGCCGTTTGTAACGGTATAGGTCAATAGTGACGTGTCTAGATTTACTGGTTATGCATGTTTCATATGGGGCATAGGGCCAATCAGCTCCATTGTGCGTTTGACGGCAACAAATGTCTATATAATAAGGTGGAAAGTAGTTGCACGCGTGGATGTACGAATATAGGTGTTGATAATTTAACAAGGCAAGTTAAAAAAAGCTTTTAACAGAATTTTATGTCTCTACTGTAAATCGTTGAGGAGTCCTCTAGTCTGGAGCCAATCTGGCAGTAGCATTATGTCATGCTCATTATAAACATGCATTGTCATTGAGACTGGACCAGTATGTAAAATTTCAGCTGAACCGTACACCGGGAAGTGGGACAAATTTAACTTGCAAGATTCCATTTTCATCTATTTTTAAATGGAAACTTGGAACACCGCAATATACAAAAGCTTTTAATAATCAATTTCAATAATATAAATGTGAATGTCTGTCTATCTGTTGTACTCTCGCCGCCAATTCGCAGGCAATATTGATGTAATTAGGCACAAGTAAAGCCTAAACATTAGGTTAACATGAAAGAAAAACAATTTCGTTTTTCTTTCGGGAAAAGGGAAACGAAAGGAAACTACAGCATAGAGGCGAAGAACTATACTAGCTTCATGTAAACTTATGCCAAAGTATGGTTTAGCTCAATGTGTTAAATTATAGAGTTATGATTGTAATAGTTTTTGTGCCGGTAAATGTGTGCCAAAAAAACCATGATCCATCGATTCAGGTTTCTCCAGGCTGCTGTTAGTATTGGCTCCAGACGAGGGAACTCCTCAATGATTATCAGTAGAGACATGAGATATTGATTAAAACATTTTTAATTTGACTTGTTTAAATTATTACATGTGCACCTTAGGAGATGCAGAAAAATGTAAAAAAAAAATCAAGCATAAGGTTGTATTAAGGATATGATCGCATTCCAATAACCGATAACCTTGTCTGGGATTAGCCTTAAAATTATTTAAAAAATATTTATTTAAACTGTAACTTTGACCTTTCGTAAAAGTAAGGAGTAAAGAATTCGTATGCCGTATCCAATTTACATACCTTATTACGCAACCCAATGTTAAGGTCACAGAGGTCTGTATTTTAAGTGCTGTTGCGTGTGGTAATTTTTCACCGGAACTTTGTGTACTGGGTATCATAAGTTACATTTCAACTGTATGATGGGCAAAATAGATTTTGACTGGTCAAAGTATTGGAAACCTTACTTTCTAAGTCTTAGAGTTTGTACGAGGGTGTACGAAAATAATTTCTTCAGTAGGTTTACCATAGCAACTGTGAATTTTATTAGGACAGCGAAAAACTTTTCGAAAATCAAAATAGCATTTTTTATAGTTCACAGATTTTCTTGTCACCATAATATCAACAAAATTGTCATCATGTAGTAAGATATAGTATCGAGTTATACAAGATTATTGAAGAAATACAAAGAAAGAAAGGAATATAAAGAGTAAGCAATTGGTACCGAGGTGTTGTAAAAGATGACTAAGGTAAGTTGACCCGCCGTGTGGTATCCGCCTGAGTATACCAACCTCATTTCTTGTAGAGGTGTCGTAAAAGGTAACTAAGCTATGTTGACGTCAGGCAGCGGTCAAAAAATACCTAGCCAAATCGTTTAACAACATGGTCAATACATGTTGTGCCGACACGATTTAGAGTAAGAGAAAGGTAGGACAATGATGAAAGAGAAAGCAAATGGGAGTGTATCTATCGTTCTCACTTTTTTATGTGTGATTAGACAAAGGTAAAGTATACGGGTGTCACCTTCCCTCTCATTACTTATTGTGACACTAACAGTTACAGGCCTCAAAAACTCTAGTATAATAACTTTATGAGAAATGGTGATTCACAAATTGGAAACAAATACGCACAAAGCTAATTAGAGTGCAATATTTTGGTTTTATCTGTTTCAATACCCCATTTTATCGGAATTGTAAATACTAAGAATGTGAATATAATCTGTGGATATTATGTATATTGTTTATGTGCTGATTATTAGGCTAGAGATAATGCCAACGCGTGTAATGTTAAATAGTCAATAAAAGTAGTCAATTTGAAAAAAAAATGTAATGTTAATATTTCAACAGCATGTGATATCATTCAACCGGACTATGTACTTATTTAAGTAAACAAATATTTACGCACTGAATTTAATTCAAAACCCCCGTTGTTGGTTAACTCACTTATAAATATTCTAACATTATAACACTGACAGTACTATAGTATTTTTATTTTAGTTACTTTTTACTTTATAATTTTTCTATCATAGTTTCATGGCCGACATATACTGTTTAACATCATATTAGCTTTTGTGGTATCCGGCTGAATAGAATCGTACCACCCTCATTTCTTACCGAGGTCTCGTAAAAGGCGACTAAGGAAAGTCGACCCGCCGTGTGGTATCCGGCTGAGTAGAATAGACCAACCTCATTTCTTACCGAGGTATTGTAAAAGGCGATTAAGGTAAGTTGACCCATCGTGTGGTATCCGGTTAAGTAGAATAGACCACCCTCTTTCTTACCGAGGTGTTGCAAAAACAAAGGTCAGTTGACGTCAGGCAGACGGCCGGTCGTAGAACGCAGCCAAATCATGTGACAGCATGTTTATTACATGTTGTGCCGACCCCACGTAAAGTGGGATAAGGGCAGAAAGACGATGATCATATTAGCTCTATTTATCAAATATTGGAAATTAATAAAGTAATTCTAAATTATTTAAAATGATCAATAAAAACTATTAAGTTTATAATTTATTTTATTTTATTTATTTATTTATTTTATTTATTAATAATTTGATTTTTTTACTTAATAAAAAAATTTGAAATACATGTATCAAAAATACTACAATGATAACAATTGGTCTAGTTTAGTTAGATAAGAGATAAGAAATGGGTACATTTCTATTATTGTTATAACGAATGCTTATAAGAGCGTTTTTAATTCGAAAATAACGTGTTTATTTAAATAACAAACAAAATACAATTATGAACAAAGTATTTTGTTCTATTTGAACATTAAAGTGATAAACATTGTTCTAATTGATAAGATATAGTAATTGGGTATATTTCTATTTTTGTTATAGCCAATGCTTATGAAAGCGTTTTTAATTGAACATAATAATAACTTATTTAATAAATTTACGAGTGCTTGTGTATTTTGATGGCGGTGGTGAAGGTTTGTGCATGTGTTTTTACGAATCTGCATGTTTTAGGTATAAGAACGGATTATCCACTCTACATTGAACAATATATATGTTATATTTTACTTCATTACCGATTGTAGCAAAATAATTTTATTTTTACTTTTGTACTATCTCCGCAAAGTAACGTCTAATTCTAAAAATTATTTAGATAAAGGTTTTTGTTACTTTTTCTAATTAACAAAGTAATAAAATAGTTAAGAATAATAATAATAATAATTTTATTTGCAAGAATATGAGTTATATACAAAGATGTTGTCATTTTAAAAGGCACAAACATATTCTACTGTTACACAGCATGCAAATTTTGGTTTCAATTGTATTTAAAATTTTACATAAAAAATAAAGCTTACAATAAAATTATGTAATTACAATGTCAAAATTAAATTAAAAAAATAGTTATATGTATATCAATGATATAAAATCGGTCAAAAATCTTTGTAGGATTTTGTCCTGTTTGAATAATTTATAGAATTAGGCGTTACTTTGCGGAGATCCATAATACAAAAGTAATAATAAAATTATTTTGCTATAATCCGCGATGAAGTAAAATAGAAAATATATATAATGCTAAATGTAGAGTGGACAATCTGTTATCATACCTGATACATGCAGGAGTCGTAAAAAACACATGCACAAACCTCCACCACCGCCACCGTGATACACAAGCACTATATACGTTCACTATCACAAACTCAACAATCGCAAAGCTTTTTGGCTTTGCGATTTTGGTCGTGGAGTCTATCTCCTGACGATGCTTCGGTTGCGGGGCGAAACGATTGTTGAGTTTGTGATAGTGAACGTATATAGTGCTTGTGTATCACGGTGGCGGTGGTGGAGGTTTGTGCATGTGTTTTTTACGACTCCTGCATGTATCAGGTATGATAACCGATTGTCCACTCTACATTTAGCATTATATATATTTTCTATTTTACTTTATCGCGGATTATAGCAAAATAATTTTATTATTACTTTTGTCCTGTTTGAATGCACAACATGGTGACCTTATCTGCCACTGGGCTGCTGACAAGAGATGAATCGTGGACCACCATCAAATGTTCCGATAAAAAGAGAAGTGAAGCTTTTAGTTTGGATGATGCAATTTGTACTTGTTGAAACATTTGTTTATTCTCGTTTGACTTGATCTATTTTCGAGATACTTCGATGTACAAGATGATATATGACATATATTTGTTGTTACCAGCTAATTGTATAATCAGAGATAGGTGACCAAACTTTTAAAGAAATAATTTTAATGTATTTAATGAATGCAGTCCATTCATCTTTAATATTTAAATGAGTTAATATTGTATATATATATATATATATGTGTGGTATCCGGCTGAATAGAATAGTACCACCCTCTTTTCTTGCCGAGGTGTCGTAAAAGGCGACTAAGGTAAGTCGACCCGCCGTGTGGTATCCGGCTGAGTAGAATAGACCACCCTCATGTCTTACCGAGGTGTCGTAAAAGCCGACTAAGGTAAGTTGACTCACCGTGTGGTATCCGGTTAAGTAGAATAGACCACCCTCTTTCTTATCGAGGTGTCCTAAAATAAGGCTAAGATAAGTTGACGTCAGGCAGGCGGCCGGTCGTAAAAACGCAGCCAAATCATGTAACAGCGTGTTTATAACTTGTTGTGCCGACCCCACTTAGAGTGGGATAAGGGCAGGAGGATGATGATTTAAATGAGTTAATCTTGTATGTATATATATATATATATATATATATATATATATATATATATATATATATATATATATATATATATATATATATATATATATATATATATATATATATATATGTATATATATGGTTTCGGAAACGGCTCCAACGATTTTCCTGAAATTCAGCATGTAGAGGGTTTTATGTTTTTTGTATGTAATTAAAATCTTTTATCCTTATTTTTGGACATTAAAAAATACTTAAATTTATATTGAATTGAATTTTTGCCATAAACTGTCAAGTCAGCGTAGCTTATTCGGGGAACGGGCGGTCTCGAGAAATGTAAATTCCTAAAGATCGATTCCAACTACATAATTTTTTTTTCTTTTTTTTAAAGTTTCTTTTTTTTATTTTGTAAAAAATTACCGAACAAGGCTCGCCCAACTACTATAAATTAATTTATTAAAGGGACTCAAAAAAAAGTACACCCAAAAGTTCAGTAATAGCTAGTTTTAACAATTTATATAATCATTACGGAGATCCATAATAGAAAAGTAATAGTAAAATTATTTTGCTATAATCCGCGATGAAATAAATAGAAAATATATATAATGCTAAATGTAGAGTGGACACGTAAAAACACATGCACAGATTGCATTGCGATTTTGTCGTGGATTCTATATCCTGAAGATGCTTCGGTTGCGGATTATTTATTTATGCTTAAAAACAATATATACCTTATCATAGGTTACAACTTTAATGACAAAGTGATTAAAAGCCAGTAATTGACTAAGCATTCCATTATTACAATGCTAAGATGTTTATTGGATATAAATTATCCTGAACATAAACAAATATAACCTTTTTTAACTAAGCTTTCAATAAAACAACTAATAACTCAATTCAATTCAAAATATTCTTTATTCAAATAAACTTGTAAACAAGTGCTTTTGAATCGTCAACTCTACTGCTGGTTCGGAAAGCTGTTCCTACCGAGAAGAGCCAGCAAAGAACTCGGCGGTTGCTCTTTTAAAAATACAATTCGCATTATTAACGCAAACGAATTACCTGTGATTTGGTCCGCGCTCAAATTAGGAACACTCATTGCCTAGCACTTTACACTAAACACTAAAAGAATCGGCACGCGCCCGCGCATCTTCATAAACACTGATTCATAACACTTTCGTAAAAAAACTCGATCACCATTAACAAGTTTTTAACGAATTAACAAGTTAACGAAGTTATTTTCTAAACGTTACACAACAACCGGTCATGGTACAAGCGGTCAAAGCTTATAAATATCAAACACCTGTTCGGTTTCCAATTTTGTGCATACAAATTAACGTTAAATTTGAATAACGTTCCAACGGTATATCACCCTTTTATGTGGAACCGGTCCGTGTAAAATGGACGTCACTATGTCACTATTAATTTCATATTATTAATTTTTTCGAAAATAGAACACAACTTAGATGTACGAAAACTGGATGTTCTAATTTTGAAAAGGGGATTTTATACTTTTTTTTAATTACCCGATTGCAAGAAACAAACGCGCGTGCACTTGAGGCGTTGCTCTAGAATGAGATTATCAGTGTTTATCATAACTAGTCTGTACTTACGTCCTTTAATCGCTGACCACGTCAGCGATAGCTGCGCGCCTTTCAGTTAAGAAAAACTTGTGTTTGATGGGGCAGTTTTACTAAGCTACAAATAATTACACAGTACACGTCGTTAGTTGATGTTATGTAAAGCGAATTATCTATTACGTTATATGAACGAGATAAGTTATCTGTGTGTTTGTTAGCGTTGTGAATTTGTGCTCCAAAAAATATACTAAAGAGTTACTAACGTAGATAAGAAAATTATTTAATAAAATTATATTTAACATTAATTTTAAATCACAATTTAATTAATTAAGAGATAGTAGAGTAAGAGAGAGATTATGTAGAAATTGATTAATATTCCACTCCTAGTTAAACCCTACCTTGCTATTTTTTGAAAATGATTTGCGCTTAGAGCCAACAAGTTCTGCTAATGTCAAGTTTTGGCAGGTTATACATATTTCTGCGATTTTCTACGAAATCCCAGATCTTTCCTTCTTATTTAAAAGATATGTAGAATACTGATTCGGTGTTTGGCCTTGCATCTTTGGCCTGCCGCAAACCAAGATGTTTAATGTTAAATTATTCCCCCAATGATCAATATAACAGATTATATTAAGTGTTTGTAGCTTAATACGTCTTAAATTAAGCTTGATTTTAACTAAGAAACTGACGATATATTAAATTGGAAATGATTTAAGTTATATCTTAGTTAGATTCAAGACTAATTTATTTGAATATTAGATTGTTGAAACATCACATAAATATTAAAAAAATACTAAAAAGGTAAAGCCTAGTGCGGAGCGTGTAATGGCATAAATGAATTTTGAATTGAACAAGTTGCGTTGGCAATGTATAATTGGTATAATCACTCTTGTCTACAAATGCTAGCCTTATTCGGACATATTATACCATGATCCCTTACAGTCTCAGATAAATGTCAATATTTACTGCATTTTAACCTTTATGTTAAACGCAGTAAGTATAACATGTGTATTTTTCCTGTGACCATGTATAGAATTGCAAAATAAATACTTTATATGCGTTGAGATTAACGGTTTTAAGAAATATATATATTTATGGTAATAGGACACTTGCCTGTCGTGGAGTGATACTGCACCATTTATGGTTCATTTAATTAGTATAGGTATTTATAATATTTAAAAAATTCACTTTAATTACGCAAATGAACAATGTTTTTGGATTGTATAGTATTTTAAATATGCAATAAATGTGATATAATATATAAAATAGTCGTTATCTTTCGGCTTATGTCGCTGAGAAATGTTCACATATCCACGTCTCGTTAAATTATGTAAGAATATATATGTAGAGAAGTAAAATAAGGTTAATAATAGGCCGGTAAAGAAGAATAAAAGTTAAAGCCTATGACGTATGATGAACTATAAATATCAGTTAACACAAGTTTGTATAGAAAATATTCTAGGCTTGCATTTAAATCTACGTATGTTATTTTTGCCTTACCTATGTATGTTGTGTCCTCGACATTTTCTATCACAAAATAATATAGAATTTAAAAATGAAAAGTTAGAAGCTATTAATATACTACCTATACTATTATTAATACACTTATTAAAAAAGCGATATATATACAATTGAAGCTTTGTTAATAATTAATTAGGTATTATTATTTTTGAAGAGAGTGACCGGCGAGTTTCTTACTAGTTCTTTTCGGTAAGAGCACATTTTTAAGACAGTGACTTAACTGTAATTGTTAATAATTTGACGATTTTACAGTTCTTATAAAAGCCGACTTGAATAAAGAATTCGAATTTGAAAATAAATGAAATGGCATTTATTCGGAACTATAAAATGCACTTATACAATGGCAACGAAGACACTGTAAACGTATGAACTGCGCTGCAGACTTTCAACGCCCGCCTCCTTAAAATTTAACAATAAACAGTGTTCTAAATGATAACTAAACTAAATTATGTTAATGTTAAAGAGTATTTAAATATTTAATAAATTTTATAAGCAAGTTTGTATTATAAGTAACATGTGTGGGTGTGTGCGCGAGTGTTCGTGTGTGTGTGTGTGTAAGAGTAAATGGTTAGTGTGCAATCGTCAATAGTTTTCGGTCTCATCATAAAATACATCTATGAATTTATTTTCGTGGCATTCATATTTTTTTATCATTATTTATACTGAGTTATACATAAATGCCTGCTCCATTTTGCTTCCTTACTCTACGTACATCCTTCCTAAGCGAATGGGTTTAAAAATTAAGGAAAATATTTAGAGCTGGCGTTATCTTAGCTGTCATTCAACATGTTATATCTAATTATACAAACCGTCACTGTTTGTATAGTAATGTAGGAACGAATGTTTATATTTATTTATTTAATAATTAGTACGTACAAAAGCTGTGATGGCCTAGCGGTGTCACCGTGTGAATCTCTAGAGACGATCATGGGTTCAAAACCGGGCAGACACCAATGAATTTTTCTATTTAAACTTATGTGTCTAATTGATAATTGCAATTTATCACACGCTTTTCGGTGAAGGAAAACATCGTGAGGAAACCTGCATATCTCTAGAGAATTCTGGGGATATGTGTAACCTACCAATCCGCATTGGAGCAGCGTGGTAGGTCTTAGCTCCAACCCTTCTCTCGAAAAAAATGGAGAGAGGAGGCCTATGCCCAGCAGTGGGATAGTAACAGGCCGTTACTCACGTACAAAATTTTATTATAAAGCTAAGGTATCGTGTTAAGTAGAAAAGACCACACTCATTTCTTAACGAGGTGTCGTAAAAGGCGACTAAGGTAAGTTTACCCATCATGTGATATCCACTTGAGTAGAATACACTATCCCCTTTCTAACGAGGTGTCGTAAAATACGACTAATGTAAATTGACGTCAGACAGCGGTCGTAAAATACGTAGCCAAATCATGTGACAACATGTTTATAAATGGTGCCGACACCTGTTATAGTGGGATAAGGGCACCAAATGCATTAAATGTATCTTTCAGTAAAAACCGAACAAAAACCCGTTCATTAGAGAAAATAGATCACATAGAGACAAACAGCTTTTGGGGGCGTTGTTTCAAAAGAAACATCGATGTAGATCACTCATTCATCCCAAGCACGTCACGTCAAGTGGGGTCGGCACAACATGTTATAAACATGCTGTCACATGATTTGGCTGCGTTTTTACGACCGGCCGCCTGCCTGACAGCAACTTACCTTGGTCGCCTTTTACGACACCTCTGTAAGAAATGAGGGTGGTCTATTCTACTAAATACCACACGGCGGGTCGACTAACCTTAGTCGCCTCTTACAACACCTTGGTAAAAATGAGGTTGTTCCATTCTACTCAGCCGGATACTACACGGCGGGTTGACTTACCTTTATGGGCTTTTTACGACACCTCGGTAAGAAATGAAGGTGGTATATATTCTACTCAATCGGGATACCACATGGCGGATCGACTAACCTCAGTCACCTCATACAACACTTTGGTAAGAAATGAGGTTGTTCCATTCGTCTCAGCCGGATACTAAACGGCGGGTCGACATACCTTGGTCGCCTTTTACGACACCTCGGTACGAAATGAGGATAGTCTATTCTACTCTGCCGGATACCACACGGCATTTTGTTTTATAACAGGCATTGATAAATATACATATGTACATTAATATTTACTCCCAATAATCACGATACATATATGTAGATCACTAATTCCTCCCAATAAACACGGTACGTAAACAAAGAAGTTTAGTCGCAACACAGTCACAGTTAACTAGTCGATAGTACGTAAGTTGATCGTTATCGATTCAGCGTAAGTGAATCACTTGGCCTTGGCAATCGCGTTTTGTTCATCCGCAAGTTTGACTTCTGTTTCATTAACCGTATATAGAATTTTATGAATTGGTCTCCTTTCATCCTTCCGATACGACATTATACATGTTACAACATGTACATGTTATAAACATGCTGTCAAATGATTTGGCTATGTTTTTACGACCGGTCACCTGCCTGACGTCAACTTACCTCTGTCATATTTTAATACACCTCGGTAAGAAAGAGGGCGGTCTTTTCTATTAACGCGGATACCACAAGGTGGGTCAACTTACCTTAGTCGCCTTTTACGACAAATTGGTAAGAAATGAGGGTAATACTATTCTATTCAGCCGGATACCACACGGCCTTCTCTGCAATGAGGGATATGGAGTTAAGATCTAATACTCTGTTGCAGTGCGGATCACCAGGTTAAATATTATATAGAAATTTTCATAATTTAGCTTTACACTAGACATTATCATCCTCCTGCCCTTATCCCACTCTAAGTGGGGTCAGCACAACATGTTATAAACGTGTTGTTACATAATTTGGTTACGTTTTGACGACCGGCCGCCTGCCTGACGTCAACTTACCTTAGTCATATTTTACGACACCTCGGTAAGAAAAAGGGTGGTCTATTCTACTAAACCGGATACCACACGGCGGGTCGTCTTACCTACAGCGAGACATTATATCATGTTAATATTTCACGATGCTCAAGGAATTTAAATCAATCCGCTGTCGATAAATTTAATCAAAGACAATTTGAAACTAAGTATTAACGCACGTGTGCGTTGATTGTCCGCCAGTAAATTGATACCTTAATTACATCGTGTAAAACAATGTCGTGTCGGCGTCGTGTCGCCCGAATGAAATTTCTCTTACCTGCATGTGCCCTTCATGCACACCTTGACAACTTCAGCTGTCCGTATATAATTTGCTTTTTTTATCATCATTTACCTTTTTATCCTCTGTAAAACGGTAAAAAATGCAAAATTGATTACTATATTATCCATAATAACCTCTATTATTATGAAAATATACTAGCTGTCACCTGCGCCTTCGTCTGCATGAACTTGCAGTACTAGTATACAAAGTACCCAATAGCCAATGCTATTGTTAAGTTCAATTATTCCCTTACCAATAGTCGCATAGATCTATTGTTTAGTTACTTTAACCTTTTTTTGTTTTATACAGGAAAAACCCCTTATGGGTACGGCTGCCCGACGGGGACAGGCGGCGGTTATGTCGGACTCGCACCGACTAAAGGAACCTTTGAGCTCCACCACGCTGCCGATGTCAAGGACAGGGTATCGTTGTACACATTGCCCCCATCCCCGCCGACAGCTCTGATCCCAGAGAACACCTCCTCCGGGTAGAGACCCCTCGAAAGCCCCCCTCCACTAACCGATGCATCGAGAGCACCAGATGCACCGACCGCCTCGGGGAACTGTAAGCCAGACGTCCGATATACTCCGTTCGGATCGTCCGAAGGTCCCCTGACAGGGTGGCAGACGATGGGCTTAGGCAAGTCGCTACCACCTAGACTCGCCAGCAACAGATTGGATCCAGAACAAACGTTCCGTTCAAGTTCAGCCAGACTTAAAATAAACCCAACTGAACCCGTCGCTCATTAGAGACTGCACTCTTAACTTTCCCGGAGTCCCCGGCCCATCCAGATTGCCCTCTGCTAATCAGAGGGACAACTAGATTGGCCACTCCCACAGTGGTCCGTTCGCCAAGGCTAAGCTTGCCCATGGTGCGCCACGAGGAGGCCGACCTCTTTGGTACCCCAAATCATCATCCTGCCACCTGCCTTCCACTTTAAGTGGGGTCGGCCCAACATGTTGTAAATGTGTTGTGACTTGATTTGGTACTTAGCATACCGGCCGCATGCCTGACGTCAACTTTCATTAGTCGCCTTTTACGACACCTCGGTAAGAAATAAGGATGGTCTATTCTACTCAGCTGGATCGGCGTAATATATTATTATAACTACCACTTTAAAACAAATAAACAGAGCCTGTTCAAATACCTAAAACTATATGCTTAGAAAAGTGGAAAAAATATGTTTGAAGGTGTTTGATAGAATTGGAAAGATAAATGTCTGTCACAGTTAATTGAATTAAAATAATTCAATTTAAATAAATCATATTTCAAAATTAAATGGAATTTTATAAATCATTTTTGGAATTTCAGTTAAAATTAGATGTATGATTTATTTATATTAACTTTTACAAGCGCCATAGTATAGTCAGAGATTGGTTAATAAATTATGTATTAAATGGTTTTTTATATTTCACTATAGTTAAAGATAAAATCTTAATAATTAATATACCGCTGAACCAAGATACTTTGGTCTCGAAACTTTTTGATTTACATAATTAAGCGTTTATGTCTTATGGAATATTGCTATGGGGTAAATGCGCGGATAGTGAAAAAATTTTTGTTTTACAAAAAAGAGCTATACGTGGCATTTATAATTTAAGACCGCGTGATTCCCTGCGAGAGAAGTTTAAGGAAACAGGTATTCTTACATTTGCTTCACAGTATATTTTAAGCAATCTTATTTATGTACGTAAAAATATAAAGAATTATAAAACGATAGGTGATGTATACAATAGACAAAGCAGGAACCGACATAAGCTTGCGGCTCCTGCTTTGCGCCTTGCTAAAGTACGTAATTCGTTTGTGGGTTTTGGTATAAGATTCTATAATAAAATTCCGCAATCAATTTCAGCTTTGCCATTACATCAGTTTAAAAACACTGTTAAAAAGAGGCTGATACAGAAAGCCTACTATACTCTTGAAGATTATTTGGAAGACAAGAATGTGTGGATATAGCTCTCTTTGAACCTGTACAAGACAGTAACGACTTAATGTAAATAGTATTAAGAATTATATTTTTAAAAGAGCAACCGCCGAGTTTCTTGCTGGCTCTTCTCGGTAGGAACAGCTTTCCGAACCAGCGGTAGAGTTGACGATTCAAAAGCACTTGTTTACAAGTTTATTTGAATAAAGAATATTTTGAATTTGAATTTGAATTTGACGTCAGGCATGCGGCCGGTCGCAAAATCTAGCCAAATCATGTGTAATCATGTTTATAATGTATAGTGCCGACCACACTTAGAGTGGGATAAGGGCACAAGAATGATAATGATATCTTCTCTTAGCTTAATGGCAGATTATAGCAAAATAACATTATTATTACTTATGAAGAATGTCGTATTATGGAGTTCTTCCAAGAAACTCCTTTATTAATTAGGTACTAGCTTTTACCCAAAACTTTGTTCGCGTGGACTGTTGTCGCGTACTAGGTGGATAATAGATGGCGCTTTTCAATTGAAGGATAAATTCAAAGATTTGTTACCCCGGTGTATAAGGAATAATTGTGCCTAATTTCATCGATATTAGTTCAACGGATTCGCCGTGAAAGAGTAACAAACATACACCCTCCTCACAAACTTTTGCATTTATAATATTGGTATGATTGAAATACAAGTATTAAATAAACACTAAACCTGGCCACCCTAGTACATAAATCATCTCTACGCCGATGTAGCGGTTATTATAGAAATAATAAAGCTGAAAGATATATTCCTGAAAGCGGTTGTAGAGTTAGCTCACAGGCCAGATGTGCTTCCGAGTAGTTCTCAAATAGAAATTGGGTTACTCATTAACGTTTATAGCTCAAACTAGTATTGATCAATGGCTTTGCTTAAAAGTTTAATAAAAAAAGATTAAGGAACTCATAATCATTGAGTACCTGGGTGATCGAGCCTTGCTCGGTAATTTTTTACAAAAAAAAATACTTAAAAAAAAATAATAATTGGGTAGGTGGAGCTCGATACTAGGTATTTTCATTTCTAGAAACCACCCGTTATAAGCCAAAACAAGGATATTTTCTTTTAAATAAAACCTACTTTGATTGATTTCTATATAATGTCACGCTAAGCTGAGTAGGAGAAGAGCAGCAAAAAAAAGTACGAAAACGGCAAAATTTAAAGCTTTCCTTGCGTGCATTGAGTAAACGGTGATACTTATTCAAAAATCATGTATAACAAAATTGTTCACTCTAAAAGTTCTAAATAAAAGTCCGCGACAACATACGACTAGCTTTTAAGGTTAACCCACTATAACCATTTTTATGGTTACCAAAATTCTATATTGCACTACCTACTATACTATATTCTATATCACGCGGGCGGAGCCGCTGGCGATTGCTAGTAATATATACATATACAAGATTAACTTATTTAAATATTAAAGGTTTAAATAAGGAGTCTAGGAGTTTATAAAACATAAATTACCGAAACAAATTGATTAGTAAGCTATGAAGTAAAAAAATAAGTCATTTATCTAGACTTTTGTATAGTATTTTTGTAGATCTACAATTCTCTAGTACATTACTTTTATGGATCTCTGTTGGTTTTCGCGGCGCACGCAACTAAAGCTCCTAGAAGGCAAGTTTTTTAACAATTGCGCTATGTGCTACTTTAACACTTTACCCAAACCGGAAGAATTGTACCATATTTTAGTGAAAACCGTACAAAAATCCGTTTTGTAGATTTTGAGAAAATCGGTCAGAAAAAAAAGAGATGGCGCCACATGTGTTATTCACTTCGCGCTATCGAAGTGTTTTTATAAGACTACTTGTTCCCACAGCATCGCCTGCTTGGCGATCAGTGTGTTACAAAGTTTCCCCGCGTAAATCATGATCTCTTGGGAAATTTAATATTGTATCATCACTACATATTATAAAACAAAGTCCATATTTCCGTATGTACGTATAAAACTTTAAAACTACGCAACCGATTTTGATGCGTTTTTTTTTAATAGATAGAGTGATTCCAGAGGAAGGTTTGTACGTATAATAACATTCAATACGAAGTAGAGAAATAATGTAATTTTTGAGGTTTCTGTAAATAATTACATTTTTTTCTGCTTACATTGCAAACGCAGGCTAAACCCTACGAGATTTATCAAAATGATGTACTAAGTATTTGTACACCTTAAAAAGGTCTACAGAAAAGTTCGCGATGGTATATGTCTATCGCTTATGGATAACCCACTAAAGCATTTTTTGTCGTTTACTTTTTACGAAAAATAATGCCTTATTTTTGAAGCAATTCTTATACAATACAGCATTAATCCTTATCCAATTAAGTACCTTAAATAAATAGTTGATTTAATATCGATCAATATGGCCGTTTACAGCATGTAATTTAAGTGAACATTTTCGGAGATATTACAGATTTAAAATGCCGTGAGGAGGCCTTCGCTTCGAGGATGTCGCTCTTTCAAGAGTTTGTTTAAAGACATTCTGTAATTAATTGTAAAAATAAAATACATAGGGAAAATATAAAAGTAAATAAGAAAAATGTACTATATGAATTTAGATATTCTATGGGTGGATATAACGGGGTGCGGGCCTCGAGGAAATCCTCTCTACCCGGGCATCTCCTCGCGGGCACTTAAGCCCGGTATGTGTTCCGGCCGTAGGCCGAAGTCACCTAGGTGCTTTAAAGGTGTCGGTATTTGGGCCGTAAGCCCAAGTCACCTAGGTGACCTAATGGATGTCTTGTTCGGTGGAGTGGTCTGGGAATGGTAGCTCCCAGACCTCAAAGTCTTCTTCAGGTATGTCTTGGTCGGGTGGTGTAACACAGACTGTTTACGCCTGTAACGACGTTTCTTCGTTTATATAACAGATGGCGCCACATGTGTTCTACTTCGCACTTTTCACGTTTATAAGACTACCTGTGCCCATGGCTTCGCCCGCATGTCAATCAGTGTGTTTTATAATTTTTCCGCGTGAATCACGACCTCGTGGGAACTCTAATATTATGTACTTCTCCCATAAACCTTTCTCATGAATTGTACTTTATTTTAGTAAAAACCTTTCCAAAATGCGTTTTATAAATTTTGAAAAAATAATGACATACAGACAGATAGCTTTTAGAGACGCTGAGATTACATTAAGAATCTCAAAGGAAGATATTATTAAAGGAAGATAGATCGCACGTAGTTAGTATCGTTTTCTTCAGTTTTTATCAACAAAAGCTAAAAATAGTGATTTTTATTTAGTCATCGCCACTTTAACATCATTAATGAAGTGTATCAAATAAAGATAACGTATTATCTAAATGTGCTTATTGGTTGTCAAAATTTTTTCATTGACATTTGCCGCTATCAAATCATAATTATTGTGTAAACCAATTAGTTAGTAAAAGATTTGCATTTCGGTATATATTTAGAGACAAATGCGTGTTATCAATACATTATCGTTTTCTAGTTTCGAAATGTTAAAAAAGGACTTTGCTACCATTGATATTTAAAGGACATTAGACATATTTTAAAGAATAAGGCATTACTTTACGGAGCTCTATAATAACAAAAGTAATGAAAATATTACTTAACTAATATAAAATACTTAAAATATTTTTATATTACTAATATAAAAATTCCCCTAAAGCTGTCTGCACTGCACACATCTAGCACCACAATCTCGACAATTGTGTCGCCCCGTAACTGAACAATCGTCTTGAGATAGATTTCAGGACAAAATCGTAAAGCTTCACGAGTGATTGTTGTGTGTGTAGTGTTGTTTTCTGTGGGTAGTGCATGAGTTTTTACAAATTCTGCAGATATCAGGTACGACAACGAAAATTACACTCTACATTTAGCATTACATATATTTTCTTTTATCGCGGATTATAGCAAAATATTATTTTCATTATTTTAGCTAATACAGTAGAAACATTACTAAATTACTAAATTTTTTAAACCATTGCCTAAATCTGACGATAAAATGTAAGTAATCAACATGTAAAGTCAAAAATTTATTTTATTTTAAACTTATTCTTATGTTTTTGCCTTTTTTATTTCGTCGCTTAGGAACTTATCTCCTATGACCCTATATAAATTATAATTCCATATTGACTGACCCGTTGGCGCAGTGGGTAGTGACCCACAGCGCCAACGGGGAGCCTTCAGCTCCGCGAGTCGCGGGATTGATTCCCACCGAGGGCCAACATTTAATAAATGAAGTTGTTGGTCTTTGAGCCTGGGTGTATATTTGTATTTAAGTGTGTATTTAATAAATAAGTATATATTCACCAGTATAGTCTGTGACCCATAACACAAGTATTAAGTTACTTACTTTGGGGACGGACGATCGTGTGTGTAAGTGTCCCATATATTTATTTATTATTTATTCACGGTTTCTGTATTCGCGGCATATTTACGAAACGTATACTCCGCGAATAAAGAGCTTCTACTGTCTACTGTATTATGATCAATTGCGAGAGAATGTTGTAACGACATCAGTCAGCATCTGATTTACTAAGAAATTCCTGCCATCTTCATGGGGTGCCGCTATAAAATATACAGCAATGACATTTTTACGATACCACATGACTGACCACGTACTCGGCGCTTGTTTATTGTCCCTTAAAATTTCAATGTTTAAGGCTCACTAGATGAAATTTAGTAGTCGCGGTTAAGTGCTGTTGTAAAATTTGTAAAAGTTTCCTATTTAATAGCCATTTTATATTATGTTTTACAGCTTTTGTTTAATAGAGAAATACCTTGCTTGATTGTATTTTAATTTTTATACCAGTATTTTCTTTTACGTGATGGCCTAAATGTTAACACCAGTCTTCCTTATCCGTGGTATAAAGTTTCATAGGTAACCTGGGTAGGATAAACTTATATTTATATGATATTAGTAAACAACGTTGAATTCAGTGTTAAAATACCCTCAGTTACATATTATATTGCTTGTTTTCTATATTTGAAGGAATACGATGTACAATTTACCATCATCCCCCTGCACTTATTCCACCCTAGGTAGGGTCGGCACTACATGTTACAAACATGTCACACGATTTGGCTGCGTATTTTACGACCGGTCACCTGCCAGACGTCAACTTACCTTAGCCGCCTTTTACGACACCTCGGTAATAAATGACGTAGGTCTATCCTACTCAACCGCATACCACACGGTGGGTCAACTTACCTAAGTCGTATTTTACGACATTCGGTAAGAAATGAGGGTGGTTTCACCTCCTCTAGAAAATGATTAAAATAATACTTTTTTTTCCTTCAACCTTGTAATAGACAAGCGTATTAAACTACTTACTTAAGGTTTTTATTTCTTTAGTTACAAATACGTACTTATTATTTGTATATGTTATTTTATTACAAACTAGTGGCCCGCTCCGGCTTCGCACGGGTATAAAATACTATGTCACTGAGTAAAAAAATGATTAAAACCTATCCAGTAGTTTTGTTTTATTCATTACTGCCCGTGGCCCGCATGCCTTAAATTTGGAGTATAACAATTCCCCTTTCCCTATACCATGAAGATTCCTTGCTATCTTTGGAATATCTAAATTCAAAAATATACTTAACCAAAAACAAAAATTTTGTTATTCCACGCTCATTTGAATTTTGTTATTCCATGTCATAGTCGTTTTTGTTATACCACGTTTTATAGTGACTTGACGGGATAAAATAAATGCGGTCGAACGGGATAAAAAGTATCCTATGTCCGTTTCCTGGTTCTAAGCAACCTCTCCACCAATTTTCAGCCGAATTTGTTCATCCGTTCCTGAGTTATAAATAGTGTAACTAAGACCAACTTTCTTTTATATATATAGAAGATTGGTAACTGGTTCTTTTTTCATTCTTGATCAAGATTTATCGTTTAAGGGTTGGACTATTTAAACGTATAAAAGTTATTGACAAGGTGTAATTTTCTCGGCTTTATACTTTATTGACTTTATAATGAAGTCGCAATGTTCAATAGATTAAAAAAAACCTTTCAGATTTATAATGTCAGTTTAATACGCCAGAACTGTATTCAAGTTTGGCATTATAATTCCATTCTGAGTTACGTTATTACGTTAAATATCAAAATGTATTTAGACAAATATATACCTATGTATGTAGGTTCTCTTTGAACTATAATATTACTGCTATTTTTGCCTTATAAAATGTATAAAATGTATTAAAATATTATATGTAATTTATCGATTTAGGTGTTAGTGGCAGGTGCATAATACAAAAGTAAGTAAATTTAATAAAAAGAAATGATATTTTTGGCTATCAAACGTAATGTTGTGATAGCTTAATGGTAGCGGACGGACCAAAAAAGTTCAAAACTTGAGTCCAACATGTCGCCAGCGTTCTTTTTTAAATTTTTTTTATTTGCATTTTTTAAAGACATTACGGAGCAAGGTCATGCAAGTACTAACAAAATTAAATATTGAAAAAACATAACGGCATGTCCTATCGTTTGAAGAATTCCTTGTCGCAACATACCTTCATACCTACTTTTTTCTATACATTTTTGTAATCCATAAGCACTTTCCCATCAACCGCCCGTAGTGTTTTTATTAGTTTACGCACATCCGTTAAATAAATTCCAGTAATGGATCGTTACTGTCTTCATGATGAGAGCCTCTTCATTAAACGCGTAATGACTTGCCTGAGGGTCGCCGGTTCGTCACTTGGTAGGTGGTCATTATGTGAAGACATCTTTTTTTAACTCGCCACATGCCGCTACGTAATGGCCGTGAATTTACAATAATGTTATTAAAAATAATTCATCATCTTCCTGCCCTTTTCCCACTCTAGTGGGGTCGGCACAACATGTAATAAACATGCTGTCATATGATTTGGCAGCGTTTTAACGACCGGCCGCCTGCCTGACGTCAACTTACCAATGTCGTACTTTACGACACCTCGGTAAGAAAGAGGGTGGTCTATTCTACTAAACCGGATACCACACGGTGGGTCAACTTGCCTTAGTCGCCTTTTACGACACCTCGGTAAGAAATGAGGTTGGTCTATTCTACTCAGCCGGATACCACACGGCGGGTCGACTTACCTTAGTCGCCTCTTACGACACCTCGGTAAGAAATGAGGGTGGTACTATTCTATTCAGCCGGATACCACACGGCGTGTTATTAAAAATAATTATCAGTGTAATTTAGGTTTTTAAATTTATTTTAAACTACACTTTACAAACAAATTTGATTTGAGAAATCATTTTTGGGGTAAATTCAAATTCATTTTCTTTATTCAAGTAAACTTAATTTATAGAATTAGGCGGTACTTTGCGGAGGTTACAAAAGTAATGAGAATATTATTTTGCTATAACCCGCGATAAAAGGAAATATTACATATATTTCCTAAATGTAGAGTGTACTATTCGTTCTCATACCTGATACATGCAGAATTTGTAAGAACTCATGCACCATCCGACACCGATGGCACAACAATACACAAGCACTGCACACATTCACCACCACAATCTCTCTACTCCACGACAAAATCGCAAATTTGCGAGTTGAGTCTATCTCCTGACGATGCTTCGGTTACGGGGCGAAACAATTGTTGAGATTGTGGTGGTGAATGTGTGCAGTGCTTGTGTATTGTTGTGCCATCGGTGTCTAATAGTGCATGAGTACTTCAAGTTAACTTGTAATCAAGTACTTGTAAATCGTTAACTCTTCTACTGTTGGTTCTGAAAGATAGATTAAATTGTTTAATTTATATAAAATTTTACTTTTTGTCTAAATTACCCTTATTAGAGATTACCAAACTACCCTTACCAGAGAAAGTATTCTCTGTCTTCGTCAATTCTTATCCTTTTCCTTAACAGACCCTTTTTAGGGATAAGTCTGCCTTTATACATGTGTTTTTTACTTTGTCTTTCTCTTTTCTAAATACAGTGTAAACACCGTATTTTTTTTTTTTTATGTCAGGAAAACCCATTATGGGTCGCCATCGCCCGACGGGGACGAGCAGCGGGTATGTCGGACTCTCACCGACTAAAAACCTGACAGTGCTCCACCACGCTGCTCCCACGATTCTCCACTAAAACTAGTGCAGTCACCCACTTAGCCATGTTCGCGGACGATACCGCAATCTATACCACCTGTAGAGATCCCATAACCATAAATGATAGGCTCCAAAGAGCAACCAACCAGCTCGGAAGCTGGTTCCGCCGGTGGAGAATCGAAATTAATCCCGATAAAAGCGCAGCAATGTTCTTTGCGAGATCTAGGAGAGCCATGGACTTCATCCGGATGCCTCCTAGAGTCTCTATTTACAACAAATACATAGATTGGCAAAAGGAAGTCAAATACTTAGGTGTCATCCTGCAACCGACCCTATCCTTTATCCGACACACCCGCGTTGTCCGTAACCGGGCAGCGTTCGCCATGGGACGCCTCTATCCGATACTGTGCAAGACAAGTAAACTGTCACTTCGCAACAAAGTGACACTTTACAAAACTTGCATCAGACCCATTATGACCTATGCGAGCGTCGCGTTCGCGCACGTTCCGAAATCACGACTGTGTCCGTTGCAGACACTTCAAAATCGATTCATGCGTACAGCCACTGGCTGTCCGTGGTTCGTGCGCAACGTGAACCTCCATAGAGATCTCGACCTACCCACGATAGCCGATCTTTTCAGACGATTCTCGACGACTTACTTCGAGAAAGCGTCCATCCACCCAAACCCCCTTATAGTGGCCGCGTCCAACTATAAGGCATTCAGGCACCCCAACAAGATTCACAGGCGCCCGAAGAGCGTCCTTAACGACCCCGACGATGCTATAACAGCATCCAACAAGATATACACACAACACGCACACAAACAGCGTCTTCGCCGGCGAAGACGAGGTCCCCGCTTGCTTGTGTCAAGCGGCCGCAGCCCTCTGCCGCGGCCGCCGTGACGCAGACTTCTTCCAAGTCATTTATTAGATGCAGCCCTCCAAAAACGCGCCGCCTTAAGCCGAGGTTCGGTCTCGCAGGAGACACCCTTAAGGCGACGCCCCCTGTAGCGCGGGTGCTTGTAATGTACCCGCATGTATCATCCTTTTCTTCTCGGCGATGCTTCAGCGCTCGCCCGTCTTATCGGTGACGCTGTCAAAGCCATTAGGGCTAACAGCATTAGTCATATTCGAAAAAAAAAAAAAAAAAACCACGCTGCTGGTGGCGGGGACAGGGTACCGTAAACTACGTATAACGTCACTCGATTTAACGTCACTCGATTTAACGATAAACTCCCTAAAGCGTCGATATCACTTGGCTTTCGTTGGTTTAGCTTGTTTCCCATACAATGTTACACTCTCTTTAGCATTGCACCCACTCTCAATAATGTCAGCCTCAATGTTGTCAAATTTAGTAAAAACTGCGCAGCTGTGTACGTTCTTTTGTCGCTTTATTATCCTAGCCCGTAATAAACTCGACTGTCAACATAACATACCGAACTTTCTAAGAAATCCGTGCTTTTATTTACAAATTGGGACTGCATCTAAATGCAGCTAAATTACTGGAAAAGTACTTTCTTCGTCACCAAGTTGCCTCAATATCGCAAGGTGTGAATAAAATATTTAAAAAAATACAACTTAATTACTGGTGCAGCAAAAGACGTCACACAAAAATAAGTCTATGTGCAATAGCGATCGAAGAGGAATTGTTTTTTTTATGTAATTACCAACACTAGTCTGAATTAAACTTTTTCTTTCTAATACAGATTTTTCTTCTCTCCATTTAACGACAACTCTATAACGTCAAAATATGCACAGTCCCTTGAGGGTCATTATATAGAGTTTGCACTGTACCTATATGTATCAATATAAATAAACTAGCGGCCTGCCCCTGCTTCGCACGGGTATAAAATATATATCCCATGTCAATCAGTGTAAAAAAAATGATTAAAATCGAACCAGCAGTTTTGATTTATTCACTACTGCCCGTGGCCCGCACGCGTTTAATTTGGAGAAAAACAATTTCCTTTCCCTATACCAAGAAGATTTCCTGCTATCTTTGGAATATCTAAATTCATATAGTACATTTTTACTTATTTACTTTTATATTTTCCCTATGTATTTTATTTTTACAATTAATTACAGAATGTCTTAAAAAACAAAATCTTGAAAGAGGGACATAGCTGCTAAAGTCGAAGTCTTATAGGGCGAAGCGCGGCGTCCTCACGGCATTTTAAATCTGTAATATCTCCGAAAATGTTCACTTAAATTACATACTGTAAACGGCCATATTGATCTACATTAAATCAACTATTTATTTAAGGTACTTAATTGGATAAGAATTAATGCTGTATTGTATAAAAATTGCTTCAAAAATATGGCATTATTTTTCGTAAAAAGTAAATGACAAAAAATGCTATAGTGGGTTATCCATAAGAGATCGACATATACCATCGTCGACTTTTCTGTAGACCTTTTTAAGATGTACAAATACTTAGTACATTATTTTGATAAATCTCGTAGGGTTTAGTCTGCGTTTGCAATGTAAGCGGAAAAAAATGTAATTATTTACAGAAACCTCAAAAATTACAGTATTTCTCTAGTCCGTATTGAATGTTATTATATGTACAAATCTTTCTCTGGAATCACTCTATCTATTAAAAAAAACTGCATCAAAATCTGTTGCGTAGTTTTAAAATTTTATGCGTACATAGGGATATAGGGACTTTATTTTATAATATGTAGTGATAAATATTGCTGTTTTGAACTGTTTAGTTTCATATTGCACGGCGATATAAAGTACATCCTGCCAAGTGTGCAGTTGCAAATTGGCATTAACTTAAGCGTTAAGGTTGGGCGACATGTTTTATTTATCGACAATTATACGAACGGCTCGTAAATCATAAAAAGTTGTTAAACATAAAATCTTACTTTAATGTTGCAGGTGTTCGGTTCGGTAACGCGTGATATAATCAATTGGTTAGTTTTAATATCTTGCTAACTTCTGCCCCCGACCCCAGTGTTTCTCAACCTCACGTGTCGTGGCCCATTATTAATAAAATTCTTTTGAACCCTATACTTTAATACGAATAAGTCAAGTTAAAAAGCTTTCAACAAAATTTCATATTCCTACTGATAGCTTTTGAGGAGTTATGTCGTCTGGAGCCAATCCTGGCAGCGACATCAGGTCATTATCATAAATGCATGCATTGTCATCAACCTGACGATTTAAGATTGAATTAACGATTTAAGAAGTGCTTGTAAAAAAAGCTTATTCTATATACACACAAGACACACATACTTGAACACACGCAGACACTTTGTACACTTTTCTATTAATAATGACTTTGTTACGTTTTTTATGGTATATAACCAAACAAGATTAGTTCATTTAAATTTTAAAGATATGGTAGGTAAGAAATAAAGATACAATTGAAGGTATCTAGGAAATGGCTCCAACGATTTTTCTGAAATTCAGCATGTAAAAGGTTTGGGGGAGAAATCTCGATATAGCTAGTTTTTATTTAAAAAAAATCATTTTATTCCTGTTTTTGGGCATAAAAAATACTTAAATTTACATTGAATATAAAACACTATATTTGCCGTCAATTGCAAAGTCAGCGTAGCTTATTCGGAGAAAGGGCGGTCTCAAGAAATGAAAATACCTAGGATCGAGCTTCACCTACCCAATTATTATTATTATTTTTTATTTTGTAATAAAGCTCGGTCAACCACTTAATAAATAATTAAATAACAAAAATGGAGTTCACCAGGATAATAACTAATTGCACTAATTTCTTTTATCGATATTCGAAATCGATTTCGTATGTAAATCGATTAAATTGCATAATCGATTCCTGCGAATCGTGCTCTACTCATTATGTTGTAACCGTCACGAATTAGCATCATCCTACGTGCTTCCTACGAGGATATGACTAAATCTGATGATTAATGGTTTCCCAACCTCCGGTAATAGGTGTCGATATTGCGATATTATTACGAGTACTTTATGTTGGTACATTATTGTTATTAGCTATGTTTTGGAAGTTCCATGTTTTATTGTATAGTTAAATAAAGGCTAATGCACATTTGACTGTTCAATTATTGTTCATTTTGTGTTTGTGATTTTATTGAATAAAGTCAATCTATGCAGTGTGAATGTAGACAAATAATCTTTAATTATGAAATTACATAATTAATCTTGTATATATATAAATATATTTTCTGAATCTCGGAAACGGCTGCAACGATTTTTCCTTAAATTCAGCATGTAGGGATTTTTGGGGGAGAAAAATCGATCTAGCTTTTATTAAAAAAAACATGTTATCCCTGTTTTTGGGCATTAAAAAAAATACTAAAATGAAGAATTAAAAGCAAAGAATAATTTAAGTAGCGAACGTAAAGATGCGACAGTCGATGGGTAACGGCCGGTCGGAAAGTGTTCTAAGCCCGGGACCGAATCTCACATATCATCAGCGCCTTCTTTTTTTTTTTATATCTTTAAAAAAATTACCGAGCAAGGCTTGGTCACCCAGGTACTAGTTTTTATCTACTCTCTCTTAAAAAAGAGGTTTCAATGAACAAGTCCGCGGCGACGCAACACGCATGCGCAATCGATGTTTGCGCTTTGGCGCTAACATTTGACATTTAACAAATCTTTTCAATATTTAAACAAAGTTTGGTTTATTTAAAAAAAAAATAGTTTTTGTGTAAAACATGTCTCAGAGCGGCGATAGTGGTGATTGTACACCGCTAGATATTCTGAAAGCTGCGTCAAACATGACCATAATCCTGTTGCCGGCGAAATCTAGGAGGAACTATAATTAATGTTACCACGAGTTCACGGAATAGAAATAAATTTGTTGTTATATTCAGCGTTTTATTTGCTATATTGTTTTACGTATTATAGTATGACAGTAAATAAAGTAGTGTATGACACTGTACATAGCTTGGTCTTATAACACTCGTGTGGTACTATAAAAATCGCCTCGTTTTTTTAAAACACACTCGTGTTATAAGAACCCTTATTATGCTACAGTATCATAATCTACTATTATATTATTATAGAAAGCACATTATATCTCAAAAGTACGAAATTACTTTGCTATAATCATCACTATCACTACATATTATAAAACAAAGTCCCTATATCCGTATGTACGCATAAAACTTTAAAACTACTTAACAGATTTTGATGCGGTTTTTTTTAATAGATAGAGTGAGTCCAGAGGAAGGTTTGTACGTATAATAACATTCAATACGGAGTAGAGAAATACTGTAATTTTTGAGGTTTCTGTAAATAATTACATTTTTTTCCGCTTACATAGCAAACGCAGGCTAAACCCTACGAGATTTATCAAAATAATGTACTAAGTATTTGTACACTTTGAAAAGGTCTACAGAAAAGTCCGCGATGGTATATGTCTATCTCTTATGGATAACCCACTATAGCATTTTTTGTCATTTACTTTTTACGAAAAATAATGCCATATTTTTGAAGCAATTTTTATACAATACAGCATTAATCCTTATCCAATTAAGTACCTTAAATAAATAGTTGATTTAATATAGATTAATATGGCCGTTTACAGCATATAATTTAAGTGAACATTTTCGGAGATATTACAGATTTAAAATGCCGTGAGGACGCCGCGCTTCGCCCTATAACACTTCGACTTTAGCAGCTATGTCCCTGTTTCAAGAGTTTGTTTAAAGATATTCTGTAATTAATTGTAAAAATAAAATACATAGGGAAAATGTAAAAGTAAATAAGTAAAAACGTACTATATGAATTTAGATATTCCAAAGATAGCAGGAAATCTTCTTGGTATAGGGAAAGGAAATTGTTTTTCTCCAAATTTAACGCGTGCGGGCCACGGGCAGTAATGAATAAATCAAAACTACTGGATCGATTTTAATCATTTTTTTACACTGACTGACATGGGATATATATTTTATACCCGTGCGAAGCAGGGGCAGGCCGCTAGTCCGTTATAAAGTAAATACATGCCGAAGTCTGGTATCCGGCTGAATAGAAAAGCACCATCCTCAATACTTACCCAGGTGTCGTAAAAGACGACTAAGGTAAGTCAACCCGCCGTGTGGTATCCGGCTGGGTAGAATAGACCACCCTCATTTGTTACCGAGGTGTCGTAAAAGGCGACTAAGGTAAGTTGACCCGCAGTATGGTATCTGGTTGAGTAGAATAGACCACCTTCTTTCTTACCGAGGAGTCGTAAAATACGACTGAAGTAAGTTGACGTCAGGCAGGTGACCGGTCGTAAAATACGTAGCCAAATCATGTGACAACATGTTTATAACATGTACTGACCCCACTTAGAGTGAGATATGGGCAGGAAGATGATGATGTAACTTCTGTGCTATGGAGTTCCGCAAAGTAACACCTGCTTCTATAAATTATTTCTGATTCTAAACATGTTATATTTACTCATGTATGCAAACAGAAAAATGATCATAATTCTGTCATGAGCTCAGAATTTCGTTTAAAATGTCAGGCTCATAACATGTCATACTTTATACAAATTAGATATTCCCTTTTCACATTCGAAATGTTAGGGACAGCTCCTGTCAGGAATGAAAGACCGGCGTTTTGCACAAGGATGAACTTATGTATAACTGTAATACGTTATTTTTTGGTTTTTTAAACCCCTTATATTTGCCGCGGCCTAACGAGAAGAGTGGCGGGTATGTCGGACTCGCACCAACCAAAACAACCTGAGAGCTCCACCACGCTGCTAGTGGCGGGGACAGGGTACCGTTGTACACATTGGCCCCATCCCTGCCAGCAGCAACTCTGAACTCCACAGTGTGCCACCTCTGGGTCGAGGTCTCTCTAGAAGTAGCCACTCGCTCCGTTCATTCGATACACCAGAAGCACCTATCAGCTAATTCCACTTATAAATAAGGCCGATCCTATAATTCTATTACATGTACCATATGCATGAACCGTACTGTACTAGTCGTAACTTTATCGTAACATCACGTTAATCAAAATGCTTGTAAAAACTTATTTGAATAAAGAATATTTAAGATAGATAAAAAATATTGTACAGACACAGTAAAACATACAAAAATACATGTAAACTTAAAGTTAACATTACGTAGGGCGGCTTATTCACTGAATAGTGATCTCTTGCAGGCAACCCTTGTTATAAGGTGATTAGCTTTTACCCGCAACTTCGTTCACGTGGACTGTTGTCGCGTGATAGGTTGGTAATAGATGGCGCCTTTCAATGTCATCCTATTCCCGTAGAATTAACAGGATTTCTATCACCTATATGGCCTGTGTATATAAATATGTACATGTGTCCTGACACAAGTATTTCTAATACTTACTAGCAGGTCTCAATCGGTATTTTGTAATGAATTATTGAAAAGAAATAAATATTTTTGTATTTTGTATAAGGAATAATTGTGCCAAATTTTATCGATATTGGTTCAGCGGATTCGCTGTGAAAGAGTAACAAACATACATCAATACTCATAAACTTTCGCATTTACGATGTAAGTAAATGTAAGGTGTAAGATGTAAGGAATGATAGGTACTAAAATAAATAAATTTAAATTGAATTTGCATTGAGTACTAAATCGAGTCAATTCCCATCATCTTCACATCTGTTATTAAAATAAGTTGAATAAATAACGTAATCATGACATATTATTCGCTGTCATGTCTTTATAAGCAAACAAGTGCACTTGAGTTTTTTTTCTGAATCGCTTATAAACTGTTTGGCAATCATTAAAACGTAAAACAAACAGTTCCCAAGATGACTGACATCATCTTGCCGGGTTTATTTTATGTTGTATGGTTCAAGTGTTCAGATTGTAACGTTTTTATATTTTTAATATCCTGCATTATACATGAGTCATGGTCTAAAGAAAACGTTTAATTTGAGATCAAAGTTATGAAAAAAGTGCACCCAAATTATTCCTTCTTCTGTCAATATTCTTTATTTATAAACCATCAGCATTATGAGTATATTCAGCTGGCAAAACTTAGGTTAGGTTAGGTGACTTTGTACTCTTTAGCAATAACGTTATATTAACGTTATTTTCCGCCGTCTCGGTATTCGGTTATTCAACCGATAGACGTCCATCATTTTTTACCGAGGTGTCTTTAAAGGCGACTAGGGTAAGTTGACCCACCGTGTGGTATCCGGGTGAGTAGAATAGACTACTCTCCTTTCTTACCGAGGTGTCGTATAAGGCGACTAAGGTAAGTTGACACACCGTGTGGTATCCGGTTTAGTAATATCCGGTAATCCGGTTAATACAAAGCACATATAACACATTGCACATTGGAAGAATATAAAACAAATTCTCGACTTCTCAATTTTTAAACGCCACACACACCATTATATCTATCATGCCATTAAACCTAACAATAACAAGTTCTGAAAAATTTTCTTGGTTGTGTGATATTGCAATGTAAATTTTTATCGCCGAAGAGTAAATCGCTTGTAACTTGTACCACACTTTGATACGGAGAGCAAATGTTGCGTTTTTGTTTGTATATTAACGCAATCGCACTTACGAAATATGGTGTTAGGCGAATCTTGGTGCCGTTTGTTTATCACATTCCGGCTCATTTAGGGAGCTCTTATCAAAATATCACGGTTGGGAAATTTTTATCAAGTGTATTTATTTACTATATAATGCTACGATACTTAAACGAATGCCAGATTTTTTCCGATAATTGGCATTGGATAATTGTCAGCAGTGTTGTCAAGGCCTTTGAAAAAAGTCGTCTACAAAATCTCGACTATCATCATCTTCCTGCCTTTATCTCACTTTAAGTGAAGTCGGCACAACATGTTAAAAACATGTTGTCACATGATTTGGCTACGTATTTTCAACTTTATCAACTTACCAAAATCTAATAGTTGGTTTTTTTTTAAACCGAGATGCAAATGATATTGCTGTCAATAATGAAGTTATCATAGCCGCATCAGATGGGCGGACCAAAGAAGTACAAAAACCCCCCTTGCCCACAATTTATTATTTTTTCTTTATTTTTTTTGTCTTTAAAAAAATACCACCAGGCTCGGTCACCGAAGTTCTAATTATTTAAAAAAAAACAATGTTTTCCTGCAAATATTGATTCTCGACGCTCTGTCGTTTAAAATCTTAGGGAGCTATCTGGATATATTGACATGGCTCTTGTAACTTCTTTTTCATCTTTGTTTATTTAAAAACGCGGACAAAGAACATTGTTCGCAAGTTATGCAAATTCTAAAGTTCGAGTGTTTAAATGCGGTTTCGTACATTCAATTTTAGTCGTTCCTACTTTCTAATACGGGTCATATTCTCATATAACGATAAAAAGGTGACTTTTCATATGTTTTCCTTTTTTACACGACTCCGAGATATTGTTTTAGACGATTTCTTTGTACATTTTACGCTCATGATTCTCTGTTTGATTTTGAAACACTTTACCTATTTATAAATACACTAGTAATATCCCGCGGTTTCACTCGCGTACATACAGATCTCTTGGCAGTGCAGTCTTTTAAGTCAGACTATAGATTTATTTTTGTTAATATATATAAAAGTTATTACTTATATAATTACATTAAAATTCATAATCTAATGAATATACAGTTTTCGATGACAATTTTTTTACAACTTATTACATTTTTATTACGGATCCTTATTTTTTTGAAAATGTAATACAGCCTATGTTTACGCCGTGTGGTATCCGGCTGAATAGAATAGTACCACCCTCTTTTCTTACCGAGGTGTCGTAAAAGGCGACTAAGGTAAGACGACCCGCCGTGTGGTGTCCGGCTGAGTAGAATAGACCATCCTCATTTCTTACCGAGGTGTCGTAAAAGGCGACTAAGGTAAGTTGACCCACCGTGTGGTATCCGGTTTAGTAGAATAGACCACCCTCTCTTACCGAGGTGTCGTAAAATACGACTAAGGTAAGTTGATGTCAGGCAGGCAGCCGGTCGTAAAAACGCAGCCAAATCATATGACAACATGTTTATAACATGTTGTGCCGACCCCACTTAGAGTGGGATAAGGGCAGGAGGATGATGTAATACAGCCTATGTTTCTGACACAGCGAGTCGACTTACCTGAGTCGCCTTTTACGACACCTCAGTGTGAAATGGGGGTGGTCTATTCTACTCAGTCGGATACCACACGGCTTAAATTGCCAGTTAGCTTTAACGAATAATTTTAAATATTAATATTGAATTCAACTGTACATATAAAAAGGGAATTATACCATTTCGTACCATAAAACGACTCTGTAGGGGGTAAAGTCAATGAAATCAGCTATCCAAATTAATGAAGCTGACTTTACAATCTGATATAGGAAAGCCTAACTGGTGTATAATCTAGTTTCCGCTATGTTTAATATGCCGTCGTCGGTTTTCTGCAACACGTACTTCGACCACACGGCAACTCTGAATATTTCCTTCCATATTAATACAACCTACTAATATTATAAATGCGAAAGTGTTAAAAACTCAAATGCACTTGTTTGTTTATAAAGAAATGCGAATAATATGTCATGATTACGTTATTTATTCAACTTATTTTACTAACATATGTGAAAATGATGGGAATCATGATGGATGATGAGGAATCATGAATGATGGGAAAAATGAATGGGAATGATCATCTTCCTCTTCCTTCATCTTTCATCTTTCCTCTACTTGGGGTCGGTACAACATATTATAAACATGCTGTCACATGATATGGCTGCGTTTTTACGATCGGCCGCCTGCCTGAAATCAACTTAACTCTGTCGTATTTTACAACACCTCGGTAAGGAAGAGGGTGGTCTATTCTACTAAACCGGATACCAAACGGTGGGTCAACTTACCTTAGTCGCCTTTTACGACACCTCGGTAAGAAATGAGGGTGGTGTATTCTACTCAGCCGGATACCACACGGCGGGTCGACTTACCTTAGTCGCCTTTTACGACACCTCAGTAAGAAATGAGGGTGGTACTATTCTATTCAGCATGATACCACACAGCGTCGATGTAGCCTTCTTCCATTTTCCTTTAAAACCCGACAATCATCGTTGGATGGAACTTGCTGCCTCGAAGATTATGTCATGATGTACACTATCACCCACATCGCAAACTGTATCGTTACAAAACAGGGCATTCGTTGCATAAAAACACACATACATTATTCAGCACACATTGTATTTAAATTACGAACTTTCGCCAAGCTTTCGAACGAACCCTGGACATTTAGGTTGTTAGGTTGTGGGCGTTGCCTAAATGACGAGTCTGGTCTAATGATAGAAAGTTTATGTATCGCTAGGTTATATGTTTTATTTAATAGCTTTTGTGACTTAATGCTTGGTTGCTCAAATCCGGATAAATGTAAACCGAAAAACTGGCCTTACTAGTATTTGATTTATTTTGAACATAATATGGGATATATCCATATATGTCCAAAGCTGGAAATAAGTCATGAAGACGCGGTCTTGCGTCGTCTAGTCTAACACAGCAACCTTTTTATAAAGTAATCTATCTACTAAGGGGTTTTCCAAATCTGCATTCCGGAGCCGAATCTAAAATCCAAAGTTTATCAAAATGTAAAATTAGTATTATTAAATCCACACATTAAATGGATCATAATCTCAAACAAAATGATTGATTCTAGTAAGTTTGGAATTAAGTTTTATGAACTTTGCATCGTGATTGGATGAAGTTAAATTAAAATTGTTATCGAGGCGCAGAGGATTTTAGTTGTCAAACTTGTAAGGGTCTACCGGACCTAGAGGATAAGGTGCTCACTCAGGCCTACCGGCGCAGAACTGAAGTTCGCTTATCGAGGGAAAGCTCTGCAGTGGTACAGGTGGCTTGGCGGAAAGCAGCTCAGGTGGAGCTCCTTCGCCAATGGAGGTCACGGCTGGAATCGCCCAGTGCAGCATTCTGGACGATTTCAGCCAACCAGCCCATTCTCAATCGCTGGGAATGTATTTGATTGGATCAATCAATCAACCAAGTAAACTGGCATTCATGATTGAACTGAGAAAGCTTAGGAAGTTTAAAGATCACTGGTGGATCTCTGATTATTTTTTAAAATGTATGTGATGATATCGGATTCGTGACTGGATAAAATAAAATCTGGGATATATTTAGTAATTTCTTGTTTGTGATTAGTTCGAACAAACTTGAAAAGTATATTTGGTAGCGTTTGTTACGTGACTGAGTCAAATAAAATTGAGTCTTGACGACCTCTTGTAGGATAGGATTGGATAGGGTAACTTAATAGTAAGTAAATTTAACGAACCCTTAGGTTTATCTATCCATAATCCCTTCGAGGATTTATATCTGAATTTCGATTTCCTATTACTTCAAGTGATCTTAGAGGACTAATGTCGTCTGTGATGCTATTGATTATGCATAATTATATATGCATAATTTACATGTAAGACCCCTTTTTAAGTAAGATTATGATATAAGGCAGTTCTGTGTGTATTTTCTGCAAGGATATTCTGGCAGGCACTACTTAGATACCGATTAAGCCCTATTTTCTTAAAATTAATTCGCAATTTATCACGCTTTGCGCAATTCACTTATGGTGACTAAAAGTTTTGTAAATAAACATGTATACAAGAAATTTTCTAAGTCAAATATCACCTGCCTCTTTTTCTATTTTTTATGTCTTAAGATATCTTCTCTATTTAGCAAAATAGGAGACATTTAATCTGCGGTCGTGTGTTCTTTTTCATAACTTTATTTCGGAAAATTTTCTCACTAAATTGAATCTTGATTACAAAGTTGTTTTTTTTTTTTTTTTTTTTTTTTTTAATCTTTATTAAAGAGCTTAGTCGTGACCGACTATGTCGCTCTGTATAGGCAGCTTACAAAAAATAGTAAAATTAACTACTACTAGATCTTATACCTAAAGCTTCATTATATAGTTTAACTAAAATATTTGCAGTGGATGATAGAGGATCAGCTAGAGTAATATTTATACCGCCAGTTGAGACTATCATTTTATTACTAACTAATAGTTTAGATCTCAATACGCTGTTTCGGTCACATTCCAATAAAATATGAATAACGTCCTCTACGACATTACACAAGTTACAATTAGGTGTAGGGACTTTACCCATTAAGTAAGCAAATTTATTTAATGGAATATGACCGGCGCGTAGTCGTAACAAAACCAATATGCTTTTCCTATCGATCATAGTTGTTTGAAACCAAGGTTTTTTTAAAGGTTCAGCTTGCACAGTCTTATACCAAATACCTTTTTCCTTTGATCTCCTGTCAAAGAACTCTTTCCATAGATCGTAACATCTTTTTTTTATTAAGTATAAACAATCTGTATAAAATGGTTTTACTACTATTTCAACGCCTTCATAGGTTGCTTCTTTTGCTAACTGATCGACCATGTCATTGCCTGTAATATTTATATGAGAGGGGATCCACTGTAAAATTACTTTTTTGGATTGATTGTTCAAAGCGTGAATAAGTCCTAAAATGGAATACGCTACGGGAGTACTTCTAACACTAGAGGCACATCGAGCAAGGTGTTGAAGTGCGCTTTTACAATCTGATAAAATAACAAACTCTTTGCCATCGATTGAGTCAATATATGATAAAGCTTCCAAAATTGCCATTAATTCCACATACATAATAGAAATATTACCCTTAATTTTGAATTTCATATACTGTTCCGTTTGAACATCTAAGAAGGCAGCCCCGATTAAATTATTATATTTAGAACCGTCCGTAAATATTTTGTAATATCCTTTGTAGTTTTCAGTTATATAATCATCGCAATACTTTTTTAAATAATCTACTTCGTAATTACGCTTACCCTCTTTTAAATTACCAATATCTATATTTATACATTCTGATACTTTTATATCACTGACCCAGGTTTCTAATGTATACATTTCAACTTGGGAACTACGAAGGATATTTATATTTTTAAATTCATCATGAATTTTGGCTAATAGTGGTTTTCGTTTTCGCTTCCATGAAATTAATAACCTAGATTCAGTCAATTTTCCGAGTAGAGTAATTATTACGCTATTTTTTTCTGACATTGCTTTCAACCAATATTTGCCAGCTAAATAAAATCTTCGACACCATAATGGTTGCACCCCTAACTCTGACTCCATGACATGTGTGGGAGTAGATCTAATAAATCCGCCTATAGTACGTAAGGCTTGATATTGCATTCTATCTAATTTTATTAAATGACATTCGCTACTGTCACTATAGAGAAAACTAGCATAATCTATACGGCTACGAATGACAGACAAGTAAATTAATCTTAAAAGTTTAGGATGAATTCCCCAACCAGGTCCAGCTAAAACTTTAAATAAATTAAGATACTTATTAACACTTTTACAAATCTCATTAATGTGTCTTCCCCATCTAAGAGCCCTATCCAACCATACCCCCAAATATTTAACTTGTTCTACTCTTACCATGGGTCTTTCATTCAATAAGATATTTAAATTTTGTCTAAAAGGGCCTTTCTTGAAAATACACAATTTACTTTTGTCTGCAGAAATATTAAGTCCAATTTTACTTATTAATTGCTTAAAGGTATTTAATGCAGTTTGTAGTTTAACCCTAGCATCATCTATTTTCTCAGATGTTGTGTATAGTACAAAATCGTCAGCGTACTGCGAAATACAAATTTCATTAAATACGCTACAAATACCCAGTGTGGCAATATTAAATAGGAGCGGCGATAGTGGATCCCCTTGAGAGATACCCTGGCTAGTTCGACGAGTAATACTATAAAAATTAACACTTATTTTGAGATATCGTTCAGATAAGTAATTCCAGACATAATTACAAATAGATGATCCAACACCCAACCTGTCCAACTTATTTACTAAACAGTAAATGTCAACGTTATTATATGCATTTTCCAAATCCACAAAACAACCTACAGTAATCTGATTTTTACAAAATCCCATTTGTATTCGTGAAACAAGCAAACTTAAGCTATCTATAGTAGATCGCGATTTACGAAAACCGACAGTGTTTGGCGAAAAGCAACAATTTTTTTCTACATACCATTCAATTCTCTTATTTAAAATGGAATGAAAAGTTTTACAGACACATGAAATAAGTGCAATTGGCCGCAATGATGAAATATTTGCCGTATTGTGTCCCTGTTTCAGTATAGGTCTAACTGAAATATCACGCCACTGTTGAGGAACTTCACTAGTTATTAAAACTGTATTAAATATGTTTAGTAAAACTAATTTGGCTATATGTGGCAAATGTTTAAGCATAGAATATGATATGGAATCATAACCCGGAGAAGTATCTTTAGATTTAATACAACACTCTAATTCATGTAAAGTAATGTACGCTTCAACCTTACGATTAGTCGACTGAAAAGTTGGTATTTCTCGGCATGCAAAGTCAGGACAAAGATTTTTACAAAGTTCGGTTATTAATTCTTTATCTTCAGTGCAAGCAGTTGGTGCTTTGTATCCTTTTAGCCATTTCATTTTAGACCACATCTTACTTGAAGAACATGTTTCATTGAGAGAAGTACAAAATTGAGACCATGCCTCATTCTGTACCTGCCTCAAAAGTCGTTGGGCGTATTTAATTTTATCTTTAAGAATTTCCAAATTTTGTGGTGTTGGGTTACGTCGAAATTTCTTTAAAGCCAGACGTCGAATAGCTATAGCTTTAGACAACTCCGGGGTCCAATAAGGTTTAGGAGTAAATTTACTTTCGGGGGATAAACATATTTTAAAATTCGGAATAAATTTATTAGCTGCTTTATTAACCAAGGACAGAAAAATATTATAATCTTCCTGCATATTAGATGAAGAACAGAAATTTGAAAAAATTCCCTCTAGATACAACGAATATCCTTCCCAATCAGCCTTTTTAAAATTTCTCTTCTTATCTTTAGTAAAACTATAATATGACGCAGTTTGTAATTTAATGATGAGGTGGTCACTACCAAGAGTTTCATTAGTTGTTGACCAATTAAAACCCACAGATACATCAGAAGATACAATAGACAGATCGGGCGCAGATTTTCTTAAAATATTCTCAACTAATTGAATCCTAGTCGGACTACCATCATTCAGTAGTACAAGATCACTTTGAAGTAACGAATTATGTATATGAACCCCTCTATTATCAGTCTTGGCCGACCAACTCACATGATGGCCGTTAAAGTCGCCTAACAGTAATGTTTTCCTATTGGCAATAGCGAATAAGTCTCTCCAATCATTTTGAGTTACAGCCACATTACCCGGACAATAAATTGAAAAAATGTTTTCAATTTGTTCACAATTAGTTATTTTTACACCAATAATTTCTATTTGACTGCATATACCTTGTATTAATTTCCTATAAGCATATATTGATCTATGAGTCAAGATTGCAACACCGCCATACAAAGTTGTTGCAAGGCGAAATTAACAAAACACTCAAAGCACGTCATGCCGAATAACTGAATTACCAAGTAAATGTAATGGATTAAATTAATTGTCCGTAAAGTTATTATTATTACTTATAATTGTCCTTAAAACAGGAGCACAACCTGTTTGCAGGCAAGACGACTGTTTTTATTGCTGGCCTTAGCAATTCCGTAGCTATGTCATCTGTTCAAGACGATGAGTGTGGTATAAAGTTATAGCCGGTAGCGGCTTACATGCTAAAAAATAAGAATGGGGTAAAACAAGGTTCTTACTCCTAAACAGAGGTTGTTGTTGTAGTATCACTTTAACAATTATTAAAAACTAAAAAAGAGGCTGAGTAAAATGAAAACTTAAATAGATTTCCGATATTATAAACTATGTTTATCTCTATAAAACTATTTATTTTATTAGGATTTTCGTTTTATATGTCTAAGCCACATTAATTCTGATCAATAATCCGATGTTCATGAAGAAAAAAATATATACTTAGTTGAAATTAATATAATTACATTTAAATTAACGTGAATAAAGTTGCGGATACTGTTTGTAAATTATACGACTCATGGTTATATGTCATTGCGTACACCACATATTTAAAATTTTGTGTTTTTATTTGTAACTAAAATGTACAAGTTATATCTATCTATATTTGTAACTTATATTTACATAAATTTGTTCTCACATACCGTTAATGACAACTATTAAAACTACAGGATTTTAGAATGCTATCGACTAATTTAAATCCAAAGACGCTCTAAAACATTTACATACACACATTTTTATTTTATTTTCCTTTTACTTTGTCGCATTTACACCATCTTTGTTTATTTTATACTTACCTTTGTCTAGCATGGACGTCTATTGATTGAAGAGAGATAAATATATATATTTTAATATTTAATTGTTGTACTAATGTCATTGAACTCAAAACGCTTTCGCTTATGGATTAAAACAAATTAAATTATACTTCAGCTGCCCCAACAAAGCGATGAAAACTGATATTCGTTCCACTCACGTCCATTTGATCGGTGAATGGGAGAGATTTTATAATTAATGGGTTATTAATGTAATTACTAACCCACTTTGAGCAATAGACATGCGTTACCTTTTTCGGTGAGCTCCCATTTAAATTGATTTTAAATACGTGTGTAGTAAAAAGTGAAATGTACAAGTGTTTGCGTGCAGTTTTTTAAACCAATATTTAACTATTATTATGATGTTAATAATAATAAAAAATGCATGTTTTCTTTTTTATGATCTTTGTGCTCGCGGTTTCAATCAGTGAGATACAAATTTTCCCGTTTTTCCCGAAATCTAGGATAAAAAGGAGCCTATATATTGCTTCGCAACCTACTTTTTCTTCCAATAAAGGTCCCATCAAAATCGGTTAAGCCGTTATTGGGAATGTGCTACTAACCTAAACCTTACTCTAGAATTGTATTTTAGTAATGACGGTACAAAAATTCGTTTAGAGGATTTAAAAAAAAATAGAACACATACAGACAGACAGTTTTTGGCTCACTTTTATAATATCTAAATGTTACTCTGTATGTACATTAAATATGTGTATATACTATATCTACATGTATATGTTACTCTACAAAAGAGATTATACCACACTCACTTTATATCATATATCATCCTGCCCTTATCCCACTCTAAGTGGGGTCGGCACAACATGTTATAAACATGCTGTCAAATGATTTGGCTGCGTTTTTACGACCGGCCGCCTGCCTGACGTCAACTTACCTCAGTCGTATTTTACGACACCTCGGTAAGCAAGAGGGTGGTCTATTCTACTAAACCGGATACCACACGGTGGGTCAACTTACCTTAGTCGCCTTTTACGACACCTCGGTAAGAAATGAGGTTGGTTTATTCTACTCAGCCGGATACCACACGGCGGGTCGACTTACCTTAGTCGCCTTTTACGACACCTCGGTAAGAAAAGAGGGTGGTACTATTCTATTCAGCCGGATACCACACGGCGTTATACCACACTCACCTTATGGGCATTAAACAAAAATGGTATTTATGTCCGTACTTGTCTTAATCGACTTATCAGTTAAGCTACACTTTGCTTTTAGGCTTTTTAAAATTTACAGCTGATTACTTGATCCATGGATTGGCTTCAAAACAGGCTTCATTAGGACGATATTTTCAAATGCTAGCAGAGAGAGTGCGCATTACAGAGTGACAAAGTTATACCAAGGAATTTTCATCTAAAAACGAGTCACGAGTCTAAATATGTCATACCTTTTTTTTAAAATATAATACTTATGATATGATATAGATAGATTTACTTGACATTGGCAAAGTAATTTGTGCCAACATGGCACTACTAAAAGCCATTAATGTAAAATTGAATTGAATTATAGACAGATATATGGGACACTTACACACATGGTCGTCCGTCTCCAAAGTAAGTAACTTAATACTTGTGTTATGGTAGACAGACAACTGGTGAATATATTTTTAAATACATAGTTAAATACAAATATACACCCAGGCTCAAAGACCAACAAATTCATTTATAGAATATGTTAGTCCTCGGCGGGAATTGAACCCTCGACACGCGGAGCTACCTACTGCGCCAACGGGCCAGTAAAAATAATAAGAACGTCAACATCAACAGAGAACCAGGTCGATCACAACCACCCTTCATAAGAATATCGTTTCATAACAAATTAATAAATAATTCATCAAGACACGTATAAAAAAACGACCGCACTTAATATGGCAATGCTAACGGTACTTTGAAGATGTTAAATACATTTCCAAAAATAGTAATCGTCTCGTACTTTAAAATTCATAAAGTAAACTCAAATGAATTGGTTATTTTCTTTTGTAAATATTTGTTTCGGGTCGAAAAAGTTTCACATCTGTAGCGTTGACAGAAAAACTACATAAATTTATATTAATTTGCTAAACATTTTTTTTGGTATTTTATAGTACATTTTGAATTTATTTTTCCTATACTCAAGAGAAACTTATGTTGTTATTTATTTTTATACAGATAATTAAAAACATATAAAATATACTTGAAAAAAGTGAAATATAAATGATAGAAGTGAAGTAAAAATAAATTAATAAAATAAATTAAAAATAAATAAAAATAATTAAATTTAAGTCCGCGAGAGAAGTTTAAGGAAACAGGTATTCTTACATTTGCTTCACAGTATATTTTAAGCAGTTTAATTTATGTACATAAAAATATAAAGAATTATAAAACGATAGGCGATGTATACAATAGACAAAGCAGGAACCGACATAAGCTTGCGGTTCCTGCTTTGCGCCTTGCAAAAGTGCGGTACTCGTTTGTGGGTTTTGGCATAAGATTCTATAATAAAATTCCGCAATCAATTTCAGTACTGCCATTACAGCAGTTTAAAAACACTGTTTAAAAGAGGCTGATACAGAAAGCCTACTATACTCTTGAAGATTTTTTAGAAGATAAGAATGTGTGGATATAGCTCCCTTTGAACCTGAACAAGACAGTAACGACTTAATGTAAATAATATTAAGAATTATATTTTTAAAAGAGCAACCACCGAGTTTCTTGCTGGCTCTTCTCGGTAGGAACAGCTTTCCGAACCAGCAGTAGAGTTTACGATTCAAAAGCACTTGTTTACAAGTCTATTTGAATAAAGAATATTTGAATTTGAATTTGAATTGCCACTAATTCAAATTGGAGGTCTAATAATAACAGCAGATATTAGATAGTTGTAGCAAAAGTGAGTAAAATCTTTAAATTTATAGAATCTAGATCATAAAATCCTTTTTGCCTTAAAAAGCAATTATTCAGATTCCTGTTATTATGACTAACGTCAGATAGTAATCCTTTAACTAAAGGATAATGGATTTTATCCTCATGTTACTATTTTATTCCTTAGGGATTGTTGCTTCAAATATATTAGTTAATTAAAAATAGACAAGCATCCGCAATATAATAAATATATGGGACAAATAAATAAATATAACTATAAAACTATTAATATCATATAAGAAATAGCTAGTTGAGAAATTGTATTAATTATTTAACTAATTAACAATGTTATTAATAAGGTATCAGTAAAAATATATTTAAAATTGACAAATAAATGAAAACACTAAGATGCAAAAATCTTTATTATTGTAATATTCTAGCAACATGCTGAGCCAGCCATATTTGTAGGCTTTATTTTGTTATATATGATTATACAAATATATCCTTTTTACGCCGTGTGGTATCCGGCTGAATAGAATAGTACCACCCTCTTTTCTTACCGAGGTGTCGTAAAAGGCGACTAAGGTAAGTCGACCCGCCGTTTGGTATCCGGCTGAGTAGAATAGACCAACCTCATTTCTTACCGAGGTGTCGTAAAAGGCGACTAAGGTAAGTTGACCCACCGTGTGGTATCCGGTTTAGTAGAATAGACCACCCTCATTCTTACCGAGGTGTCGTAAAATACGACAGATGTAAGTTGACGTCAGGCAGGCGGCCGATCGTAAAAACGCAGCCAAATCATGTAACAGCGTGTTTATAACATGTTGTGCCGACCCCACTTAGAGTGGGATAAGGGCAGGAGGATGATGATGATGACAAATATATCCTTTTATTTTATTTTTCTGACCGTACATCAACATTCTTTTCCAAAACGCATTGAATTCAATGCGGACATGATCGCTTAAAACAGAAGCTGCGTTTAAGTAGCGTTGACAAAAAAACACGAGCCGCGGCTGGACGGAAAAACAAAAGCATCCGAAGTCAGGACTTCTGAATGGATGGCCAAAAACGACGAGGATTTCCCGTTGCGTCCTCTTTACAATTTCAGCGGGCATGTATTCAAGAATGTCGTATTTAATTTATGTTTCATTCAACGTTAAAGGTAAAACATACATAAATAACTACAAATTTGCCTGTAGTTTAAATTTTTAAAGGGTTTGATGAATTATTCAGGCGCAAAATAACTACTTTCTTAAATTTTTACTCATTTATATTTAAAAATGAAAATCATTTTGGGGTACACCCTGTATATAAATTATATTAATCGGTCATCTACAACTTTCATTATGAGAAAAGGTTTGATGGTTGGTCCATGCACATATACATTGATATTACAAGAAAATGTTTAAGCGATCTCAAGTAATAATTCTATACGCAACCAAAGAATGATTGTGTTAATTAAAACAGTTTTAAATTCTCAAACAACATCACCGACGGTCCAATTTTTTTTCCATAGCACAAGTTTCCATATACGTAAAGTCAAAATGTGTCACAGTAAAGTTTCTCGTGGGAATATTAAGTCTTACGACCAACTTTAGCTGTCGAGGATCGGATGTCAATCGATGTTTTTACAAAATCGATATTTCATTAAACAATGGGCCCTCAACTGTACATTAAAGCTTTCCTCTGAACACGACTTTATTGAGGACAGTACTTACGGAAAATATAAAGATTTTGTCAGCTACGATACCGTTTTTAAATGAAAATCCAAGTTAAAATTGTATAATTTAATTTGGAAGTGATATCTATGCTCATAAATATAATCACCAACAAAGCTTCTCAATCCTAAGATGCGGACGATTTAGGAAAACAAAAACAGTGGCAGCAATTAGTAATACTTGAAACAAAAGTAATGAGAATATTATTTTAATAAGATAGCTATAATAAGCTATAATAAGAGATAGACTATTAGATAGACAGACGTGGAGTCCATCTCCTGACGCCTCGGTTACGAGGCGAAACAATTGTTGAGATTGTGGTGGTGAATGTGTGCAGTGCTTGTGTATTGTTGTGCCATTCGTGTCGGGTAGTGCATGAGTTCTTACAAATTCTGCATGTATCAGGTATGAGAATAGTACACTCTACATTTAGCATTACACATATTTTCTTTTATCGTGGATTATAGCAAAATAATATTCTCATTACTTTTGTATTATGGACCTCCGCAAAGTAACGCCTAATTCTATAAATTAATACTTGAAACTTCAAGACTACTAAGTTAAAACTTTAATGAGCTTAATAAAAGTACAAGAAACACGGCTGCTTCTATAACTGACAAACCTTCTCAATTCTAACATTAAGACAGTTTAGAAAAAGGGGTAATCCTGCTTTCTAAATAGTGCCAGAAATTAGTAATAATTGAAACTTCAAAACTACACTAAGATAAAACTTCAAGGAGCTTTATAAAAGAAGAAGAAACTGAGCAAGATAGAAAGTAGACGAATTCTAAGCAGTAACGGTCTACAAATGAAAATCATTGATTTGTATATACGCCGGAATATCCTTCTAAAACATAATTTTTACTTTACCGCGGGAATTAACTGGTATTTCTGAACGTGGCCTCTCTTAGATTACATCTGTTAGATCTTCATTCCTCAGAATAGAATACAAGAAAAACAATACACAATGCAGTATAATTTCAAACTTTTGTTAAGTAACAAAAATGAAAAATTTTAGAAGGTAACTTATCGTACCAGTCATAGTCAGAAAGAATCGACCACTGAGAGCCTTTTCGTATAAAATAAAAGCTTTCAAATTTTATTCTATAAACTGCTGGTTTGTTATGAAGTCCAACCAGCTTTAGTCATTCCAGTTTTTCTAACATTCCCGTCGCCTTCTTAGCTTTGTTTTGCGTGCGTGTCTTTCATCCCAGTCTATGGAACATGTTTTTATTCCAGCTGCATAACATAAACACAATCGGAATGTCATAGTACCATAAGATGAGGATAAAATGAGCTTAATGCTTTGACGCTAGTAAAAAATCCGAAACGTTGGGCAATTATAAACTGTTCAGGTTTTAAGGACACGTTTGTCATATTTGGCGTTTTGTGTATTGTCTTTACGTTTTGAATTTATCCACGAACGTGATTTGTCCATTCAGGGTATCTATTATTGCGTTATTTATTATTAAATTATTAGCATTTTTCTTTTACGAGTATGTACAATCAAAAGTAAAAGTTGTTGCCAATTTGTCTGTTATAGTAGTTATTAACAGTATGAACATGAACTGTGAAACCATAATGGTCTTATTATGTGACCGTGATCCCTATAAGATGGTCTTTTGTTACAATTATAATATTGTAAATTTTCTATAATATGTATATCTCTGGGGCATTCCTGGTATGTATCTAATTTGTAATTTTGCATTAGAGGTGCGTTGTTGATCTTTCTAAATCCTAAAGGGTGAAAAGAGGTATTTTTCCAGGTATAATAAAAAGTCATCCTACTTATGTCTTAGATTGAGACTGATTAATTGTACTGATTATTGTCAAAAATTTGATAGTGGAAAATTATCTAGTAATATAACATGATCTGATAAGACACCAGTCAAAATATTAAATTCTTCTTTCTTTGTTCCCAAACAGGTATATCTTACTTATTATTTAATTGGAATGAGGATTATTTAGATAAAACGTGGTTCAGTTATGATTAAAAGTGTAAGGCTCAATCCTTGCACTTTTAATCATAATTACTAGATCGGGTCATAAAAGCGATCCTATACCTATTCTATTTATGCTCAGGAACGTCTGTCTGTATAGGAATTGTGATCAGCTCCTGTAACGGGCTAATGCAATCATTTCCTCATGTTAATACCCCTAATAATTTATCTTATGTTCTTAGTTTCGATATCGCCCTTACTTATCTCCCATCTTAACAAAGAAGACTTGTTTCTTCCTCTCCGCACTCTTGGGCACGCTTTATCTTGCTTTATGACAGGTGTCTGTTTTACAGTGTCCAGGAGGAATGCCTGTTATAATTGACATAATAAAAGCAATCCATCATCATATATTGAGTCTTAAGCTTTAAATTTTCACCGGCAGTGCCTAAACATAAATGTCAGAAAAACTTGAATAACAGGTGCACATCCTTTGTGTTAAGCGCCTTGACATGAAAAAACAAGCATCGAGCTCCAACAAAATTGGATTTCCACTCAGCGAGCGGTGCGTCCATTGAATAATGTATAGCGTAAGAGAAAAACGGTTCCAATTTATGTGATGGTATTTTGTTCCTCTTAAACGGCGACAAACCGATAGAGACAGGGCTGAATTAAAATGTAGCCCTTGATTAGTGTTCCGTATTAGGTAATCATGTGGTATCCGACTTAGTAGAATAGACCACCTTCATTTCTTACCGAGGTGTCGTCAAAGACGACTAAGGTAAGTCGACCCGCCGTATGGTACCCGGATGAGTAGAATAGACCACCCTCAATTCTTACTTAGGTGTCGTAAAAGGCGACTAAGGTAAGTCAACTCACCGTGTGGTATCCGGCTGAGTAGAATAGATCACCCTCATTTCTTACCGAGGTGGCGTAAAAGGTGACTAAGGTACCTAAGACGTCAGGCCTTAGCTGGTCGTAAAATAAATAGCAAAATGCCAAAGACAACATGTTATAAACATGTTGTCACAAGATTGATGGTGATGAGGATGAAAATGTTTTAAACATTGACCGCTTCTTTCGATTGAATCTCTTGCTGGTTCTTTTCGGTAAGAGCAACATTCCGAACCAGTTGTAGCTTCATTTGTCATATCGATCCTTGATAATTCAAAAGTCCTTGAGAGAGTTTATTTGAATAATATTTTCGATTATTCGTAACAGATCAAGTCACTTACACACACGGTCGTCCATCCCCAAAGTAAGTTATTTAATACTTGTGTTATGGTAGACAGACAACTGGTGAATATATACTTATATATTTTTTAAATACATAAAAAAAAAGTAAAAGTAAGTAACGGCCTGTTACTATCCCACTGCTGAGAATAGGCCTCTTCTCTCCGTTTTGGGAGAGAAGGATTGGAGCTAAGACCTACCACGCTGCTCCAATGCGGATTGGTAGGTTACACATACCTCCAGAATTCTCTAGAGATATGCAGGTTTCCTCACGATGTTTTCCTTCACCGAAAAGCGTGTGATAAATTGCAATTATCAATTAGACACATAAGTTTTAAGAGAAAAACTCATTGGTGTCTGCCCGGGTTCGAACCCGTGATCGTCTCTAGAGATTCACACGGTCGCACCGCTAGGCCATCACAGCTTTTAATTTGTATTTTAAATACATACTTAAATACAAATATACACCCAGGCTCAAAGACCAACAAATTCATTTATAGAAAATGTTGGCCCTCGGCGGGAATCGAACCCAAGTCAAGTTTTCTTCATTGTCCATATATCCGCTGCACAAATATAACTTCCATAGCCATAAACTTACCTATAAATTTAATGTAAGTATACCAGACAAAGTAACTTCGTAAAAGTAAGTTCGAAGCATAAATCCATCGGTTTTTCTTTTGTTAAATCCAACGTCATTTTACAAGGTTACTAAATAGCTTAACCTTCGTAGTGTTCGAAAGAATTACGTTATAAATCATAGAATTAATGGTGTCACAGATTAATCTACTCCGTATAAAATTGTTCACTATATATAAAGACCAAAACTTGTCGATCTGTATGCATTTAAATAGAGCGAGTTTGTCTTTGCAGCAGTGCATTTTTAGCTGATAAATGGTATATCTATAATCTAAATAAATATAAAGAAATATATGGGACACTTACACACACGGTCGTTCGTCCCCAAAGTAAGTAACTTAATACTTGTGTTATGGTAGGCACACAACTGGTGAATATATACTTATATATTTTTAAATACATACTTAAATAGAAATATACACCCAGGCTCAAAGACCAACAAATTCATTTATAGAAAATGTTGGCCCTCGGCGGGAATCGAACCCGCGACCCGTGGAGCTGAAGTCAGGGTCACTACCCACTGCTCCAACGGGCCAGTCCTTATAACTAATATATAAAGCTAAAGGGTTTGTTTGTTTGAACGCAGTAATCTTAGGCACTACAGGACCGATTTGAAAAGTTATTTGAGTGTAAGATAGTCCATTTATCGAGGAAGGCATAACATCATGCTAAGATGAATAGGAGAGGAGCAGCAATAAAAAATAATACGAAAACGCCAAAATTTAAAGTTGGGGTTGGCACAACTATGATACTTGATTTGGCTAGGTATTTTACGACCGGCCGCCTGCTTGTCGTCAACTAACTTTATTCGTATTTTACAACAGCTCGGTAAAAAAGAGGGTGGTCTATTCTACTAAACAGTATACCACACGGCGGGTCGACTTACCTTAGTCGCCTTATACGACACTGCGGTAAGAAATGAGTGGTCTATTCTACTCATTGACTCATATTTATTTTTTATTAAAAATTGTAAATATAAAGCTTTATGCTTTATTTTTACATTTTTTTACGTAAATACGTAACTCTGGGTAAAATTTAAATTAATCGGGAAAAGTCGCGGTATCGACCATTCAATAAATAAACGCTATATAACACGCTTAAACTTTTAACACGGAGTTATTTGATACTTATATTGGTGCGCGTTAAGACTATAATGCGACTAAGCGTGTGACACGCTTTGTGGTTTACCGTGGCAAAGGATTTGAGTGCACTTATATTTATTAGGATAATCCTCTTATGATATACGGGGACGTTTGTGTATCGCTTATAGGTGACGTTATACAGGTGGTATATTTGAATCAGTCTTTAAGTTTGTGCGTTTTTAATGTATGCGTATGTATGTATGATGTGCGTTTGTATGTAGCCTGAAACCTGAGTTTGAAATTCTGAATTTTTGAAAGGGCTCCAACGATTTTAATGAAATTTAGTATGATCGATAGAGGATTTTGAGGGCAATAAAAATTAAATATAGCAAGGTTTTTGTTTCAGAAAATTTTATTATATCCCTTTATTCAGACAATTAAAAACTGCTACAATATTATTAGAATTCAAAGTTTAATTTTGCTGTCATTGGCGTAGTTATTATAGTTCAAGTAGAGAATGAGCGGTCAAGCAGATAACGCTATTATGAATGCGACAGTTTGTTTTGTCTATTATGATTTCATCCCTAAACCACTCAACCAATAGTAATAATTTGGTACAATTAAAGTTAATATCTCTGCCTAACATAAAGGATAAAGAAATCGCGCTTTTTCTTTTAAACAGCATTTAAAACATTGTCAATAATTGAGAGCAATGAGGACTCTTACGCGAACAAAATCACGGGTTGTTCTACACGCTATGTAACTATAACATAAAGGATAACGAAATCTCGCCTTTACTTTCAAAACAGATTTAAAAAAATTGAAAATATTTGAGGGTAGTAGCACTCTTATGCGAACGAAGTCGCGGGAAAACTATTGGCTAATAAAACAACGTTATTGCAAAGCTCCAAATGATTACTCACATCACGTAATCAATTCAAATTCAATATTGCGGCCTATATTGATCAAAACATTTAATCAAGCGGACGATATATAACAGCTATACTAAATAACCAATAGAATGTATCGCAAACCTTTTAATTAGGAATAAATTAAATTACTTTTTTAATACTAAATAAGAATAATAAATAGAAAAAAATGGTCTTATGCAACAAATATGATAGTGATAGGCAAAATAATATTAAAAACGAAAACTTATTTGTCGCATCTGATTGTTTCATAATAAATATCTGGGTGACCGAGCTTCGCTCGGTAATTTTCTACAAAAAAAAAACTTAAAAAAAAGAAAAAACAATTATTTAGTTGGGGATCGATCCTTGGCATTTACATTTCTCGAAGCTGCCGTTACCCGAATAAGCTACGCCGACTTGACAGTTGATGGCGAAAATTCAATTCAATATAAATGTTGGTGTTTTTTAATGCCCAAAAACAGGGATAAAAACAATATTTTTTTACATAAAACCTAGCTAGATCAATTTTTCTCCCCCAAAACCTCCTACATGCTGAATTTCAGGAAAATCGTTGGAGCCGTTTCCGAGATTCGGAAAATATATATATATATATATATACAAGATTAACTCATTTAAATATGAAAGATAAAGATTAGTGACATCAAAGAGGTGATTGACATTTAAGGCGTAGACTCAAAAGAAGCTGATCACAAGGGAATGCCTTCCGCCCGGTGACGCTCTAAAAGCCGAAGGGCTAACAGCATATAGTCAATTCGGAAAAATAAAGTGAATGCCTCGGCGCATACTCGTATTATCATGCAAAATTTGGACACCAATTTTTCGAAAACTATAGAACTTTAAGAAGAATTATACAACAAACTTTATATTTTACTTATATTTTATATAAGTAATAATAATAATATACAGGATATGAAAAATATCGCATAAAGTGCCCCATACTTTTTCGCAATAGTATTAACTTTTTGTGTTATTTCGCACATTTTAGTTTGACAGTGAAATTAAAAACGATTGATTATTATTTTTTTTTAAAGTTATATATTTCTATATGAGTATTATCACCAGTTTTTGATAGGTGTACAAAATTTAATGTAATCTGTCAAGGTTGGTTAAAATTTAGTTCAAAGGGGTTAGCTATACATACAAAACACTTTTAAAATGGATGTAGTATGTAACATTCTTTAATAAAAATTAAAACATCCTGTATATTCTAGATGTCGAAGCTATTATTTATATGACGTAAATCTATAACGGAGCCCATTAAAATTGGGTCGGAAACTTTATAAAACTTTATTTGTCGGTAGATCGGATGCTTTTTTGTTTTTATGTCGTTACAGCTTATAGGATGAAGCTAAAGGGTCAATGGGGTCATAGATTGACATTCCGTACTTACCTGTTTCACAAGTCACCAATAAACTCAGTTAGCTTATTCAGAACATATCTGACACATATCTCGGAATTTTGCGTTTCTCAGGTTTCTGATAGGCTTCTTCAGCTGAAAGTTCCTACTAAGTTAACAGGTAGATCATGTAGCTGTTATTTTGTTTAACTGCTGGAAAGCAAATACCTATTTCAAAATGGCTGCGATAATTTTTTTTTAAATTTTTTTCCCTTTTTAGAGAAATTTATCTGCTACTTAGTTTATTTGTCGGTTAACTATCCGACACTTTATCAGTAACTTGTGAAAAAGACCCTTAATCTTTTTTGATTAGTTATAGGTCGTCAGTTAGTTATAGGTGTGGGGTATCCGGATAAGTAGAGTAGACCACCCTCATTTCTTACCAAGGTGTCGCATTAGGCGATTAAGGTAAGTTGATCCGCCGTGTGGTATCCGGCCTAGCAGTATAGATCACCATGGTTTTTTACCGCTGTATCGTAAAAGGCGACTAAGGTAAGTTGATATCAGGCAAGCGGCCAGTCGTAAAATATCTAGCAAAATCACATCACATCATGGTTAAAACATATTGTGCCGACCCCACTTAGAGTGGGATAAGGGCAGGAGGAATGAATGTAGATCTTAGGTAAAAAGCATATTACTAGATAGAAGTTAGCAAACAATACTCAACCGTGCATCGAACTCATCTCACTTACGCTAGAGAGGTCATACTCGTTAGAATTACACCCATCGTAAATACTAAAAGGATCCTCGCATACCTGAAACAAAAAAAATGGATAAGCCAACAATATAAATACAAGTTATAATTTTAGAATTAAAGTTCAAAATTGTTAATTATCTTTTTAATTGCAGATTGTAAAATATAATGCTAATATATAAAGCTGAAGAGTTTGTTTGATTGCTTGAATGCGCTAATCTCAGGAACTACTGGACCGATTTAAAAAATTCTTTGTGTGTAAGACAGTTCATTTATCAAGGAACGTTTAAATACAATAGGAGGGATGAAAATCATCTGATTAAACGAGTGTTAAATATGAATGCATATGTGTGAGGAGAGGTCGAAAAAGAGATAGATAGATTGTGTGATTGCACACATTCACTATTACAATATCAACAATCGTTTCGTTTTGTAACAGAAGTGTAATCAGGAGATTAGAGTTAACGACATAACAATGATGTAATGGTTTTTTGTCTTCCCAACAATTGTTTTACTCTTTGTTAAATTTGTAAGAGAAAGATAGCTTCTAAAGCACTTTTCATCAATAGATAATAATATATAAAGCTAAAGAATTTGTTTGTTTGTTTCATTGTTTGAACGCTCTAATCTCATGAACTACTGAAACAATTTGAAAAATTAATTGAGTGCTTACACTCAATTCATTCATTCAATTATAGACCATTTATCGAGTAAGGCTATAGACTATATAACATCACGCTAAGATATAAAGGAGAGGAGCAGCATTAAAAAATATTGCGAAAACGATAAAATTTAAAGCTCAGTTAACGCTGAAAGTTATTCAACAATCTCTTATAATTAACTCACGATAACTAATTTTGTGTTCAAAATTTCAATTCGGGGAAAATTTGTGACACTGATTTCCATGCGAGAGAAGCCTGGCACAGCTAGTATGCCATAAATCCATCACTCTAGAATAGGTTATAAAATTTTATGTTTTCTTCAACAAAAGTAGTTAATCTGTCTATACAATTACAACCCTATCCAATTACGAAGATATCTTTTTTCTTGTAAAAAATATTTATTCTACCATTGTTCGTAAATGGGATTTAGTTAACCCTTTTAGAGGGTGCGGGAGTCGTGAATAATGGATAGGCAGGTGTTCGAATTATTAATTTAACAGCTTACCAACACATCATAAAATATTTTATATGTAAATATTGACACAACTAAAATCTTGGGTCAAATTTATTTAACCAGCCGCTAAGTGCCATATCAGACGAGCGTTTCACATTTTATTAATCATATTAAAAATAAGAAATCAGATAAATTATAAATAATAAAATTTTATTGTTTACTTCTATAGAACTCTAAATTCATACAACTAAAGAATTACATATTAATGGAATTTTTGAATGAAGATTAAATATGAATGTTGAATGTCATTCTCTTGGTTAAGACAAAACATTTTAGGTTAGAGAGTGACATCGTAGTGTTTTTAGAAATATAAAAATGTGATGACTTTTTTTTAAAAAACAAATTGTGTTGTCATTTGATTAAATTTTTTTGGTCTAAGGGGGGTCGTCACAACATATTTCAAATATGTTGCATGATTTGGCTTTTGTGTTTTTGTTTTACGACCGGCCTACCTTAGTCGCCTTTTAGGACACCTCGGTAAGGTATGAAGGTGGTCTATTCTATTTACCCGGATACGACGCGGCACTTATCTTAGCCGCCGTTTTCGACACCTCGGTAAGAAATGAGGGTGGTCTATTCTATTCAGGCGGGTCAACATACCTTAGTCGCCTTTTACGATACTTCAGTAAGAAATTAGGTTAGTCTATTCTACTCAACCGGATACCACACGTCAAAAACTTTTTTTAAACAAACATGATTTAAAATAATTTTAACGCCTCATCTGCGTTTAGTAACTCCCAGTTAAAACAAAGGTCAAATGTAAAGCGCAGTCGTATACGTAATAGCATATTGTCGACTTGTGAAACGGATGTACCATTGTCTGTTTGTCTATTCAACATTTTAATAGCTATCTTTCACAACCCCTTATGTGTTTTTCGCCCGTAGATTGTGGAAGCTGCTTTTTTGTATTTTTGTACCTCTAGATTGAATTATGATATGTATAACTTTGAGTCCCTTTTTTTGTATCCCTGGTTAATACGCGATTGTAATATTTTTTTGGTGTTTTCATATGTTTTACATTTTGTAGAGTCATGGTAGGGTGTGGGCGAGTTTTATTAGTCAATCTACCTCAAAGGAGACTGTCAAAATTTCATACACCCTTGGGCCCAGATGTTACAGTAATAATTTGTATGTTTTCAATTAGAAAAATATTTGTTATCTTAATATCAATTAATATTTTATTAATAGGTTATGTACAAGTAAAAGTACAAGCTAAGCAATATAATAACGCATTAAAACTAAAAGATTTGTTTTATAAATAAAATAAATAAAAAGGTATAATCATTGAAGTAAAAGATAATTTAATTTTTTCGTCTTCAGTTGATTTTATTTGGATTTAAATCAATTTCGTTTAAATTTTAGACAAACGAATATTCCAGAATTTATAATGTCTAATAAACAATTTATGCGTAATCTTAAAAAAAATTGGAGATAGCATAAAGTGCTTAACACTTTAATCCTGCCTTCAGCTCCGTAGATCGCGGATTCAATTTCCTCTGAGGGTCCAAATTTTCTGAAATAATTTTTCGGTTCTTCGAGTCTGGGTGTATTTAAGTACCTATTTAGTAAAAAATATATATTTACAAGTTTTCTGTCACCCAGATCACTAGTATTAAGTTCGTACTATGTATACAAACGGACGACAGTATGTGTAATTGTCCCATATATTTATTACTTGACGGCGCTTTTTAATAATACTATTCCTGTATAATTTATAGTATTTCTATAACCTATATCTTACCCCGCTGTATAAGGAATAATTGTGCCAAATTTCATCAATATTGGTTCAGCGGATTCGCCGTGAAAGAGTAACAAACATACATCTATACTCACAAACTTTCGTTATATTGGTAGGATTATAACTGTCGTTATTATTAATGTTTTCATGCCTTAAGAGTCATATTGGGCAATGGTGATTTTTAAATGTTTTAAGAAAACTCAAAAAAACTGTTCCTCAAATTTTCTAAATACCTCTTCGATTTTGCCAATTTTGAATTCAAATTCGATTGGATTCGCCGTGAAAGAGTGACAAACATACATCCATATTCACAAACTTTCGCATTTATACTAATAGTAGTATTTAATTCAAAGTCAAATTCAAATTCAAATTCAAATTCAAATTCAAATTCAAATTCAAATTCAAATTCAAATTCAAATTCAAATTCAAATTCAAATTCAAATTCAAATTCAAATTCAAATTCAAATTCAAATTCAAATTCAAATTCAAATTCAAATTCAAATTCAAATTCAAATGCAAATTCAAATGCAAATTCAAATGCAAATTCAAATTCAAATTCAAATTCAAATTCAAATTCAAATTCAAATTCAAATTCAAATTCAAATTCAAATTCAAATTCAAATTCAAATTCAAATTCTTTATTCTTTATTCTTTATTCAAATAAACTTGTAAACAAGTGCTTTTGAATCGTCAACTCTACTGCTGGTTCGGAAAGCTGTTCCTACCGAGAAGAGCCAGCAAGAAACTCGGCGGTTGCTCTTTTTAAAAAATACAATTCTTAATGCTAGTTGCATTTATTTAATATCCTATCTTATAAACTTAAAGCAAATAGACCTTAACAAGTCGATATACTAATTGATACAAGCAATGTATTCCGACACTATAAATCGTTAAGCGGAACGTGATAATAAATCCCATGGTATTGTCTACCTCCACTCCCATATCACCATCACAATAGTGGTGAATGGATTAATCACCAATAATCAGTGAACCGTACGATACATAAATAACACTGAAAATGTTATTAATGCTTTAGTTTGTTCACGCGACTTTGCTATGACTTTAAAAACGAGAAAGTCGCATATTTCAGTCAACTCTTCAACTATCAAATATCAATCTACATATAGCTCTGTTCAGACGTAAATGAAAAGAAGAAATAAAACATACTTTCCCAATGGATCATTGTCCTCCTGCCCTTATCCCACTACAAGTGGAATCGGCACAACATGTTATAAACATGATGTCACATGACTTGGCTACGTATTTTACGACTGGCCTCCTGCGTGACGCCAACTTACCTTAGTCGCTTTTTGCGACACCTCGGTATGAAATGAGCGTGGTCTATTTTACTCAACCGGATACTACTCGGTGAGTCTACTTACTCGTACTTTAGTCGCCTTTTACGACACCTCTGTAAGAAAAGAAGGTGGTCTATTCTAGACAGCCGGACACCACACGCCTAGTCAACGTACCTAGTCGCTGTTAATCCTAAACATAGGACACGGCTTACGATATCACACGGCAGTTATTTACGATTATTTATAATTATACTTAAAGAAAATAGTATTAAGTTAAACAATATGTAATAGATGGTTATAAATAGTCTTTATTACAAGGCAATAAAGTATATTTTATGGTATTATTATATTCATTTCTTTTAGATGTAATACTTGGTGTACGAAAGATAATTTACATCCTGTTACATGAGTGCCTTACATGGTATTTGATTATAAGTATTTTTGGTCACACCCCTCTTGAATATCGGATCCGAATTCCGAGCCCGAATCAAGAATAATAACCCGCCATGCTTTTGAATGAAAATATTCAAAGTAAAGCTTGTTACAGACAAGCTGAATAGGATTTAAATCAGTACCACTTATTTATTACTCTATAGGCTTTAAACAACTGTTCGTTAAAAACCAAAGAACCAGAATTATTTTTATATCCAAATACAATATAATTTTCTCTGCAATCCTACATTATCCTTTGCTTTTTGACTATAACTATACCATATATAGTGATATTTAATTTAAATTTATTTATTGCATATCAAAATTAGTTCCATATAAACATATATTAATTGTTATTAATTTCGAAATAATATATAATTTGTCTATTTATATGGCATTATGAATATGCTGAAGTATGTATATATGACAGTAACAGTGTGATACAGCCCTACAGCTGGGCAAAGATCTTTAACTGTCTCTTTTTGAAAAAAAAAAATGTTGAGAGCTCTCGTAATGTTTTGATGCGGATTAGTGGTTTACACAACTCAGGAATTCTTCAGCATTTTTCAGACTTCGATGACTATGATTTTCTTTACCCAAAAGCGCATAAAAATTGTAATTATGAAACAGAAGAAAGATTTGTAAAAAAGATTACAGAACAACCGCCCTGCTCGTAATTTTAACGGGTGATCTGCTGGTTCATTGACGATGTCTTGTCATTCGATAAACCTGTACCATTTTATTAATCATATCTCCAGTTATTAAATTACTTATTTCATTTAAGGAACTCACGGAAACGCTTATAAAGTTTAATTTTTGATTAGAAGTGCATAACTATATTTTTTCTCGTTATAATAGTAATGTTACATTAATAAAATATACTCTACTATCTACGATAAATGTTTATTTATTTATGTACCAAAACAGAAAACATACGAGAATGCAGTTAAATGGAAAACAAGTACAAAGGATAACTTATCTCTATAAGAGATTTCTGTTAGCGACCCTTGGTGGTTGGATAACTATGTTAGGTGTTCTAAAGATCTCGTGTAGTGTGTCGTTAGTCTAAAAACAAAGTATTCAACAGGTGCGCAAGAAGCGTAAAAAAGATTTCAGATTGTATAAATTGAACCAAAATATTCAGGCAACACAATTATACATCTCGGTAAACCACTGCGCAATAATTTGTCGGCGTTTTTGAACTTTAACATGATTCTTGCTATATCTCGATTGGACCCAATATAACCATATGTTCGAAAAAAAATAGTTTTGATGTAAAGGCCTGTTACTATCCCACAAGTGGGCATAGGCCTCCTCTCTCTCTTTTTGGAGAGACGTGTAGGAGCTTAGACCTACCACGCTGCTCCAATGCGATTATTAAGTTACATATATCCCCAGAATTCTTACTAGTATTTTCTTATAGTAATTTCTTACTAGAAATACCTATAAACATTTTTGGACGTGGCACAGCCTGTTTTAAACATGTTTAGCTAGTTCTTTTTACGAACGGTTGCCTGCCTGACGTCAACTTATCTTAGTCGTATATTACGACACATCAGGGAAGAAAGAGGTTGGTATCCGGCTGAGTAGAATAGAAAACGCAGCTGGACACCCCACGGTGGTTTAAGTTACCTTAGTCGACTAGGTGTCGTAAACCTCGGTAAGAAATGAGGGAGGTCTATTCTACTCAACCGGGTACCACACGATGAGTCAACCTACCTAAGTCGCCTTTTACGATACCTCGGTAAGAAATGAGGGTGGTGTATTCTACTCAGCCGGATACCACGCGATGGGTTAATTAAAGTTAGTCGCCTTTTAAGGTACCTCGGTAAGAAATTAGGGTGATCTATTCTACTCAGCCGGACAACATACGGCGACTCATCTTACTTTTGTCACTTATTATTATTTATTACACCTCGGTAAGAAATAAATTTGGTCTATTCTACTTAACCGGATACCGCTCGGCGAATATTTTTTATTCTCATATTCGTATTATATAAACGTGAATCATTTGTACACAACGTTAAACGGGGTTATACAAGCGTTTTATAAAATATTGCTACAACACGTTTTCCTATAACGCGGAACGAATAAACCGCGTTATAGAGGGGATTACTGAGATATATTTGGACTTTGTTTTGGCTAGACAATTAAGGTTTGAAACTGATAATCTTCAAGTTTAATGCCGTCACGCGAGTTGGGAAATTTATCGCCGTATATTATTACACGGAGTGGTGGGTGCGCGTGAGATTGTATCAGTTTGTTTACTTCTACCGATAGCGATGAAACTATTTTATAAGTCACTGTCTGGCCACGCGTTGCTGTGGCTCAGTTTGGATTCGAATTCCCCTTGAATCGAAACTCAAAATTAAAATAAAATTCTCTGATTGTCACCAAACTGCACTGATACATCCACTGGATCAAGTTAAAGATTATCTGAAAATTTCATTAAAATAGGTACCGCCATTTTGGAGTCTACAAGGGATATACAGACAAACATTCATTTTTATATATACCTACATTAGCAATCGTCAGCGGCGCCACCTGCGTAGAGAGGTTAAGACTAATATAGGTAGTATTTTGATAACCATAAAAATGGTTAAAGTGGGTTACCCCTAAGAGCTAGACATATGCTGTCGCGGACTTTTATTTGGAACTTTTAAAGGGGAATAATTTTGTAATACATGATTTTTGAATAACAAACCACGTACTTTGCGCACGCATTGAAAGCTTTATATTTTGCCCTTTTTCGTAATATTTTATGTTACTGCTCCTTTTCTATTCATCGTGCGTAGCGTAATGTTATATATCTATATATATATAAAAGAAAGTTGGTCTTAGTTACACTATTTATAACTCTAGAACGGATGAACCAATTCGGCTTGAAATTGGTGTTTTGGTTGCTTAGAACCAGGAAACGGACATAGGATACCTTTTATGCCGTTCGACCGCATTTATATTATCCCGTCAAGTCACTATAAAACGTGGTATAACAAAACGACTATGACATTGAATAACAAAACGCAAATGTCAGAGGAATACAATACATAGATGACAGCTAAACGTAATTTTGTCTTTGGTGAAGCATGGTTAAAAAATTTGACAATTATCAAAATAATAGCTAAACGTAACTACATAGTATAAAACAAAGTCGCTTTCTCTATCTGTCCCTATGTCCCTATATCCCTTTGTATGCTTAAATCTTTAAAACTACGCAACAGATTTGGATGCGGTTTGTTAATAGATAGAATTCAAGTGGAAGGTTTATATGTATAATAAAAATCAGTACCTAGTAGAGAAATACTGTAATTTTTGAGGTTTCCAATGTGATTTTCACTGAGTGACATAGGCTATATATTTTATACCTGTGCGAAGCCGGAGCGGGCCACTAGTAGCCTATATATAGCATTCCTCGATAAATGGACTATCTTACACTAAAATAATTTTTCAAATCAGTTAAAACTTGTGGGTGACAATTATACATACATCATTTTAAATACATCTATACTAATATATAAAGCTGAAGAGTTTGTTTGTTTTTTTGAGTGATTGTTTGATTGATTGATTGCTTGAACGCGCTAATCTCAGAAACCGATTTGAAAAATTCTTTCAGTGTAAGATATTCCATTTATTGAGGAAGGCTATAGGCTATATAACATCACGCTAAGATGAATAGGAAAGGAGCAGCAATTAAAAATAGTACAAAAACGGCAAAATTAAAAACTTTCCTTGCGTGCACTGAGTAAACGGTAATATTTATTCAAAAATCATGTATTACAAAATTGTTGCCCTCTAAAAGTTATAAATAAAAGTCCGCGACAGCATATGTCTAGCTTTAAAGGTTGATCCACTTTAACCATTTTTATGGTTATCAAAAGACTATATTACTGTTTTAATCTTTCCACGCAGGCGGAGTTGCTGGCGATTGCTAGTATACTATAAAGAAGCCTAAAATTGAAAGCTTAACTCTAATATCATTGAATACAAATAAACTCTACCAAAGCCCGGCTCAAGCAGTTGATTGAATAATTTCATCTCAAAATCAAACTTGGATTACGTGATTTAATAGATTGCGATCGGCTTCGCAACATTTGCATACTAAATGGCTTTTAGAATAGAACCCTTAGACCAAGGGCTGAGAGAATTTTGAATTTCATGAATATACTGACTTGACTGGCTCGTTGGCGCAGTTGGTAGTGACCGTGGATCGAAGTGGATCGTGGGTTCGATTCCCACCTAGCCAACATTTTTCTGACAAAAAATTGTTGGTTCTTCGAGCCTAGGTCTAGGTCTGCCACCCATAACACAAGTATTAAGTTACTTTGGGGACGGACGACCGTGTGTGTAAGTATCCCATATATTTATATTTATATCACTACAGTAGTAATGAAAATATTATTTTGCTATAGTCCGCGATAAAAGAAATTATATGAAACTAGCTCTTACCTGCGACTTCGTTCGCGTGGACTGTTGTTGATAGGTCGATAATAGATGACGGTTTTCAATGTCATCCTATTCCTGTAGAATTACCAGGATTTCTATAGCCTATATGTTATCCCGGCGTATAAGGAATAATTATACCAAATTTCATCGATATTGGTTCAGCGGATTCGCTGAGAAAGAGTAACAAACATACATCCATACTCACAAACTTTCGCATTTATAATATTAGTAGGATGCTAAATGTAGAGTGTATTATGCATTCTCATAACTGATACATGCAAAATTCATAAAAACTCATGCACTACCCACCACCAAATACACAACAATACACAAGCACTGCACACATTCACTACCACAATGTAAAGAATCGTCAGGAGATAGCCTAGACGGGGAGTTACGGGGCGGACCGATTTTTGACATTGTGGTAGTGAGTGTGTGCAGTGCTTGACCTCCGCAAAGCAACGTCTACTTCTATAAATTATTTGAATATATCACTAGTGGTAACCCGCGACTTCATTCGTTCATTTAACCGTTTAAGTAACTTCAATATTTATTACATCGGTGTATATGCTTCAATTGTGCCGGTTTTCATCAATATTGGGTTAACGAATTAAAATCATTTATTATACCTCCAAACACGTGTAGCAAGCTTGAACTAGAAAAAAATTAATGTAATCGTTAATGAGGTTGCCATTATTTTTAATAATCTCAAGTTGTTCTAAAATGTTCGAAAACCTTCGAAACAAGTCACTGGGTACTCTAAGACCCCTTTCTAACAAATGTTTAGCGAAATGTAAATTTTGTGGTTTATTATTCCTGAATGCAGCAATATCTTGGCTAAAGCAAAATAATTTTATTATTACTTTTGTGTTATGGATCTCTGCTAACTAACGCCTAATTCTATATATAAAAAACGCCTATCAAATCACGATATCAATTGACGGCCACTAAAAATCTTCGTCCGCCAAACTCCAAACAGAAGCATTTCAATGTTATATAACAAAAAGGTTACTATAATGTAAACACAAATAGCTTTGCTGCTTGACCTTTTATCAATAAAATACCAAAATACGGAGCGTAATAAAAAAAAAGTAAAGCAAAACTGTATTTTAACCCAACCAAATAAGGTACTGTAGAGAAAAATGTCCGTCACATCTACAAGGCTGGTGAAATTGATGTCAATCGATTTTCAATTATATACCGTCCCCAAAGGGTTGAATAATTAGTTTATTGGATATTGGTGGTTGGTAGTTAATATAATTTTATAGCTTTGAAGAGGCATCCTTTGATGTAAGGATGAACTACTACCGCTGGTTACACTTTAACAAGCTTCCGCTTGTTATGTTTATTATTGATACACGTGAATAATTTGTTTAACTTATAATATAATAGCTTTACTTGCGGCTTTGCACGCGTGAAAACCAGTGTTTTAATTGACATTTTGAACATAAAAGTAGTTATTGTGAATTAAATTTAAGAGGTAGAGACATGCTGTCGTGAACTTTTTTGTAGTGTTTTGTAGATCTACAATTCAATCTGCTCAGCCGGATGCCAATCCAGCTGAGTTGAATAGACCACCCTCATTTCTTACAGAGGTGGCGTAAAATGCAATTATAGTAAGTTATACGTCGTGTGGTATCCGGCTGAGTAGAGTAGTAACGTCATTGCTTACCGAGGTGTCGTAAAAGGCGACTAAGGTAAGTTGACCCGCGGTGTGGCATCCAGCTGAGTAGAATGGTCGAATCTCAGTGCTTACCGAGGTGAAGTAAAAGGCGACTACGTTTTTGAAATTGACGTCAAACAGACAGTCGATCGTAAAATCATTAGTCAAAACATGTAACAACATACATAAAACATATACCGATCCCATTTAGAGTGGAATAAGGGTAGGAAAATGTAGATCATAAATAATTTTTGTAAGCTAATATTTGCCGTGTACAACACAGACAATGTAATTTGAATGAAGTACTCTCAAGACAAAAACAAGAGATAATATTATGACAAAACAAACACGATGAATGCTGCCGCCCTCGGATTAAGCCTAAAAGAATGTTTTGAACAGGCGCTCGGACAACACAATTAGGTAGCAAAATGGACAATAATATTTTTCAACTCACCCTTCATAATTTATGGGTGACTCAGCGTAAAAGTAAGTGAATAAAGCCTCTTGATGGATGAGGCTGTTAACCGTAATTATTGTTCTTAATCTACTTATTGTAGCTAGAAATGCAGATAAATTACTATGACATGATAAAACATAAGACAAGTTACTGATAAAGTGACGGATTATTAACCGACTAATAAACGAAGTAGCAGATAAATGTCTTTAGAAGAGGCTCTAAAAAAGTTAAAAAAAATCGTGGCCATTTTGAAATAGGTATTTGATAGCTAGCAGATAAACAAAATAACAGCCACATGATCTACCTGTTAACTTATTAGACTTTAAGTGTGAATAAGCCTATCAGAAACCTGAGAAACGCAAAATTCTGAGATATGTGTCAAATATGTTCCGAATAAGCTAACTGACAGTTTACTGGTAACTTGTGAAACCGGCCCTAAAAGTATAACAATTTACAAGTACTGCTTTAAGCTTTATGTATTACCTGATATTGTACAAGAACACATTATCATTATTTACCTGCCCTTATCCTGGTCTTAGTGCGATCAACAGTGGGTACAACAGTTTATCCCTTCCATTCTCTTCTATCATTTGACAACCATGTCACTACTCCTTATCCTTATGTCATACTTCCTACAATTCAACTATCTCTTTTTACCTCACTTATCCATACGTTTGTAAGCTATTTTTAAGCGTTTTTGAGCTTCAGCATCTTATGGGTAGTTGAATCATTCAAATAAGTCATAACAAGAGCTCAAAATCTTCAAAGAAATCATGCAGTTTGGATATTTTCCCCTTTTTTGTATTCATCACTACTATTGTCCTGTGTGTTTTGGCATCAAATGTTGGATCACACATATTAAGAAGCAATGATGTGAACGAATGAATTAAACGTTCCACTCAATCATTCACGTCAACAACATGGTGTTAAACACCTTATGATTAACAAGAAATCCATTTCGAAACTTATGACTGACGAATTAATAGACAATATGACGTAACATTGTATTAAGACAATACCAAACGTCCCAGTTATATCCATATGATCTTCAATCAATTTTAAACTTTATTATGAATGTGGGAATGATTAAATTTGCATGTGTAAAGATAGATTCATTTACACGTGGTTTAGTGTAATTTTCTTCATAGATGCATAGGTTCAGACAATAGCCCGTGGGCGTTGAAGGGCCACGATCTATTGCGTACATCGGTTCAGCTGTGAAATAACGAAATTCTTACACATTAATATTGCAGTCTGTTTGTATGTATATTTTCATATATAACAAAAATTATAAATTTAAAAATACACTTAAATTCGAGACTACACCAGCTGTCTTAATTCACAATCAAGGATTTAGCTAAAATATATTATGTAGTTTATAAAGTACTACTAGTACATATGAACATAAAAGTAGTTAATATGGGTTAACCATAAGAGATAGATACATGCTGTTCTTGACTTTTTTATAGAATTTTAGTAGATCTACAATTCTTTAGTACATTACTTTAGTGTATCTCTGCTGGTTTACACGACGCATGCGACTAAAGCTCCCACTAGGCGAGTTTATTTACAACTGCGCCATTTTTTCAGCACAATTTATATAAAAACTGTAACATGCTAAACTAAAACCTTACGAAATTATTGCACTATATTTTAGTAAAAACCTTATTAACATCCGTACAGTTGATTTTGAGAAAATTGATAATATACAGCCGGACAGCTTTTGGGGGCTTTGTTTTATAATAACTATATAGATATAGATTATTAAGAAATATTCCTTACAAATATTAAATATTGATTTGAAAATGTAGGTTCAGGAAATACTGGAAATTCAAGTGAATAATTTAAGTCTGTGAAAAATATTGTTACGCAAAAAGTAATTCTGGCAAGCTGAGTGGAATTAATCGGAAAAATTTCCCTCAGGATCCATATCTGAGGAGACAAAATCTCTTTCTGGGGAAGAGTTAAAGAAAAATTAACTCCTTGCACGGAAATCTTACTTTGGATTCACAGAACATTTTTAGTAATTTAATTTTCGTATTTAAAAATTATAAAAAAAATACTGAAGTATATAAAAAACAAAGTAAGAACCAACATAAGGGCGCAGCTCCTGCTCTGCGCCTTGCAAAAGTGCGTAAGTCGTTTGTGGGTTTGGGTATAAGAATCTATAATAAAATTCTGCAATCAATTTTAGCTTTGCTATTACAGCAGTTTAAAAACACTGTCAAAGGGAGGCTGATACAGAAAGCCTATTCAGGATAATATTGATGATAAGAATACATAGCTACTTCTCGACCCTGTACAAGATAGTAATGACAATGTAACTAGTTATAATTAATATTTGAAAAGAGCAATCGTCTAGTTTCTTACTGGCTCTTCTCGGTAGGAACAGCTTTCCGAAACAGCAGTATACTTGTTTACAAGTTTACTTCAATAAAGAATAATTTGAATTTGAATATAATATAGTATGAAGATAAACAGATCACTTTATTACAGTTACATTAAGTTACATAGACTCATTCGTTGTGGAATAACGCAAAATTTAATAATGCTTCATGTATAAATGATAAGAACGGTTTATATAATTAGACATTACTTTGCGGAGATCCATAATACAATTAAAATTATTTTGCTATAATCCGCGATGAAGCGGATTGTCATCATATAGCCATCATCTCATCATCATCATCGTCGTCACGGATAATACGTTTATTTCTTTATAATAATCACAACAAAAATGTTACCATAAAGGATATTAACATGTATATTATGTAAAAGAGGGGCGGGTAAATCGTAAATACAAGTTAATGTCCAAACGATATTCACAAGATCTTGTCAAAATGTCAGCAAATGATTTTGCTATATGTTTACGGTAATGGACAGTTGTTTAGTCCTTGTTTGGTAAATGTTGAATATGTAATCAAATGTATTGTTGGTTATATTGCTAAATGTAAGTGTAGGCTTAGGGCATTAGGCAAGTTTAAATGCTCTTGCGTGGAGGCGTGAGCTAGTGATATAAGGTTAATCGCTACAAGGAAACTGTTAGCGGAGAAGATAGTTGACGAATGTATACAAATTGAATTGCAACGGGAAACCTTGCACCTCGACCAACCGATGGAAGAGCAAAATTGAAAGACATCAATACAATATATAAAGCTGAAGAGCTTGTTTGTTTGTTTTAAACACGCTAATCTCAGGAACTACTGGACCAATCTGATTTTTTTTGGGTGTAAGATAATCCATTTATTGAGGAAGGGTCTGTGGGAGTTCATCGCTTAAAAAAAGAAAAGAGAGAAAAAATTTCAGCTAATGGCCCTTTGGGTTACTTAGTTAATTCCCCACACGTTAAAAGAGCATCGTATTTTATCTGAAAATACGGGTTAAAATGTGTTGGAAGTTAACTACAAAATGGAAGCTTTTAAAATAAATGTATAACAAAAAGCCCGAAAAGACTTTCAAGCCATTATCCTGGAATAACTCTAAAAATTCCATGAAAGCACTCTCGTTAGAGTAAAAATTTTATTACGCTGTTGTTTGAATATGACGTCATATCCCGTTTACAGGCACTTTGTTGAGCTAAATTTATTTATTTAGAATTAAAAGTAACCCTAAAATAGGTAACCTTTTAACCCGTGAACATGACGTCATGAATAAAAGACGTCATAACAGAAAACTAGTCGGAATAATTTCTTAAAATAATATCATAGCAATTTATAAAAATTCGGTATTTACGTTTTCCAATTTCTAAAATTAACGGATAAAGTAATCGATTTTATTCAAAGTTAAAAATGTATACTGTAAAGGACAATTTTGAAAATAAAATAATGTCACGAACGTTTTGTAGATTTACAATTTTCTACTACATTACTGTATTGGTTAACGCAAATATACCATTAACCTAAACCTTCCTTTCAGTAAAAACTCTACAAAAATCTGTCCCGTACATTTTGAGAAAACTTTTTCAAGTCCCAACGGAGTAACATCACGTTTTGATTTAAAATAATGGAAAGTTTTTTAATTCGCCTTTTTTGAGTTTCTTATTTTGTGTGATATTATTAGTAAAAAGTGTAACTTGCAGACACGTTTTTTATTGATTTTCTGATATTTTGTTAATTAAAGGGAAATAAGTCTTTGCAATTTTTCGAATATGTACGGCAAAACGTCGTAAAATATAATTACCTTGGTGTAGCCAAAATTCAAATAATAAAATTCGTTAATTTGGAGATGATGTATGGAATGTTTTAAGACAATTGATAAATTTTTTAATAAAACAATGTCTTTATGAATTAATGATTTTGTTAGAATTAACGCGCTTACTCTGTTGAAAATGAAAGATTGTTAAAGAAAATATAAGTAAAGTTTAAATTGCTAAGCCTTTAAAATTTTTAACAAGCAATCGCAAATCAATGGTTTTCTATATCAAACGTTGGAGCTATAAAATCGGATACAGGAAGCATATCAAGCTAAGTTAGCATGCTTGCATGCACGTGCCATCCGGTTCCTGACACGACCTTATGCGTAATGCATGTCGTTGCACATGCGTCGATGCACACTGGTCAATCGTGAGTTCCTGATTACGAGTTCCTACATGATATGGTAATGTATCCAGATGTATAAAGCACTGGCCATTACTAATCGCACTGCTTGGCAAATAATTATATTTGAAATTCCTCACACGCTTTTCGGTGAAGGTAAACATTGCGAGGAAACCTGCGTCTCTGAAGAAGTCGGCATGGCGGGTTGAAGCTTCAACTCTTCTCCCAAGAAAAAGAGGTAGAAGGCTTATACTAAGCAGTGGCATGATAGCAGGGTACTTTGAAGGGAAAAGGCATTTTCTCTTCTTTGGTAAAGGGCGTAGAATGTGCATCAAAGCCGCTCTGATGCGATTTGTTAGGTTACACATTTTCCGGGAATTCTTATATACACGTTTCCTCAGTGTTCTCAAAAAAAATAAGCACATAAGTTTTTAAAGACAAATATATAGAAAAAATGAAAATGCACATACATTCTTGACATAGACAGACAACAGAATAGATCGCAGTACTACATAAAATTTTAACAATAAATAGTTTTACATATATCTATTCTATCCAAAGAAAACTGACGTCGAATTTGCCAACGTACAGACAAAATACTTATTTTATTTTATTTATAGATATAATTTATATTTTGTACGCCGTGTGGTATTCGGCTGAGTAGAATAGACCACCCTCTTTCTTACCGAGGTGTCGTAAAAGGCTACTAAGTTGTAAGTGGTATCCGGTTAAGTAGAATAGACCACCTGACCTGACGTCAACTTACCGTAATTGGGACTGTTTCCCAAATAAACTACGCTGACTTGTAAATTTTTGGCAAAAATAGTTTTATATTAAATTAACATTAATAATTTTTTATGCCCAAAAAAAGGGGTTTTTTGGACCCTAGCTAGATTGCATTTTTCCCCCAAAACTCCCCTGCGTGCTAAACTCGAAATGTGTCAACATCCTGTAGGTATTCCAGGTAGTCATATTAGAACTACTCGTATACACTGTCCATTATATTAACCATCTTTTGACAGATTGACGATTTACATATTTAGTGATGTCCTAAAGATTCTCGTATGCGATACCATTCCGATTATAGTACCTACTATCATTAATCGAATTACGTACCTAAGTAATTCGATTAATGATAACCTACGTAAACTAATAACAGATATAGAAATCAACATTTTGATTTAATATTGCCTTAGTTTTTCGAAAATAAATGTTAATCCGTGTGTATTTATTATAATCATAAAAAATATATTATACATCAACTGGCAACATCAACAGACCTTCCGCTCGGCCGCCATTTTGAACCGATCTGTCACTCTCAACGAAACGCCCGTGATAGTCACACGCATTTACGTTCGCTGAGTGTTCTCTCGCATCTGTTACACCTTGAGTTAAGTAGCTTTATTCCTCGGAAAAACTTTTGTGAAACTTATATTAATTGATCGTGAAAATGCCGAAAGGACGTGTGTTGAAAGCACAATCGAGACAGTTAGTGTTAAAACTTCATGAGTATTTTGAGCAAGAAAATCAAAATGGCGGACCTCTTATACCTATCACGCAAGTCCGAAACCGTGTTGCAGCCGCGTTGGGGATCAGTCTATCAACTGTGACTAAAATCACTACTGATGCCTACGCCAGGAGCGGCTTGGAGCAAAACAAACCATCTACACCAAAAAGAAAGCGCCGGGCTCATAAGGTGACAGCTGTTGATGACTTTGACGCTGACGCTATTCGTCGTCATGTATATGATTACTACTTGAGAAAAGAAATTCCAACTTTGAGAAAACTTATTGTTTCTTTGAAAAGAAGTGGTCTATTTCATGGTGAAAAATCTTCTTTGGTCAAAGTTTTGAACACAATTGGCTTTTCATATAAAAAGTTAAATAAAAGAAAATTATTAATGGAACGCACAGATATAGCTATAGCACGTTGTGATTTTTTAAGAGAGGCAAAGAAAATACAAGATTGGGCAAATATTGTTTTCACGGATGAAACATGGCTCAACGCTAACCACACACTATCTCGTTTCTGGACTGATGATACTGCTGATTCCACTTCCTCAGTACCAATGGGAAAAGGTGAGCGCCTAATCATTTGCCATGCAGGTACAGCAAAAGGATTTGTACAAGACGCACTGTTGGCATTTAAATCGAAGAAATCAAATGACTACCACGAAGAGATGAATGCAAATGTGTATGAAGAGTGGTTCAAAAAAATGCTCATTTCATTGGAAGAACCATCAATAATTTTTATTGATAATGCGCCCTACCACTCCCGTCAAATTGACAAAATGCCAACACAGGCTAATAAAAAGCATGAAATAATTAATTGGCTTCGGGACAATGGAGAAAATGTGGACGACTCAATGTTAAAAGTTGAATTAATAAAAATATTAAAAACCAAAAAGAGAGCAAAACGCTATGTAATCAATGAAATGGCAGCAGAATATGGCCATACTGTTCTTCGGATTCCTCCATACCACTGCCAGTACAACGCAATAGAACTTATATGGGCACAAGTAAAAGGGCATGCTGCGAGATGCAATACAAGCCCCCCATTCACAGCGAATAAAATGTTGCAATTGCTAAAAAATGCTTGCACCCACGTAACGGCCGAGAACTGGGCAAGTGTGGTGGAAAGAACTAAAAGAGTAATATTCTCTGATTGGGAACGTGATATTGCGTTTGATAATACATTATCTACACAAGAGCTAATAATAACTGCTACTGAAGACTCCTCATCGGAGGAGTCTAGTGTTGATTATCATTCCGACGACTCGTGCTAATAAAATAAATTAAAATATCCTGATTGTTTTATTTGTATTCATGTATTAACTAAGAAGAAAGTAAAACTTTATATAATGTTATTAAATGTCTTTTAATACTCGTAACATCGATTTCTACCGATTATTTTTAATCTGTGGCATAATCGTAGTAACCATTATGTGTGACATCACTAAGTAGGCGGTACCCATCCATAAAGTACAAATATTATTTGTATGATATTTGTACGTAAGCAATACAAAACTTAATGAGCGTGAGCTGTCAAAAGACTGATAATATGATGGACGCAGTATAGGTTACAGATTGTCGTTCGTTTGTATCGAGCCTTACAGGCGCAGCATTGAATATCTTTTTTTTACCTTACCTTACGGAAGATCTCCGACTGGGGTAAACTAAATTTAGTACAATTTAACCCCCAGAAGACACAAGTTTGCGCGTTAACTGCTAAAACATCGCCGTTTGTCGCGTCACCGTCTTTCGAGAATACTCTTTTAGGTGCCTCGAGTAGCATCGAAATACTGGGACTCGACATCTCCAATAGTTGCAAGTATCGCGATCACTTGGAAAGGAAGGCTAAGTTGGCCTCTAAAAAATTGGGTGTTATCAATAGAGCGAGACAATACTTCAAGCCGGCCCATAGACTTGCGCTGTATAAAGCACAAGTCCGGCCTCACATGGAGTACTGTTCTCATCTCTGGGCTGGTGCACCCCAGTACCAACTTAAGCCATTCGATCGCATACAGCGCAGAGCAGCTCGTATTATTGGGGACAAGGTGATTAGCAAACAGCTGGACTCTTTAGCGATGCGTAGAAATGTGTCTTCACTGTGCGTTTTCTACCGCATCTTTCACGGAGAGTGTTCCATTGAACTGCATGACCTGATTCCTGCCGCTAAATTCCATAACCGTACTGTACGTCACAGATTAAAATATCATCCTCACCATCTGGATGCGTGGCGATCCACCACAGTACGGTTTTCAAATAACTTCTTTCCACGCACCACCATTTTATGGAACAATCTCCCTTTGGCGGTGTTCCCGGATCGGTACGATATAAGTACCTTCAAAAAGCGTATTTTCCACTTTTTTAAAGGACAGCAACACCCTCGCTCTGCGAGAGGTCGTGGGCGGCGGTGATTAATTGAGGTGCACCGCATGCTCGTTTGCCATCCTATTCCATACAAAAAAAAAAAAAACTTAATGAGCGTGAGCTGTCAAAAGACTGATAATATGATGGACGCAGTATAGGTTACAGATTGTCGTTCGTTTGTATCGAGCCTTACAGGCGCAGCATTGAATATCAATGAACACGTGTCCCCTTAACGGAATCGCTTCATTACTAATACGACAAGCGAGCAAATGATTTTTTTGTGAATACAAATTTCTTGTTCCAACAAATTGCGATTCTGACCTCTAAAATAACAATGTCGTTATGTGAGACGAATCTTAAATGGTGATATTTGACCGGTTTAAAGATATATTTACATTACATAAATACACATCATTATCCCACTCTAAGTGGGGTCGGCACAACATGTTACAAACGTGTTGTCACATGATTTAGCTACGTTTGTCGCCGTCTGCCTGACGTGAACTTACCTTAGTAGTCTTTACGATACTTCGGTTAGAACGTGGATGGTCTATTCTTCTCAAACGGATGCCACACGGTGGGTCAACTTACCTTAGTCGACTTTTAAGACACCTCGGGAAGAAATGAGTGTGATCTATTCCACTCAACTGGGTACCACACGGCTGAAAAGTACTAAAACAATGAAGAAAGGAGCTTCCTGCCTTTATCCCACTCTAAGTGGGGTCGGCAGAATTTGTTATAAACGTGCTGTCACATGATTTGGCTGCATTTTTACGACCAGCCGCCTGCCTGACGTCAACTTAACTCTGTCGTATTTTATGACAAGAAAGGTAAGGTAAGAAAGAGGGTGGTCTATTAGAATAGACCACCCTCTTTCTTACCGAGGTTGTTGGAGTTGACCCGGTTGACGGTTTAGTAGACTAAACCGGATACCACACGGTGGGTCAACTTACCTTAGTCGCCTTTTACGACACCTCGGTAAGAAATGAGGTTGGTCTATTCTACTCAGCCGGTTACCACACGGCGGGAAAAATACTAAAACAATATACCTACTTGAATTAAATTTCAATTAGATACCTTCAGTTCACTCCATTGTATTTAGTTCACCTTTTACAGCCCTCTTGGGTGACTTACTTAACAATAGTCAGCTGTGAAATATGATTTTAGAATATCCCAGTATTCCATCAATTTCAAGCAGCTTCCGTTGAAGATTTTAATTAATTCTATCAATCAAATGATTGCCAATAAATCCTGGGACTCAACGTTTAAGTGACGAGGGTCACATCCTTGAATAAATCTATATGAATTATATCGATATCGATAAAAACGACACCTAAGGAGTAAAATGAAAATGTCTCGTATGCTTTGACATTGCTTCTATTTTCTCTACAAGGTCGTACTAATATTCTTAGGCATAGCCTACACGAGCGAACGTATCGCAGAAACGTAGAACAGAAGTATCTATATATATTTAATTTATGTACATAAAAATATAAAGAATTATAAAACGATCCGTGATGTATACAACAAACAAAGCAGGAACCGACATAAGCTTGCGGCTCCTGCTTTGCGCCTTGCAAAAGTACGTAATTCGTTTGTGGGTTTTGGTATAGATGCTATAATAAAATTCCGCAATCAATTTCAGCTTTGCCATTACAGCAGTTTAAAAACATTGTTAAAAAGAGGTTGATACAGAAAGCCTACTTGAAGATTAGAAGATAAGAATGTGTGGATATAGCTCTCTTTGAGCCTGTACAAGACAGTAACGACATAATGTAAATAGTATTAAGAATTATATTTTTAAAAGCGCAGCCGCCGAGTTTCTTGCTGGCTCTTCTCGGTAGGAACAGCTTTCCGAACCAGCAGTAGAGTTGACGATTCAAAAGCACTTGTTAACAAGTTTATTTGAATAAAGAATATTTTGAATTTGAATTTTGAATATAAGAGAATATCATATCTATACAATCATTATGATATAATTTTTAGTTCCTTACTATAAACGTATGGCTATCTAAATAAGACTAATTCATACATTACGTACGTCTGTTTATTAAGCCAGGGTCGGGTGGTAAACCGGATGAGTAGAATAGAGCAATCTCTTTCCTACCGAGGTTTCGTAAAAGGTGACTAAGGTAAGTTGACCCGCTATGTGTCGCCGTCGACGCTTAAACATGTAACAACATGTTTAAAACATGTTATGCCGATCCCATTTTAAGTGAGATAAAGGCAGGACAGTTTTGTGGCTTTATGTAAGTATTTTGTGGTCTGCTGGGCTTCCTTCAATAGGTATTTATATGTTGCTTATACAATTATAAGGTGATTTTGAATTTCAAAAATGTTCGCATTTACTTCTTTCAATGAACGTTAAGTCTGGGTGCACATTTGCGACAATTACCGCAAACCATTGTTCAACTGTTAAGTTCTCTGTAATTACACGGCTTACTGCGTGCCATTTACGTTACTTAGACAACGGTACGAAGAAATGGCTCGCAAATTGTTATCAGGAAACGTCATGGATATATGCTCTGAGTAAATTGAAAAGAACATCGATATAATATTACAACGGTAATACGGAGATTCTACTTTGTATTATTTTTTTGCAAAATCGTGTAAAAACAATAAAGAGATACAATAACAACAAAAACCGATAGAAATACAGCGAATGAACACGTCGAAAATTTGACGTTAGAGGAGGACCATTGTGTAATATGCTAAATTTTTTGGATGTGTTTTTGCAGCATATAAGTGAGAGAGTCACACCAAATAATGAAAGGAAAGATGTAACAAATATGCTTATCTTTGTCTAATCCATCCATCAGCCTATCGCAGTCCACTGGACTGCACTGGACGCACTGCTGGACATAGGCCTCCCCATGTCTGCGCCAGACATCCCGGTTCTCCGCAATGCGCATCCACCTGGCCCCGACAACCTTCCTGATGTCGTCGCTCCAGCGAGACGGTGGACGCCCTACGCTGCGTTTGCCAAGACGCGGTCTCCACTCCAGGACTCTTTTGCTCCAACGGCCCGCTCCATAGCACGCTGAGTGACTTTAAACTTGTGGACTAGCCCCGCCGTCAGTGTCCACGTCTCGGCGCCATACGTTAACACAGGCAAGACGCATTGGTCGAAGACTTTGGTCTTCAGGCATTGCGGAATCTCGGACGTGAGGACTCGACGAAGTTTGCGTTAACTGTCACTGGTCTTGGCACGACAAGATCATTGAACATGACCTTGGTCTTGTCCAAGTTTATGCCAAGACCAACTAGCTGGGAGGCATCACTCAAGCCTTTCAACATTTCGCGCAAATCCTCCAGTGTCTCTGCGAAGATGACGATGTCATCTGCGAAACGAAGGTGTGAGATGTATTCTCCGTTAATATTGACACCTCGTTCAGTCCAGTCCAAGGTTTTGAAGACGTCCTCCAGCGCGTTGGTGAACAGTTTCGGAGATATTACATCCCCTTGTCTCACCCCGCGCTGAAGGTGAATAGGTTTTGTTCGCTGGTCCTGGATTTGAACGGTCATTGTTGCCGTGTTGTATATACATCTCAACACCTCGATATATCGCCAGTCGATATGACATCGCTGCAAAGACTCCAGAACAGCCCAGGTCTCGATGGTGTCGAAGGCTTTCTCGTAGTCCACAAATGCCATACACAGCGGCTGGTTATACTCTTGGGTCTTCTGTATAATCTGCCGAACAGTATGGATGTGGTCTACGGTGCTATAGCCTTTTCGAAACCCAGCCTGCTCCGGTGGCTGGAATTCGTCAAGTCTGGCGGCAAGACGATTCGTTATGACTCTCGAGAACAACTTGTACACGTGGCTCAGGAGCGAGATTGGTCTGTAGTTTTTCAGACGAGTTTTATCACCTCTTTTGAAAAACAAGACAACCACGCTCCTAGACCACGCTTCCGGTGTAGTGCCTGTATGGATAACGGTATTAAAGAGCTCTGCCAAAGCTTGAAGGACAGGACGTCCAGAAGCTTTTAGCAGCTCAGCCGTAATCCCATCATCACCGGTGGCTCTTCCATTTTTAAGTTGCTCGAGAGCCATACTAATCTCGCCACTCTCAATGTCCGGGATGTCTTCTGTATAATGGCGCGACAGTGGTGCTCGTGGATCCTTGGTATCCCAAGTCGTAGGCGTATGTGCACTCGACGAGTAAAGCAATCCGTAATATTTCTCAACCTCGTTCTGGATCTCAGAGCGACAGACAACTGTCCTGCTTTCCTCTGTTTTAAGCTTCGCGAGATGACTTCTTCCTAAGGGTTTCTGAAAAACTTTCGACCCCCTATTCTGCTCAATAAGGGCTACGATAGCCTTTGTATTTGAGCAGCGGAGGTCTCTGCGTACAAGTTTTCGTATCTTCTTAGAAAGGGCTCTCTGTTCTGGCGAAGCGACTTGAGCGGACGGCATTTCACGTCTCTGTCTCATCAGATCCAGGGTTTCGGGAGAAAGTTTGGACTGCTTGCTTCAACTCGTCGGCGGAAAGTGCTTTCGACCCAGTGTACATACCGTCTTCACCACGTTGTCGGTTATCTCGTTCACATCGCCAGTGGTTTCCAGACAGTCGAATCGATTCTGGAGCTCCAATTGAAACTGCTCGGACGTATAATGTATTTGGGCCAGCGTAGGTCGGAGAGTAGGCTTCATCATACGGGACCTTTCGGCCTTAAAACACATATTCAAAGTGCCTCGTACAAGTCGGTGATCACTACCTGTATTAAACCTGTTGACCACAGAGACATCTCTAAATATGTGCTTCTTATCCGTCATGATGAAGTCTATCTCGTTCTTTGTCAAAGTATCGGGGCTTTGCCAAGTCCAACGTCTCTGAGGCTTCTTATTGAAGAAAGAGTTTATTAAGAAGAGCCCTTGCATTTCGAGGAAATCGACTAGCATTTGCCCCCTTTGATTCCTGTACCCTAGTCCATGCGATCCGATTTTCGATTCTCCGCGTCTTTGTAGTCCCACTTTAGCGTTGAATTCTCCCATAACAACGTTGTAGAAGGCCGACGTAGTGCCATGCAGAGCTTGAGATATATCCTAATACATGGCTTCGACCTCTTCGTCAGAGTGTGCAGAGGTCGGCGCATATACCTGTATCACTTTCAGGGAGTACCTGTCGGTGAGTTTAAGTACAAGGTTCGCTACCCGGGTCGACACACTACTGACTTCTACAATGTTGTTAATGAGAGTCTTGTGAACTAGAAAACCGACACCACCGTAGGAGACCTTATCGCCTTCACGGAAGTAGAGTAAGTGACCGGAATTTAGGGTTATCGTATCCTCACCCTCTCTTCGGACTTCAGATAACCCAACAATACTCCAGTTTATCCGACTTAACTCTACCTCTAGTTCGGTGAGGTGATGGTCCAGCCGAAACGTTCGTCCATTATACGTTGCCAAAAAGATCGTTGGTTGGCAGCCTACCGTAACCCGGTGATTCTTCGCACCCTCCGCCCCACCGTTACCGCGATCGCTGCCGTAGTCGGGAATAGTGGGGCTGCCGGGAACTGAGGGCCAGAACTTTCTTGACACTTCCATATGGGGGCTACTGCCCATAGTCACCACGCTGGGCAAGCGGGTTGGTGACCGCAGAGCTGACTCATTCGACACTAGAGGCGCTGCTGCCCACCTCTGGTCTGGGATTTTAAGTCAGCTTAATTGGATCGTTATATCAGTCATCAGTCGGTCGCCATAGCCTCGTCTGTTATTGGCAGGGGGCACCGCGTGCAGGTGAGGTTGGCATTTGGGAGCACTAGTTGTTATGCGTACTCCCCTTGCCCCTTTGTCTAATCACGTAATCATAATCATAATCGTAATCATAATGTCTCTTCTACTCTAGTCTATTCTAACCTATGTCAATGCTTCACGTATTCTGTTTCTACTTTTTTATATTAAACCTTACAAAAACATCCAACGATCACTTTAACGTATTCAATTCAATTTTCAATTTGGCGTAATTCAATTTTCTCAATTATCGTTTTCAAAAAAATATTTTCGAACAAAATAAATATAAACTATTTGAGATCGCCATAACAAGTTATAGTTACCTAAAAGGGTGCGGCGCGCTTATTCAACAAAAGGATAGAAGAATAACATTATAGTTCTGTCTCCGTAGCACTTGTATCTAGTCTCTTAGTCAAGGTTATGCATTACATACGAAATGGACTGGAATGGTGTACGGTCATTCACCCTTCTATATCATGTATCTTTTCGAAAACGTAAAATATATCTGTGGCCAAATTATTTCACTAAATTAACTGAATTTTTGTAGACTGCGAAAGTGTGTCGGTACGTGCAATAAAGATTGATGCCGTATGGTTACCAATCTGACAGGCATGCGGCCGCTTTTAAAATACGTAGCCAAATCATGTGACAGCATGTTTATAACATGTTGCGCCTGTGGGATAATGAGAGCAGAATGTATGTTCGTTACCATCCTGTATACTGTTTCCCATCACTAGCCTCTAGCCGATAAGGCCGGGTGCACAACAGCGACGATTACAGTCTATTGTTTGTGATCACAGTTCGGAGCCAGCGGCGTGTAATTACACGCTTTACTGCGCGCCTGTTAGGTTGAAGTTCTTATTGCTAGAGTGTTACTATCTAAGGCGTAGTTATTTTAACGCACAGGTTAGATGACTGTTATCTAATTTGATATCAAGGAAAGATACAGTCAAAATGTAATGTGGAAAATCCTGGGCAGACATTAATGAGTTTTTCTGTTAAAACTTATGTGTCTAATTGATAATTGCAATTTATCACACGCTTCGGTGAAGGAAAACGTGAAACCTGCATGACTCTAGAGAATTCTGGAGATATGTGTAACTTACCAAACCGCATTAGAACAGCGTGGTAGATGTTAGCTTCAATCCTCCTCTCCAAAAACGGAGAGAGGAGGCCTATGCCCAGCAGTGGGAGAGTAACAGGCCGCTACTTTTTACAGTCACAATAGAAGTGTAACCCATAATGCTTTCTACGCATATTTTTTTCCCTGTTATCCCTTAATGTTATTTCAAACATATTGAAAATTTTGAATCCAAATAACTAATATTTATTTAATTATACAATTATCCTCCTGCCCTTATCCCACTAAATGTGGGAACGGCACAACATATAACAAACATGTTGTCACATGATTTGGCTACGTATTTCATGACCAGCCGCCTACCTTAGTTGAATTTTACGACACTTCGGTAAGAAAGAGGGTGGTCTATTCTACTCAACCGGATGCCACACAGTGTGTCAAATTACCTTAGTTTCCTTTTATAATGCCTCGATAAGAAATGAGGGTGATCTATTCTATTCAACCGGATACCACACGGTGGGTCGACTTGTCTTAGTTGCCTTATACGACATGTTGGTAAGAAATGAGAGTGGTCTTTTCTACTCAACCGGATACCGTACGGCGTAGGTCAACTTACCTTATTCGCCTTTTACGACGCCTCGGTAAGTAATGAGGGTGATCTATTATACCCAGCCGAATCCTACACGGCGAGTCGACTTACCTTAGTCGCCTTTTACGACACGTCGGTAAGAAATGGGAGTTGTCTATTCTACTTAGCCGGATTTTTTATTACTCCGCTTTCACAGAACCTTTTTTCTATTTACCTTGCTCGGGATCTTTATGAGAGAACTCAATAAATGTTTTAGAACCCATAAATCATTAACATACGATGTTTTAGCTTGGTCAAATATTGGCCCCATAAACTTTGTAGTCATTCATCATTAAAATCTGGTTTAGTAACATACTATGTCTTATACTGTCCGTTATGGGTGCAGAATGGACAGGTAAATCTTTATTATGATAAATTACTAGCTAGTTAGTGTTACCATACGTTTTATATTAAATTAAATTTTTAGTACAAAACTAGGTATAGCTTCGCTCGCGAGATTTTCAGTGTATTTTATTAAATTTAACAATAAAAATATTTGCTGTGAGTTTACCATAAGAGATAGAGACGTGCTGTCATAAAACTTTTTTTTAGTATTTTTGTAGATCTACAATTACGCCGTGTGGTATCCGGCTGAATACAATAGTACCACCCTCATTTCTTACCGAGTTGTCGTAAAAGGCGACTAAGGTAAGATGACCACCGTAGGGTATCCGTTTTAGTAGAATAGACCACGCTCTTTCTTACCGAGGTGTCGTAAAATACGACTAAGGTAAATTGACGCCAGACAGGCGGCCGGTCGTAAAAACGCAGCCAAATCATGTAACAACATGTTTATAACATGTTGTCCCGACCCCACTTAGATTGGGATAAGGGCAGGTGGATAATTAGTGTTACCATATATTTTCGCCTAGTGCGGACGGCGCCTAATTCACTGACAATAGTCTATGGACTTTTTCAATTTTAAAATCACGGATACTAACGAACACTACTTTTTATAGCTGTGATGGCCTAGCGGTGCGACCGTGTGAATCTCTAGAGACGATCATGGGTTCAAACCCGGGCAGACACCAATGAGTTTATCTATTAAAACTTATGTGTCTAATTGATAATTGCAATTTATCACACGCTTTTCGGTGAAGGTAAACATCGTGAGGAAACCTGCATATCTCTAGAGAATCCTAGGGATATGTGTAACCTACCAACCCGCATTGGAGCAGCGTGGTAGGTCTTAGCTCCAACCCTTCTCTCCAAAAATGGAGAGTGGAGGCCTATGCCCAGCAGTGGGATAGTAACAGGCTGTTACTTTACTACTTTTTAACAACTGCTAGAGAGGCAACAAACTGCTGCTGCTAATTTAATAAAATTGTATAAACCTGCAATCATTCAAATAAAGGATATTAGAAGAATAGTCTTTTTCTACTATCTTCGAATTTATTACAAAATGTATAATTTTAGTACAAAATTATACATTTTTTACACATACGCAAATTTTATAAAAACTAGCTATTAATATTATTTTTTTATATTTCATAAAAACTGATTGTGGTTATTTTATTTTTTTAACAACCCCTTTCAGTAATAAATAACAGTAATGTGTTCAGAAACGGCTCCAACGACATTCAATCCAATCACGAATCCAACGTTAATTTAACGTTAACTTATAATAGGTTCATTTGAACCTATTTTAAAGTTAACGTAAAATACATCTACATTTAGCATCCTACTAATATTATAAATGCGAAAGTATGTGAGGATGGATGTATTTTTGTTACTTTTTCACGGCGAACCCGCTGAACCAATATCGATGAAATTTGGCACAATTATTCCTTATACACCGAAATAGCATATGGACTATAGAAATCCTGTTAATACTACAGGAATAGGATAACGTTAAAAAGCGCCATCTATTATCGACCTATCACACGACAACAGTCCACGCAAACGAAGTCGCAGATAAAAGCTAGTTCAACATAAATACGCTTTAACGAGATATTCGAACTATATTACTAGTTTAACCTAGTTTAAGTGTTCACATAAGAGAAAAAAATTTATAAAAGCATTATGGTCACACTACGCTTTGATCAACTTACTGTAATAGACTATTAATAGTCCATTGGCGGTAAAGGCCTAACAACCATGCACGAAGAAAATGAGAGTATCGGAAGGGAACGATCTTTGTTAAAGATATTCAACGTAAATTTATATTAATTAACATAGAAACAATATACTTTATTCACTTATCAAGACCTCAATTTCGTTTTAGTTCAAACTTATACTAATTATGAAATACTAGCTTTTATCCGCAACTTCGTTTGCGAGGACTGTTGTAGATCGCGCTTTTTAACATCACCCTATTACTGTAGAATTAACAGGATTTCTATAAGCTATATGTTACCCCAATGTATAAGAAATAACTGCGCCAAATTCATCGAATTTGGTTCAGCGGATTCGCCTTGAAAGAGTAACAAATAAATAATATAAATAAATGTACTCACAAACTTCCGTATTTATAATTTTAATAGGATAAATAAGATAGGATAGGATAGGATTCAATGTGAACACTTCGGGAAACTATAAATAATAAAACACTAACTATATAAATATCCTATAACGTTAAAAACAAGAAAGGCAAACTATTTCTTTGAGTTGTTAAAAGTTAAATTTTCATTTATACAAGTTACTCTAAAGTGCCGTGCGGTATAGACTAGAATAGACTAGATAATATAGAGTAGAATAGACTACCCTCATTTCTTACCGAGGTGCTGTAATAGGTGACTAAGTTAAGTGTTGTGTGGTATCCGGCTGAGTAGAATAGACCGGTAAACGGTTTTGGTGGCTACGCTATCCCAGTACTTTCTAGAGAAGTGAAAATTAGCTGTGCTTGTGTATTTTTGGGTTATTTATTAATGAAGTTTAATAGAAAAGTCATAGCTGACTAGAGTTTGAGACCTCTGATATATATAAGGTAATAAGAGTAAAGCGCTGTCACTATTAGACCATCAGGCTTATGAATAAATACAATCTACCCAAAATACTATTATTATTGATAATAAGGAGTTATTTGATTCAAAAAGGCTTTTGTCTCCTGTCGCCGTTGCCATGTCTCTCATGTCCCATGTCAAAAGAGACCCATGTTTCAAAACGCAGAGGTCCATCTGTTAAGGCGACCAAAAGAAAATGTAGTGACGTTGTATAAAAATCAAACACAAAAGGATTTTCATAGCCCATGGCCGAGTAATACCACAGCTGGTATACAGGATGTGATCCATTGTACACGGCCAGACTATGCAAATTGATAGAATATGATACGGGTTCATTTCATAAGCGAAAGCGATTTGATTATAAAGAAAACAGTTGCTCATTTTTTGTGTAATGCTTCTGAAAAATACATATTCTTATTTTGTGTGTAACATTTATTAATCACAGCTATTAATTAGCATATGAGTAAATTTTTTCAATGAGACCGTATAATAAATGATTAATTGGGCATCGTACCGGAAAGCTTTCCGATAGGAAAAAGGTCGGTCATGTTAGTATATTCTTTAATATTCTATATTACTAATTGTAGATAAATTTTAGTTTAACCTTAGAATTTCAATTGTAATCTTTACCTAAATGTAATCCTACATGATTTACAAAAAATATGGCACAATTAAGCAATTTAGGTCATTAAAATTTTAATGTCTTCTGAAGGGTTTTCTTCCATTTTTATAACGTCTTTGCTCAATACATCACTTCTAGGAATATTGAAATACGGTATTAAACCTGTTACAAATTTTGAAGATCACCTGTTCGTCTTGTTTTGGTTTACTAGAACTGTGTCATTTATAGCACATTCAGGAAAACGCTTTACACTTCATCGCTTATACGCCTTTAGTATACATAATACTTGACTAGAATCATCAAACTAACTGGCTTCCATACAGATCATTATCATTTTTCAATTGATCATGTGAAAGTACTTCGAGAATAGCTCCTGTTACTACCAGTTAAATGTGAATTGACTGGCCCGTTGGAGCAGTGGGTAGTGACCATACCTTCAGCGACGTGGGTCACGGGTTCGATTCCCGCCAAGGGCCAACATTTACTGTAAATGAATTTGTTGGTCTTTGAGCCTGTGTGTATATTTGTATTTAAGTATGTATTTAAAAAAAATATAAGTTCATATCACCAGTTGTCTGTCACCCATAACACAAGCATTAAGTTACTTACTTTAGGAACGGACGACCATGTGTGTAAGTGTCCCATATATTTATTTATTTGTTATTATTTATTTACTTACGATTATCTTTTAACAATAAACACTCCCGTTGCTTATATCTTGGACCAAACTTACTATAATGGTATTTTGATTGATTCATAATTCATATCGATGTTATAGGAAGATCAATTACGATGATGAGCAAAACATATACCAACTTGATATCATGTCTTTTTTATTCACGACCTCCATAATTCAATCTCGGGCTCTCACATTATGCTAATACTGACACAGGTCTATCTATACTTATAATAAAACAAAGTCCCCAAAAGCTGTCTGTCTGTATGTGAGTGATTTTCTCAAAATCTACTGAACAGATTTTTGAACGGTTTTTATTAAAAAATAATACAATAAGTCTGAAACCTTTAAGTCAATAGTACATTAGAGTTTATGTAAATTGTGTTTAAGAGCTCAGGCGGTTGCAAACTCGCCTGCTGGAAGCTTTTGGGGCGTGCACTGCGTAAACCAACAGAGATACACTAAAGTAATGTATTAAAGAATTGTAGATCTACAAAAATACTACAAAAAAGTCCACGAGAGCATGTCTCTATCGCAAACGGCTAACGCATAATAACTACTTTTATAATCTAAATTTCAATTGAATTGAATTAATTTTAATTCACTGATTTCCACGCGGACGAAGCCGCAGGCACATCTTATATAATATAAACAATAGACTTGTCTGTCGGAATTCCAATATTAAGAATGACTTGGACAATATAAGAACAAGATTAATTTCATAGACGGATGTTTGAATTCTTTATTTATTCTAGATAATTAATACACTTTACATTCGTTTCAATGGTGTATGGCTTATTAGAGGGTCGTCTGTTTAAATCCCGGATCAGTATCTATAAGGTTATCTATCTTCTTTCTCACTCACACTCTGGGGTTCAGAGTTGCTGCTGGCGGGGATGGGGGCAATGTGTACAACGGTACCCCAGGCTTTTAGTCGGTGCGAGTCTGACATACCCGCCGCTCGTCCCCGTCGGGCGATGCTGACCCCTTAATGGATTTTCCTGACATAAAAAAAAATCTCTTTCTTCTCAGTCGATGTCATCATTACTGAAGGTAGAGTCTTGACAGAATTATTATTGCTGATCATCTTCATCCACTATTATTTTCCACGTTTTTCTGACCGCGGTGGTCTTTATAGCATTGGTCATTTGCCGGCCTGTAAGCGTCGTGGTCTTTTGATGTAGAACTGGCCAACAATCATCAGTTTCTCCAGGCTTTCAGATTTGGCGAGCGACTGTGCTGTGAGCAAGATAAGGGGACGGTTTATTTATATATTTTATTGTAAGTCCAAGCCGCAACCTCAAGAAGAAGGCAGAACACAAACCGTGATATCTAGTCGTCACATTTTAGCGAACAGCGCCAATATTGTAACGCGTCGCCATATGTTGCACTATCCAAGCTAAATCAAGCCGAGCCAAGACAGTTGAGCGTCATAAGCCGTCAGCCTTAGCGATGAGACTCCACTGATACTTCCGTAGCGTCAAAATGGAATGGATGTGACGTCAACAGTCCTGCGATATTATCGATTCCTACCCTAAGAGAGGGAGTTAATATAAGCCGTACCAGCCAATGCCAGCCCTTTTTTCAAATCCAGAGGTTTTTTGTTCCAGTAACATAGTCAGATACATTTTTTGCTCCTTTTGATTATTACCTACATGTTTATTTTTTTTTATGTACCATTATTGGGTAGCCGACAATTGTTTAACAGTTTTATACTGCTTATTTTACAAGATTCTTCTTACTTTATTTGTTTTTCCTACTAACTAAGTTTACTGTTAGAATTATTACAATTATTATCCTAACGTGTTCTTATTCTTATTGTTATTTTCTTGATTTATTCTATTTCTTAATTACAGCAGAATCGTTGCCTGCGATTGATTGTAGGAACGACGTCATGTAGAGAGAAACCAAGATTGAGGATTGAAACTGAACGTGGAGGATTTTCTTCATAGGTTGGCGCGAGCAGAAAATAGCGCGTCCGTTCACCTTCACGGCATCGCGTTACTCCACGCACGACCACCCGAGGCACGTTCCTTGACTCGCGAGCTTCTGCGATCAGCACCGCTGCCCGATGCAAAAGAAGATCGCAAAGGTCAACGCCATCGGATACGTCATCTATATAACTCGATCAAGACACCACCAAATTTGACACCCGACATTGAAGCAGTGGTCTGGGAGCTACGTCTCTAAGGTATAAGGCCTAAAACACTGACTAAGCTATTAAACCAGCGACGACCGGTCCGGGCAAAGAGGTCCGCATTTAGGCCCGTACACGCTTACCCCTTACTGCTGTCAGCCATTGCTAGAAATCTTCATCTTCTTGGAAATCTTGGAAATCTTCTACAGTAAAAGTATATAAGACGTAATCCTGTTTGATTTATATTTAATTACCGTTACAATATATTTCCCGTTTTGTTACATTCCGATAATGTCGGTACATAGTTACTTACTATTCAGAAAACAGTACCGCCATCTAGATAGAGCAAAAGAGAGTATCGCTCCTTGTAAATATACGACGTATTGTAATGTCAAAGACGTTGCGGCGAATGTTATTTTGAAAATCAATCTATTGCTGGCTTTTGAGCCATACACATGTCAGTACTGTATAATATTAAAGAGAACGGCACGTACATTTTGTCTTATTTAAATACCTGTATAAGTAAGTCGCGGCCTGTTACTATCCCACTGTTAAGAATAGGCATCTTCTTTACGTTTTTGAAGAGAAGCATTGGAACTAAGACCTACCACGCTGCCCCAATGCGGATTGGTAAGTAACACATATCTCCAGAATTCTCTAAGATATGCAGGTTTCCGCACGATGTTGTCCTTCACCGAAAAGCGTGTGATAAATTGCAATTATCAATTAGAAACATAAGTTTTAACGGAAAACTCATTGGTGTCTGCCCGGGTTTGACCCGTGACCTCCTCGAAAGAGTCGCACGGTGATACCGCTGGGCTACCACAGCTTACCTGTATAAGTAGATATAAGTACCTATGCCGTGTGGTATCCGGCTGAATATAAGCAAGTACGATCCAAAACAGAACCACGTTTTATTAATAAAAATTGAAACTAGCTTCGTTGAAGTTCGTTCGTTCATTGTATTATCCATCAATTACTTGCGACATGTGCATGTGCAAGCCAACATCTGCTAGTACAGAATCTACATACAGGGCACGTGCATTTGCTTTAATAATAACCTTTTTATAGACTCCTTCTTGGAACCCAATTGATATTTTACTTGCATATGGACGATTCTTCGCAACTGATAGCAGCTGAATTAAATTATTAATGCCTGGTTATATTTAGACTTGGAATGCAAGTCATTGAGTCGATAGCGCGTTGGACGTTTTATTTGTTAACTAGCGACGCACCTCGGCTTTACATTTATTTTTCTTCAGCACCTTTGTATGTTCTTAGTGACTTAATTCTTTTTTTATAAGATGTGTAGAGGAAATGTTTCCTAATCAAAAGGAACCTGGTCCCTTGACACTAGTTCGCTAGTGGGTAATTTTAGTAGACTGTATAGGGGAGTTCAGGGCTTTAACTATTTTCTATCTTTCTGGGCAATGCACATTTATTACTGATACGTAGTAACAACTTTGCACCACCCACCTTTCGATGCCTTTGTACTGCCACCATGCACTGGAAGGTTGGAAGTCCTTGATATGCGCTGGCGGCCGGCCGTTTCTTGTGACGCCAGGGGAATGTTACTCGAACGAACAGTAATACTATTACGAGTCCGAAACTCGATACGACACTTTAAATTTAGGCACTGCACTTTATATTGCAAGTCCTAGACGAATAGTTGAATGTTTTATAATGATTTGATGCGAATTATGTATAGCGATCGAGCAGCCATTAGCGAAGGTTCCGCACTCACGTAGACACTCGCACGGCGCCAGACGAACCGATCGGCGAGTGGCGTTTTCATTGCTACCCACATATCGGTGAATAAAAATAAATGACAATTGCCCAAACACAAAAAGATAATACAAACTAAATAAAATAATGACATATGTATGAACAAGATGAATGAGAATTTTCTTTTCAATTCATCTGAGTCTAGCAATTAAGTAGATATTTAGTTCATCATCTTCCTGCCCTTATCCTCCACTTTGTGGGGTCGCCACAACTAGATTACTGATGTACTGTACAAATTAAGTCTGTGAGAAAAAAATGGCTCTGTATTCCATGTATAGAAGCCAAAGAAGCCAATGTATATAATGAAATACCAATGAATAGCGTTTCCGATCGTGCGTATAATTCATTAAGTTCAAACGTTTCACGTAATTGGATATAAAAAGTAGCCGGCGCGACGTCGGTATTTTAAATCAGCTGAATCGAAACAAAGCATCGGAAAACGATTAATGAAAAAGAAAACATCGATGCGCTCTGCAATCTAAGGGTACGTGCTGACCGCAGAAGAAACTATAGCGAACTATAGCAAAGCAAAGGCAATGATAATATTATTTTACTATAATCCGCGAGTACAGTAAACTATGTTATGTTAAATGTAAAATGTACTGCCCATTTACAAGCAGGATGTCGTAAAAACATGTACTATAATTTGGTACTTTGTAATTCATGTGTACACCGCCACTACACAACAGAAATATAAAAATCACACACTTAGTATTAAAGCGACCGAATTCAAAAAATGTTTTGGCAAATAATGCAATAAAGCGTAGCGTAGCACCTATAAAACTCGTAATTGTTAAAGAGACCCATAGCTTGGAAGCCCAAGGAAACACTAGCTTTTTTAATAGTTCGTAGCGTTGAATAGATAGCGTTGAAATAAGGATTGTCGCGGGGCACGATAGCGGGGGGTTTAACAAATTACTATATTATCGGACGCATCGTCCAAGCAATTAGAATTATATAGTAGTTTGTTAAACCCCCCGCTATTTATTTTATTTTCAATTACATAAAGCAGACTCGACAATTTCTAGCATCAATTTATTAAAAAATAAAAAATGTTTTATCGTCATACTAAGTACATTCTTGCAAATTGTTATCAATATAAATTTTCAATCCGCGATTGTAGTGTATAACGGATTTAACGATTTTGCATAACCGATATAAATAATCCCCAAATTAACTAACAAAGTTAAATTTATTTCCTATATGTCTTTCTTTTTTTCTTTAATATTATATCGTAGCGATTATTCATTTAAATAGACTAAGTATTCCAAGCAGTAAAATTATATTAAATCAAATCAAAATAATCTTTATTCAAATAAGCTCTTTCAAGCACTTTTGAATCGTCAAGTATCAGTATGATTAATAAAGCTGCAATTAGTTTGGAATGTTGCTCTTAGAGCAACTTAGAGAGCTCTGAGAAGAACTCAGCGGCAAATCTTTTAAACATTATCAGTTATACATTATTAAGCCGCAGTCTTGTATAAACCCGACAGAATTTTCAAATCCCAGCATTGTTATCATCCAAATATGCTTTACGTATAAGTACCTCTTACACTTAATTTAAACCTTGCTGTAGTTTGTACAAGTATGGATATAGTATAGTTTAATAATTTTAGTCAGACCGTATCCTAAAACATATTCGAGCTTAGCATTCAAGTCAACATCAAACGAGAGAGGTATAAATCGTAAAGCCCTCGGACCACTTTTACTTTTATATAGCAAAGGGCACCGCGTTTAACTAAACTATACTTACCTACATGAGCTCGATTAAAGTGCAGGGCTCATAAATTTTGTTATTAGTAGTGGGTATTTCGCCGTCTCGATGTATGGAGTTATGCGGGACCAGTGTTTGAGTAATTGCTATCCGTTTTTAGTTTTTTTAACACGCGTTGTATTAGATTCACATGTATATATGTATCTAACTAACTCCTAAGAACTCAATTTTGACCTTGAATTTTTGACTTTGAAGGGTCGGATCTAATTTAAACTTGGTACACTTATCAAGAACCAACAAGACAATAAATTTGTCTCATTCTTTACTTTAAAAAAATAACAATCAATAGCACTAAAGAGCATAGCGTCCTAACATTTTTCGTTCATAATAAAAATATTATACCTGTTTTAATAAAAAAAAATTCACTTCTCAGTTCGATCATCCTCCTGCCCTTATCCCACTCTAAGTCGGCACAAAATGTTGTCACATTATTTCATCATATTCAACCGGATACCACACGGTGGGTCAACTTACCTTAGTCGCCTTTTACGATACCTCTGTAAAAAGTGACACTCACTTTCAGTTTATTCTACTCAGCCGGATACCACACGGAAGGTCAACTTAACTTAGTCGCCTATTACGGCATCTTTTCAGTTCTTAGATCGATGTGCTATAGAAGTGCTTTAATTTATTTTTTTTGTATGTATGTTTGTTCGAAAAGATTTTTAGAATTTAGGGTCCTAAAGTATTAGACTGCTGATTAACTGGAAAGAGACAGGAAGGCAGGAGGACAAGGTTGACGTAAATAAGTAGACAAAATGCAACAACATGTTTAGAACATGTTTTACCGACCCCAATTACAATGAATACAGGAGAATGATGATGATGAATTTACCGTTATTATAATATAATTTTATTTTTGAAACAACCTTTTTCAAAAAATATACTAAAACAGAGGCCGTATAGTACCCATTCCCAGCACTAGTGAAAGACAGACATGCAATATTTAACACAGGATTCGTGATCGTACAGTGAGCAGCAATAATTATTTCACAATTTTATCTCTCTTTGATTATTTTATTTATAGTGCACTAGAAATTCCCACTGGGCTCGAAGGGGTGCAGATAGTGATGTACGTGTTTTGAATCTATTGTATGGTAATCGATAGGACTTGCAATAAGTTGCAATGAATTATAATAAGAAAAAATGCGCTAATACAAAAATAATAAATTGACGTATAAGCAATTTATATTAACTAAGTAAATTAGAGAGGCATCAAAAAGTATATTAATTAGGCCCTATACTGACTTATATGTAATTATAAAAATATGTAATTATATGTAATTATATTAATTATGTGACTTATATGTAATCACTACATATTATAAAACTAAGTCCCTTTATCCCTATGTACGCATAAAACTTTTAAACTACGCAACAGATTTTGATGCGGTTTTTTTTAATAGATAGAGTGATTCCAGAGGAAGGTTTGTACGTATAATAACATTCAATACGGAGTAGAGAAATACTGTAATTTTTGAGGTTTCTGTAAATTATTACATTTTTCTCCGCTTACATTGCAAACGCAGGCTAAACCCTACGAGATTTATCAAAATAATGTACTAAGTATTTGTACATCTTGAAAAGGTCTACAGAAAAGTCCGCGATGGTATATGTCTATCTCTTATGGATAACCCACTATAGCATTTTTTGTCATTTACTTTTTACGAAAAATAATGGCTTATTTTTGAAGCAATTCTTATACAATACATCATTAATCCTTATCCAATTAAGTACCTTAAATAAATAGTTGATTTAATATAGATCAATATGGCCGTTTATAGCATGTAATTTAAGTGAACATTTTCGGAGATAATACAGATTTAAAATGTCGTGAGGACGCCGCGCTTCGCCCTATAACACTTCGACTTTAGCAGCTATGTCCCTCTTTCAAGAGTTTGTTTAAAGACATTCTGTAATTAATTGTAAAAATAAAATACATAGGGAAAATGTAAAAGTAAATAAGTAAAAATGTACTATATGAATTTAGATATTCCAAAGATAGCAGGAAATCTTCTTGGTATAGGGAAAGGAAATTGTTTTTCTCCAAATTTAACGCGTGCGGGCCACGGGCAGTAATGAATAAATCAAAACTACTCGATCGATTTTAATCATTTTTTTTACACTGATTGACATGGGATATATATTTTATACCCGTGCGAAGCAGGGGCAGGCCGCTAGTTATTATATAAAAAAAACGCCGTGTGGTATCCGGCTGAATAGTACCAACCTCATTTCTTACCGAGGTGTCGTAAAAGGTGACTAAGGTAAGTTGACCCACCGTGTGGTATCCGGTTTAGTAGAATAGACGACCCTCTTTCTTACCGAGGTGTCGTAAAATACGACAGAGGTTAGTTAACATCAGGCAGGCGGCCGGTCGTAAAAACGCAGCCAAATCATGTGACAGCATGTTTATAATATGTTGTGCCAACCCCTCTTAGAGTGGGATAAGGGCAGGAAGATGATGATGACTGATTTATATGTAATTATGTTTTTTCTAAAGTCTACTTCGTTCTTGGTTATTTAACTAGGAATAACCTTCTGAAACAATCCTCTTTAACAACATAAGACTATTGCCTCCTCCTTCAATCGTGTGCTCACTGCTGAGCATCGTGATGGTCTCGATCCCTTTTGTTGTGGATTAACTGCCGCCAATTTTCCCGGTCGGCAGGACTGTGTATGGCCGAGCTCAGTACGATGTCCAGATGTTCAGACACCTGATCCAACGATCTTTCCGGGCTCCAACCCCTGGATCTCTTTCCGTTTATCTTTCCAGTGTTTCCAGAGTTTCTCGAGGTTATCGCTGGGTTTTCTAGCTATATTCAACTTCTTGTAGGATTTAAGATGTGGCCGGCTAAGATCTATAAATACCTTTGATCTTGCTTTCCCTAAATGCTCCTCACTGACTTACTCGAGATCATCTAGCTTTCAAGATGTGAAGTTGTGGAATGATTTACCAGTATCAATCCACAAATCTCATTCCCTTTCAGTATTTAAGTTACAGCTTAGAAAATATTTATTTAAAGTAATTATTTATTATTAGCATCTTTTCATCTATTTATTTTACCAAAATTATTTAATAGATTAAATAGTTCAATTTATATAAACTTTTTCTTTTTCTATATATGACCCGTACTCTCTTTCTTCTTCAATTCTTGTCCTTTTCCTTCTATTACTCAAAGGTTGACTGGAAGAGATCCCTTTTAGGGATAAGTCCGCCTTTATACATGTGTTTTTTTCTTTCTATTCAAAATTTTTTTTTTCAAAATATTCTTTATTCAAATAAACTTGTAAACAAGTGCTTTTGAATCGTCAACTCTACTGCTGGTTCGGAAAGCTGTTCCTACCGAGAAGAGCCAGCAAGAAACCCGGCGGTTGCTCTTTTTAAAATATAATTATTAATACTATTTACATTAAGTCGTTACTGTCTTGTACAGGTTCAAAGAGAGCTATATCCACACATTCTTGTCTTCCAAATAATCTTCAAGAGTATAGTAGGCTTTCTGTATCAGCCTCTTTTTAACAGTGTTTTTAAACTGCTGTAATGGCAAAGCTGAAATTGATTGCGGAATTTTATTATAGAATCTTATACCAAAACCCACAAACGAATTACGTACTTTTGCAAGGCGCAAAGCAGGAGCCGCAAGCTTATGTCGGTTCCTGCTTTGTCTATTGTATACATCACCTATCGTTTTATAATTCTTTATATTTTTACGTACATAAATAAGATTGCTTAAAATATACTGTGAAGCAAATGTAAGAATACCTGTTTCCTTAAACTTCTCTCGCAGGGAATCACGCGGTCTTAAATTATAAATGCCACGTATAGCTCTTTTTTGTAAAACAAAAATTTTTTCACTATCCGCGCATTTACCCCATAGCAATATTCCATAAGACATAATGCTATGGAAGTAGGCAAAATAAACAAGTTTTGCTGTTTCGACGTCTGTGAATTGTCTTATCTTTCGAACAGCGTAGGCCGCTGAACTCAGTTTCCCTGCAAGAGTTGTTACGTGTGTGCTCCATAAGAGTTTTGTATCCAAGGATACTCCCAAAAATACAGTTGAATTTTCTGTTTTTAGTGGTACATTATTTAAAGAGAGTCTATTTGCTGTTTTTTATGTATTTTCTAAATATATGTATAAAAAGAAAAATAAATGTCCAAAATACTGAAGTATTTTCTGGAGACATATATTTGTCAGTCTTTGCTTCACCTTGTCCAGGGGATACGTAACATTCGTCGCCAGCAGAACATTTAAAACCATTGATTCCTTTTTTGTCTGCTGCTTTCCGGATCCAGGACTCAACGCCATGTTACAAAAAGATCGCAAAGACTAAGGTTCTTACGATGTAAATCTTTGTCTTTTTGAGCACATTACAATCTTGCCATATTTTATGAAGTTCACTCATGGCAGATTTTGCCGTGCCAATCCTGCGTCTGATTTCTGTTTCCGAGCCTCCCTAGCAATGGTGGAGCCAATGTACACAAAATAAGACTATTAAAAAAAATTATTCTGTAAGTTCACTTGAATAAAGAACATTTTGAAATTTTCGATTTTGGTAATCACTAAACAAACACGATGTAAAATTTTGAAGATATTCACCCTACAGCAAAGTTAACTAATGAATAATGTTGATTTTAATGATTTATATTGTTGTTAACCCTGACGGCTTACTGAGTAGAGTACTCTTATCAAAGAGTTCAAGTCAAATATTAGGCATGCACCTAAATCACCGGAAAACACCATGTGGTTTACGTAGCAGGAAGAATATCTTAAGTAAATCCGTATATTTAGATTATTCATAATATATAGGATCTTGCTAATTTGCATTAACCAGCATGGTGAGTCTCAGATCATCTTTATCTAAAAAGAAAGAAAGCTGTTGTTAGCATTGGGTTGTAACAGATTTCTACTTTAAGTGTCATAAATAAACACTTGCACGCAATTTATGTCTACAAAAATAATGGCCCATCACTAAACTTGCATGCGGGCGTCGCGTATAAGTTTTGATATCATCTATTTTTATCTATAAACTCCCGCAACATTACAAATGAAATGAGACCCTTTGTTGTAAAATTACAGAGTTTCTCTTCTTTGTGTTATGCTACCATCGCGTATTGTGCACTTTTCTTTGTCATATTTAACGCTTTGTTGATATTTCCTAGTACGTTAGAGTATTTGCTTATTGTCTACTGTTATTTATTTTCTTTTAAACTGTGAATGGAGGAGAATTTTATATCATTTCCCTTGTAATATTTTTGTATTGACTTTATTGGATGGCACTTTAATGATTTTTTATATTGCTTTACATATTTACGTTCATTAATTCTTAATCTTCATTTTTCTGCTGTACTTTTTTATCATCCTGCCCTTATCCCACTATAAGTGGGGTTGGCACAAATGTTATAAACATGCTGTCACATAATTTGTCTGCGTTTTTACGACCGGCCGCCCGCCTGACGTCAGCTCACCTAAGTCGTATTTTAGGACACCTCGGTTAGAAAGAGGTTGGTCTATTCTACTAAACTGGATACCACGGCGGGTCGACTTACCTTAGTCGCCTTTTACGACAATACGCCTCGGTAAGATATGAAGTTGGTCTATTCTACTCAGCCAGATGTTAGCATACATTAGAAATACCACAATTCCCGTTCCGAGACGCTCTTCTCTTGAAAGTCGAACATAGACTGCATACAACTGAAACGTTTTAGCAGTATATAGGAAGACTTAACCGGAAACAACACGACACAGAGTTGCCACCATTTCAGTCAAAAGCGCGCGATATTCGTTTCATGACGGTGTTGCTATAAAATAAAAAAGCGAAAGTCATTGGCGACAACACAGATACCACACCATGTCCCTTAGATTATATACTACTAATGTAGTTTTTATTACTTTGCTTTCACTCCAAATGAGTTTCATGGAATTGCGTACAGCAAATGAACGTTGCAATGAAGCACAATTAAGTTTAATGAACCTAGTAATAAAGTCATATAAATAACTTCCTAATTCGGGTTTCCTCTATTACAATTGATAGTAAAATTATGAGCCACGCAACAGGGTCATTGAACTTGAGTTTTAATTGCGACAATTGAGTTTTTCGTTATTAATTTCGCTTTCATTTAGTTGTATGGGTCATTATGTCTTTGTATTGCGGATGTAAGACGTTCTGGCATGGTTTTATTATGGTTTGAATAGCTTTTACCCTGGACTGTTGTCGTGTGATAGGTCGATAATAAATAAATAAATATATAGGACACTTACAATAATATAACACTTACGATAATAGATGGCGCTTTTCAATGTTATTCTATTCCTGTAGAATTAATAGGATTTCTATAGCCTGCTATATGTTATTCCGGTGTATAAGGAACAATTGTGGCAAATTTCATTGATATTGCTTCTTCTTGATTTTCTCCCTAAATATTGATCACATCTTAAATATTGGCACCTGCTTCAAATCCATATAATACTAATAATTTAAATGCGTATTTTACGACACCTCGGTAAGAAATGAGAGTGGTCTATGCTATTTAACCGGATACCACACGGCAATAGATATAAAGGATATTCAAATTAAGCATATTCAAATTAAGTCGCAATAGAGATGTCAACAATTTATATCGATAAAGCAATCTGTCGCCGTGTTTACATAAACATAACGGTAATGTCAAATAATTTTGAATACGGAAATTCAATAAAGTAGCAGCTATTCAAGCGTCTGTCAGGGGCGGCCATTACTTTAAAAGTACGGTTATAGAATATAATTTCGTATAAATATGTCGATAATAAGTTGAATTTGTTTCAGTTAAAACCGCAGGAGACTTTAGTTATTTATGATTTAGGAATTCAGTAGACGTTATTTCTTCAAAGCCTAAAATTGCTTGCACGTTGTGTCGTATGTCATACTAGCTATTACCTGTGACTGCGTTCGCGTGTGCTGTTATCGTGTGATAGGTCGATAATAGATGGCGGTTTTTAATATCATCCTGTTACTGTTGAATTTACATGTGAATAAGGAATAATTGTAACAAATTTTATTTATGTTTGTGCATCGGATCCGCCTTGAAAGAGTAACAAACACATACATACTCACAAACTTTTGCATTTATAATATTAGAAGGATTCTGAAATTATTCTTGTATAAGAAGATGAATGCATATAAAAATTGTAATCTCGGATGTTGTTTCTTTTAGCTGTTTCGAATCTATGAAATTGATTTTGCAAAAAACACTGTGTACACACACACACGGTAAAACTCCGACTCGAGCCAACTTTACCCGAACGAGCGTTTCATAGCCGAGCGTGACGGCTCAGTTTCGTTGAATGCCTATAAATAATGCACCCATATAGAAGTTTTCACCTCTAAAATAAAATAAGTAATTCAATACAAAACTGCACAAAAGATCATAAAATCCACAGATTTTATTTTTATTTCTTGAAAAATCTGACTGTTGATAAGCTTATCTTTGATTTTATTAATACGATAGTAATGATTATTGAGAAAAATTTTTTTTTCATTTAAAGAGAAAAAATCTACTAATATTATGAATGCGAAAGTTTGTGAGTATGGATGTATGTTTGTTACCCTTGCATGGCGAATCCGCTGATCCAATATTGATGAAATTTGGCATAGTTATTCCTTGTACACCGGAATAGCATATAGGCTATAGAAATCCTGTTAATTCTACAGGAATAGGATGACATTGAAAACACGACAACAGTCCACGCGAACGAATTCACGGGTAAAGGCTGGTACTTATAAAGCTTACTTTGAAATATTTGTATTCTAAAATACGATTGTTTAAAGTTTCTATTTCAACGAATTATTAATGAAACAACTAATCAACATTATGCTTCTAAATTGTGAGAACGCTGCAGCAAATAAATTAACACAACATTTCACTGTTTCGTGCGACAGTGCACTTAATCCCATCGCGGAAGACGTAACATTCCCACAATCACCCGTGTGAAATAGCATTACGCCTCAATCGCTCTTATGTCGGCCAACTACTGTCAATTGTAACATTTTCTTCGTCCAATCACGATACATTTACATTTCACAAAGAAAGGACGTCAAACAAAGAGTATCCTTTTAACGTTTAATCTTATTAAATTATAGTAAGTAAGTAAAGTAAGTATCGGCCTGTTACTATCCCACTGCTGAGAATAGGCCTCTTCTCTCCGTTAATAGAGAGAAGGTTTGGAGCTAAGACCTACCACGCTGCTCCAATGCGGATTGGTAGGTTACACATATTTCCAGAATTCTCTAGAGATATGCAGGTTTCCTCACGATGTTTTCCTTCACCGAAAAGCGTGTGATAAATTGAAATTATCAATTAGACACATAAGTTTTAACAGAAAAACTCATTGGTGTCTACCTGGGTTTGAACCCGTGACCTCCTCGAAAGAGTCGCACGGTGTCACCGCTGGGCTACCACAGCTATTAAATTATAGCGGCTGTAATTCTAAGAACATTAATGAATTTTATCAATACTTAAATGTTTTAGTACACCGTGTGGTGTTCGGCTGAATAGAATAGTACCACCCTTATTTCTTACCGAGGTGTCGTAAAAGACGACTAAGGTAAGTCAACCTGCCGTGTGGTATCCGGCTGACTAGAATAGATCAACCTCATTTATTACCGAGGTGTCGTAAAAGGTGACTAAGGTAAGTTGATCCACCATGTGGTATCCGGTTTAGTAGAATAGACCACCCTCTTTCTTACCGAGGTGTTGTAATATACGACAGAGGTAAGTCGTAAAAACGCAGCCAAATCGTGTGAAAACATATTTATAATATGTTGTGCCGACCCCACTTAGAGTGGGATAAGGGCAGGAAGATGATGATGATGACTTAAATGTGTAAGTGTTCAAGTATTAATTTGGAATTAATAAATACTGTAAATTTTAAATGATAAGGTAAAAATTAATACAATGTTGTACATTATTGCTTTAACTGACATTGTCGGTGTTCTATTCAACCTATAAAATACATATGCGTTATTGATCGAAATTATTTTTATTGAAAAATATAAATAAATATCAATAATTGATGAATAATGGATTATTTGTTTTAACACTAAAATAAAGAATATTTAAAAAAATTATTGCTAATTAAATCAGCAATAGAATTTAATTTTGGAGATTAATACTAAATTTTACTTGACAATTGTAAAAAAAATAACATAAAACGGAGTATTTCAATTCTAAATTATAGATTTGTTAAGAGTTTATATTATTTTATAAATGAAAAAACATGTCATATGTTAATATGTTAATTTTAAGGAATTTTGTACATAGCTCACAAGTGAAAGTGAATTACATATGAAATCAAATTATTCTTATCTAATTCTATTGTAACAATCTGTTCCACAATAAGCCGAAAGTGAAAATTGAATACGGCACAATCGATTTGCATACGATTCGTCACTGTCGGCTACCGCATATCGATAAAGGCATTCGCATCACTAATTTTCAATATATGAGCAATTGATTTCGATCGGCGACTCGATGTCTATCGTTTTGGCCTGACGAATAAACTTCACTTCGTTTTAATCAGACAATTATGTTTTTATACAAAACGAGTTTATTAATAGTTACCGCGTGGTATTCGTCTGAGTAAAATAAACCCCCTTAAATTCTTACTTAGGTGTCCGCCGTGTGGTATCCGGCTGAGTAGAATAGTACCACCCTCTTTTCTTACCGAGGTGTCGTAAAAGGCGACTAAGGTAAGTCGACCCGCCGTGTGGTATCCGGCTGAGTAGAATAGACCAACCTCATTTCTTACCGAAGTGTCGTAAAAGGCGACTAAGGTAAGATGACCCACCGTGTGGTATCCGGTTTAGTAGAATAGACCACCCTCTTTCTTACCGAGGTGTCGAGAAATACGACAGAGGTAAGTTGACGTCAGGCAGGCGGCCGGTCGTAAAAACCCAGCCAAATCATGTTACAGCATGTATATAACATGTTGTGCCGACCCCACTTAGAGTGGGATAAGGGCAGGAAGATGATGATTTCTTACTTAGGTGTCTTAAAAAGTGACTAAGATAAGTTAAATTGCTTCAATTATCGGTATAAAAGTACTATTATTTTACTTTTATGTGGTAAAATACAATATTATTTTATTGCGCTATCCTGACAATCATGCCAAACATGACCAAACATGACAATTTATATCGTGTAAGTGCCTTGCGCCGCCTAAACGAAACAGCAGGTGCATTTCACAGTTCGGCAGAATGATAACATATTCCTCTTCTACACCGCGCCGGCGGTCTACTCTCCCTCCATCTTACAAATTTTCGTCACGTGTATAATCAGGAGGATAGGCTCCACGAACAAAATCGTAACGACGCATTAGTGGAGCGGAAACGATAGTAGAGATTGTGTTAGTGAGTATGTGTAGTGCTTGTGTGGACTGTTACTGGCGTTTTGTGATACTTATTGTGACTCGTCCTGCATGTATAAGGTATATGATTGTTGCCTGCTTCATACACTTATCATTACATGCATTAACAAACGCGGATTACAGCAAAATAATTCTATTGTAACTTCTGTACTACAGAATTCTGCAAAACAATGCCTGCTTCTATAAATAAGCGAGTTTAACATATTTCTTACCTATTACAAACAGCGCGCAGTTGCTAAAGAACTTTTCACTTCAATCACGTCTAAAAATATGAAATCTAAAGTATATTGGCGAAACGAGGTGTAAAATAGAAGAAAGTTAACGGAGCCGTCATAAATCTTGGCCACACGTGAGATTGCGATCAGCTCTTACCGCGATGAGATAAGAGATGCCGAGACCCAGCGCCGGAAAGATCAGAGATAGCGGTGGAAAGCTGTGTTGTATTGTCGATGATATTTTACCTCATTTACGATTAAGTGTGCTTAAGTGGAAATGCGAAGTCTGTTGTTTTTTTTTTGCTAATATTAGTAGCACTTAAGCTACTAATTTTAGCAATTTTGGATTACAAATTACTAGTAAACTTAATAACCCCTTCAGCTAAGTGAGTTTGGAGTGGGTTCACGTGTAATATGATGAACAATTTATAGAATCAGACGGTATTTTGCGGAGGTCCATAATACAAAAGTAATATGTTATTGAAGTTATATGAGTTATTTTGCTACAATCCGCCTTCATTAAGAGAATCTATGTTATGCTAACTGTAGGAAGCTTATAATGTTCACATACGTAATACATACAGAACCAGTTACACGTATCACTAAACGCCGCTCTTAACAAACGCGGAGTTGGATAGCGAAATGATACTATTATAACTTCTGTTCTATGGAATTCCACAAAGTAACACTTGCTTCAATAAGTATAATATACATCATCATCCCACTCCAAGTGGGGTCGGCGCAACATGTTATAAACATGCACATAATTTGGCTGCGTTTTTACGACCGGTCGCCTGCCTGACGTCAACTTACCTTAATCGTATTTTACGACACCTCGGTAAGAAAGAGGGTGGTCTATTTTACTAAACCGGATACCACACGTTGGGTCAACTTACCTTATTCGCCTTTTACGACACCTCGGTAAGAAATGAGGTCGGTCAGTTCTACTCAGCCGGATACCATACGGCGGGTCGACTTACCTTAGTCGCCTTTTACGACACCTCAGTAAGAAATGAGGGTGGTACTATTCTATTCAGCCGGATACCACACGACGTAAATATAATATACATATTATAAAGTATTACTTTGCGATAATCCACGATTATTAAAAATCAATGGAATGTTTAAAGTAGAAAGAGTTTATCTTTTATATTATAAAATACTATAGACTACTATTCATTTTCATGTAAACAAGAAAATAGACCGTTTAGAAATTTACTTTTCTTATTATAACTATTTAGTGGAAAAAGACTTATTCGACAAAAGAAGACTCGGATTTTATTTCAATTGAAATAATAACTTGAAATATAAGAGAGTGAAAGTAATTTAGTTGTAAATTGAGTTTTCTTAAAATAAATATCTCTCATTACAAAATTAATGTTTTCACATTAAGCTTATAGTCATATATTTTGTTTTTCATAAATTAAAATCGAAAAACATGACAAAAACAAAGTCCAAGAAAGCATTATAAATGATTATTGCCTGTATAAAAATAATGTATTATTTCTGTTTGATCAATTTTAGTATCAAATAAGTAATGTATCATCAAGACAAACATTTTTTTTTTAAATCGAGTCAATTAATAAATTGATTGTTAAATAAACCTTACATGTATTTTTTTTTTTTTTTTTTTTATGGTATAGGATGGCAAACGAGCATGCGGTTTATCTAAAAGTAATCACCGCCGCCCACGACCTCTCGCAGAGCGAGTGCGTTGCCGTCCTTTAAAAAAGTGGAAAACACGTTTTTTGAAGGTACTAATGTCGTACCGATCTGGAAACACTGCCAAAGGGAGATCGTTCCATAAAATGGTGGTGCGTGGAATAAAATTATTTGAAAAACGCACTGTGGTGGATCGCCAAGCATCCAGATGGTGAGGATGGTATTTTAACCTGTGACGTACAGTGCGGTTATGGAATTTAGCGGCAGGAATCAGATCATGCAGTTCGGTGGAACACTCTCCGTGGAAGATGCGGTAGAAAACGCATAGTGATGATACGTTTCTACGCATCACCAAACAGTCCAGTTGTTTGCTAACCGCCTTATCCCCAATAATACGAGCTGCTCTGCGCTGTATGCGATCGAATGGCTTAAGTTGGTATTGGGGTGCACCAGCCCAGAGATGAGAACAGTACTCCATGTGAGGCCGGACTTGTGCTTTATACAGCGCTAGTCTATGGACCGGCTTGAAGTACTGTCTGGCTCTATTGATAACACCCAATTTTTTGGAGGCCAACTTAGCCTTCCTTTCCAGGTGATCGCGATACTTGCAGCTATTGGAAATGTCGAGACCCAGTATTTCGATACTACTCGAATCACTTAAAACGGTATTCTCAAAAGAGGGTGACGCGACAAATGGAGCTGTTTTTGCAGTTAACGCGCAAACTTGTGTCTTCTGGGGGTTGAATTGAACCAAATTTAGTTTACCCCATTCAGAGATCCTCTGTAAGGTGGCTTCAACAGAAGACACAAGATTTTTCCGGCACTCAGCAACTTTTTCCGAAGAGAGTCCTGCACTACCGGTGTATGTGGCATCCACCGTACTGTCATCTGCATAACAGTGAATGTTAGGATCATCCAACATGTCATTGATATGCAGAAGAAACAGTGTAGGGGATATCACGCAACCTTGGGGAACGCCAGCATTCACAGACTTAGGATTCGAGCAGAATCCGTCGACAACGACACGTATGCTACGGCCTATGAGAAAGCTGGAGATCCAAAAGCGCAGACTCACTGGAAGCCCATAAGAAGGTAGCTTCGAAAGAAGCGCCCTATGCCACACACGATCAAAGGCTTTCGCCATATCCAGACTAACTGCAAGACCTTCTCCCTTGCTATCAATTGCCGCTGCCCAACGGTGAGTCAGGAAGACCAGAAGATCACCAGCCGATCGACCGTGTCGAAAACCGTATTGACGGTCATTGATCAACTCATGATCCTCAAGGTATGACAAAAGTTGTCGATTGATAATCATCTCCATAACTTTGGAGATGAGGGAGGTAATGGCAATAGGCCTGTAGTTAGCCGGATCTGAAGCATTGCCTTTTTTAGGGATCGGATGGATCATGGCTGACTTCCATGTATCCGGTACTATGCCTTTTGAGTAGGAGAGCCGAAATAGACGCGTAAGCACAGGAGTTAGCTCAGGAGCACACATTCGGAGCACAATTGGAGAGATACCGTCTGGCCCACTCGACTTATGGATATCCAAAGACAACAGAACTCGCCGAACAGCTTTTTGGCTGAACTTAATGTCAGGCATTGAGCTTTGACACCGTTGGATAACAGGTGGCAGAAGTCCTTGGTCATCCACAGTCGAGTTCGAGGCAAATAAATTCCCCAAAAGATCGGCTTTCTCCTTTGCTGTATGAGCCTGAGCATTGTTCTCTGTGCGCAACGGTGGAAGAGAAGGTTGGTGAAAGTTACCAAGCGCCGCTTTGGAGAGTGCCCAGAACCGACGCGTTCCAGACGGGTATTGCTCAAGCTTCTTGCCAATATTGACAACATACTTAAACTTGGCTCTGGCAACTTCCCTCTTAAAGAACCTCGAGGCACGGTATTACATGTATGATAAAGGAAGTTATTAAAAATTTCTGAAAGCAGTTTGAAGTAAGAAATTTTAACATACAGCTAAGCCAAGACGCTTGAGACGCATCAACCTTACTAGACAGTCAAGGGTTAAAATTTCGGACAAAAACTATGAGTCCATAATAATAATCTTCCTTCCTGCCCTTATCCCACTCTAAGTGGGGTCGGGACATCATGTTATAAACATGTTGTAACATGATTTGGCTGCGTTTTTACGACCGGCCGCCTGCCTGACGTCAACTTACCTTAGTCGCATTTTACGACACCTCGGTAAGAAGGAGGGTGGTCTATTTTACTAAACCGGATACCACACGGTGGGTCAACTAACCTTAGACGCCTTTTACGACACCTCGGTTAGAAATGACGGTGGTCTGTTCTACTCAGCCGGATACCACACGGCGAGTCGACTTGCTTAGTCGCCTTTTACGACACCTCGGTAAGAAATGAGGGTGGTACTATTCTACTTAGCCGGATGCCACACGGTTATAGTCCATAATAATATACATGCGAAAGTTTATCCGTCTATGTTACGCTTTTTTTGCTTATCCGGTGGAATACTTTAGTTCAAATTGATACAGTTAAAGCGTATTTGCCAGGTTAACATAGAGGGAAAGAAAATTCGTTTTTTAAGGAACATAATTAAATATAACATAAACGAGGGTACTTTAACATCAACTTAAACACAAACAAAGTTGCAGGTAGCACTGGTTTTATATAAAATCTTGTGTTGCCAATATTGCATTTATTGTTGCCAATTAGTGCATGATAAATTGTAATTAATAATTACAATTTATCACACGCCTTGCGATCGAGAAAAAACATGGTGAGGAAATCTGTATATCTCTTTCTGAGATTAACGCGTTTAAACAAACAAACAAACTCTTCAGCTTTATATATTAATACAAATAAATAAATAAATATATGGGACACTTACACACACGGTTGTCCGTCCCCAAAATAAGTAAGAATAAGAAGACCTTTATTCGACTTTCACCTTACAAATACATACCTTATAAATACACATTACAAATTATTATTTAGGTATACATAAATGTAATTTTGAGTATTAAGCTATATAATTAAAGTAAACACCAAGTACAGCTGTGTGAAAGGTCGAAAAGGATGGCCACTCAGACTGGAAGCATTAGCCTCACTGCTGATTTTCAGTGGTCTCCAGATAAATGGTAACTAATGGCAGAATCAGCTGGAACATAAAACGCATAATTTTAAGAAATTGAAACTGATGCCTCAATATATTTTAAGTGATATAATTTCGCGGGTCCAGCATTGCGCCTTGTAAAAGTACATACGGCGTTTGTGTGTTAGGGTATAAGATTCTATAATGAAACTCCGCAATCAATTTTAGCTTTGCTTTTACAGCAGTTTGAAAACACTGTTACAAACTGCTGTAATGGCAAAGCTAAGTAACTTAATACTTGTGTTATGGTAGACAGACAACTGGTGAATATATACTTATATATTTTTTTTAAATACATACTTAAATACAAATATACACCCAGACGCGAAGACAATAATTGATTTATAGAAAATTTTGCCTTCTACGGGAATTGACCCGCGACCCACGGAGCTGAAGGTAGGGACACTACCCACTGCTCCAACAGGCCAGTCAAATAAATAAATATAAATATGTATTGTATCTTTTTCTTTATAAAGTAAAATAAAATCCGTTTATCGATAACAGCAGGGACATCACTATAACGTAATGAACATCGTACTCGCAACCTTGTTACACTTTCCGCTTCAGTTTACGTAACCAATGCAATGTTCATTATCATGGGGAGTTTACGGCAAAGTTTATAATTAACAAAAACTTTATCGCTCTGTATTAACGTAAATTTTGTATGAAACTTATGTTAACTTTCACATTGAGTTTTGCTAATTATTTACGGGCGTTACGAATTTGGACGCGAGATTTTTAAGATATTTGAGATATTTTTAAAGCCATTTCAAAAAAATCTGATTCATTTGGCTTACACCATATTATTTATAGCTTCCTAACCGTATCCCACTCTAAGTGGGGTCGGCACAACATGTTATAAACATGCTGTCACATGATTTGGCTTAGTTTTTACGACCGGCCGCCTTACGTCCACTTACCTCTGTCGTATTTTACGATACTTCGGTAAGAAAGAGGGTTGTCTATTCTTCTGAACCGGATACCAAACGTTGGGTCTACTTACCTTAGTCGCGTTTTACGACACCTCGGTAAGAAATGAGGTTGGTCTATTCTATTCAGCCGGATACCACACGGCGTTACACCATATTGTTTATACCGTGTTACTTTTTACCTTATTTTTCAAGAATTCTGTTATAATATGCATTTCTCTCACAATGTTTTTCTTTCATCGAAAAACGCGTTGTAAATATTAATACAGCATAAATTTCCGTCGTGAACCCGGCTGAGTAGAATAGACCGCCCTTATTTCTTACCGGTTTGTCGTAAAAGGCGACTAAGGTAAATTGACCCACTGTGTGGTATCCGGTTGAATAGAATACACCACCCTCTTTCTTATGTTATAATGACTATGATAAGTTAGCGTCAGGCTGGCGACAGATCGTAAAATACGAAACCAAATCATGTGACATGTTTATGACACCTTTATCATCTTTGAATTCGGTATTAAAATACAACGGAAATTAACTTATTTATTTCTATTTACTAAATATGTTTTAGTATGATTAATACTTTCACTTTATCTGCAAATTACAAAAGTATTCCGAGAATTTCATCTGAATCATTCGTTATCATAGTTAGGCAACAGGTACCAGTATCACGGGCCGGTAATAACTTGTTACGGTACAAGATTTCAAAGCAGCAGGAAATTTACAAATCTGCGTACCTGACATAGTTCAAATATCATTACTGCAGACATTTAAAATTCCTCGTCTTGAACTCTAATACTTTAGTTAGGAAATTTCAGTGATATTTAAGAAAGACGAATAGATTGGTCGCGGCTTTCTGTTTCGCATCCGACTGATAGTTAGAGATGGGCAAATCTATCCCCGACAAGAAATTATCGATTTATATCTTTTCGATCTTAGCATATATATCACTCTTTTATATCTTTAACTCAGCTCAGCTAAGTACGGCGGAATCGAACCCGCGAGAAGCGAAACTTTCAAATGCTTTTACACTCACTAAGTATAATATACCACGATAATTTTAAAACTATCAGAAAAAATATTTTTTTTTTAATTTAAATGTTTATTAAAGCTAGCAGTATTTTGTCAATCCAGAAACAGAATCAATTTACCTCATTCGTTCTACACTCGCTCTTCCCAACCATCAATTCTGTAAAAGCCTGGGGCGTATTCACACAAACAGAAAATCTCTAAATTCATAATAAAATCTAAATTCATAATAGTCACTGTTGGATTTGATTGATAAGAAAACTAACTTCTACCATACTTACCTAGATAACAATGAGTTACTTAAGTAATTTTGGCTCAAAACTGAATTTACGATGTTAACTTAACATTAATCAGACTATCATAAAGCGTTCCCATTTCATAGTTATCTCACCCACAGCATTCATCGCTAAGTGTCACACTTGTCGATAAACGATAAGTCTGTCGATACGTCAACAATAAACTATCTGCAGTTCCGCATTTAAGCTCAATCCGTGCGATAAGCCATCTCGTTCTATCGACATTTTATGTCACAACCCTAGGCATTATATTGCAAATATTCCATTTAAAATGTGTTAAGTGTGGAAAATTGTAGAATTTATTTACTAAGTTTAATCAAATAACAATGAAAAAAGTTTAGAGATGTGCCATGTGATATACGACTGAAGAGAATAGACCACCGTCATTTTTTATCGAAGTGTCGTAACAGGCGACTAGGTAAGTTGACCCGCCGTGTGGTTTCCGGCTGAAGAAAATAAATAAACCACCGTCATTTCTTATCGAGGTGTCGTAAAAGGCAACTAAAGTAAGTTGACGTCAGGCAGTCGGTCGGTCTTAAAATACCTCGCCAAATCATATCACAACATGTTTATAACATGTTGTGATATCATAAATGTGACCCATTACGACTATTAGATGCTAAGGTCCTGATTTCACTTAAGCAAAAATATTTCGATCCATCACTTCTATTGTAGTCACCGATATTTCTTGCCTTAAGTTGTGTGATTTAATTTTGGCATATTATACTTTTTATCTTTCAGTAACGGAATAAATTAATATACCAGCTGTTATAAAATTATAATTTTTTGTTATATAATTCTCGATCACAATACAAGGCATATAAATTGAAATTGTAAATTGTGAAATTGAAAGAAAATTGAAATTTGTAATAAGAACTTTGTTTACACAAAACAAAAGGTTTGAACAAAGTTTATTTATCCGCAAACATTTAAATTCTGTTTAAGGTACCGTTCCTTAAACAATACAAAAATATTTCAAAGTAAATATAAATTTAAATATAAAGAGAAGATATGTAAATGTACTTTTAAATTATTAAATTTTATCGTCGTGAACGCTGATGACTTTATAATAAGTAGTTGGATGACCGATATTTTTCGGTATTTTTTTATGAAGATATAAAAAGATGCAATATGAAGAACAAAATAGGGATTTGAGATACCTGGACCCAAACTGGGGTTTCCTAATTTTTCAGACCGCTCTATTACCCACTAAGCTATCACAACTTTACAAATGACAGATTTATTAGCTCATGTTTTCAAATAATATTAAAGCAGTTTTTCAGTGTCCAATAACAGGGATATAACAGCAATCTGTTAAATACCAACGAAGCTAGATCGAGTTATCGCCCTCGAAACCATCTACATACCTAATTTCATGAAAATCGTTAGAGCCGTTTCCTAATTTCAGATGCTATATATGTACAAAATAAACTTATATAAATATCAAAGATAATATTATGCACCATATTTTTAACATAATCCTATTAAAATTATACATTTTTCACTCTTTTTTTCCATAGGTAAAGTGATTTGTCTTAGAAAATCCGTGTTTAGTTAATGCTTCGGTTGCGGGGCGAAACGATTGTTAGATTTGTGGTAGTGAACCTGTGTAGTACTTGTGTATTGTAGTGGCGGTGGTGGTTTGGTTTTTACGGGTCCTGCATGTATTAGGTATAAAACGGATAGTCCACTCTACATTATATATATTTTTCTATTTACTTAATCGGGGATTATAGCATTATTGGTTTTGTAATTGTGTAGCTGTGGTAGCCCAGCGGTATCTCCGTGCGCCTCAGCCGATAAGGTCTAGGTTTCAAACCCCGGGCTGGCACCAATGAGTTTTCTAGTAAAACTTATGAGTCTAATTGATAATTGCAATTTATCACACGCTTTTTGGTAAAGGAAAACATCGTGAGGAAACCTGCATATCTCTAGGGAATTCTGGGGATATGTGTAACCTACCAATCCGCATTGGAGCCGCGTGGTAGGCCTTAGCTCCAATCCTTCTCTCCAAAAAAAAAACGGAGAGAAGAGGCCTATGCTAAGCAGTGGGATATAGCAACAGGCCGTTACTTAGTTTTGAAATAACTTCTATATTACAGTTATACTTGTAGAAGTATCAAAACGGCGGTAGCGGTATGGTTAAGGCAACGGACGTGCGATCGAGAGGTCATGGGTTCGAATCCCGGTCATTATACTACCAACGTGAACCCACTCCTAACACCAGCATTTATTTTAGCTAGAGGGGTTACTAGTAAATCGTACCCAAATTGCTAGTAACCTTTAAAAAAAAATGAAAAAAGTTAATTTAATTTTTTTTATATTCTTAGTAACTTTTATTAATCTATTTATGTTTTCATTTAAAGCTGCAGATATAAAACGAATTGACCCTTTCGAAATGTCTTGCTGGCGGCGTATGTTGCGTATCCCCTGGACAGCCTTCAGAACAAATGTCTCCATTCTCAGTGAGCTTAAGGTGAAACAGAGACTCAAGCCTATGTCTCCAGAGAATTCTCCAATACTTTGGACATATTGCTAGAAAACCCAGCGATAATCTTGAGAAACTTATGGTCACTGGGAAAGTAGACGGCAAAAGATACAGGGGGCGGAGCCCAAAAAGATGGACGGATCAGGTGTCTGAACACCGGGACCTAGACATCAGACTGAGCGTGGCTATACAAAGTGCTGCTGATCGGGAAAAGTGGCGCCACCTTATGCATGATAAAAGGAATCGGGACCATCACGATGCTCAGCAGTGAGCACGCGACTAAAGGAGGGATGTTAATCATTTATATATGTTGATATGACTAGTGAAAACGTACTTTAAATTTTTAATTAAAATTTCTCTCGGTTTCACAGAAGATTTTTCATTAAATTTCCTTTGAAATAAATAGCTGCTCAGAGTCAATGTTGTTTTTGGAATATGATTTTATGTTTTAGCGATATTAATACTCTTTCTTCATTTGAGAAAGACTATAAGTATGAATCTATCGTAATTGATTTGAAATTCATCTTGAATTCTATAATTAGATCTATATATCATATCGTCTTACCGAGGTGTCGTAAAAGGCGACTAAGGTAAGTCGACCCGCCGTGTGGTATCCGGCTGAGTAGAATAGACCACCCTCATTTCTTACTGAGGTGTCGTAAAAGGCGACTAAGGTAAGTCGACCCGCCGTGTGGTATCCGGCTGAGTAGAATAGACCACCCTCATTTCTTACTGAGGTGTCGTAAAAGGCGACTAAGGTAAGTCGACCCGCCGTGTGGTATCCGGCTGAGTAGAATAGACCAACCTCATTTCTTACCGAGGTGTCGTAAAAGGCGACTAAGGTAAGTCGACCCGCCGTGTGGTATCCGGCTGAGTAGAATAGACCACCCTCATTTCTTACTGAGGTGTCGTAAAAGGCGACTAAGGTAAGTCGACCCGCCGTGTGGTATCCGGCTGAGTAGAATAGACCACCCTCATTTCTTACCGAGGTGTCGTAAAAGGCGACTAAGGTAAGTTGACCCACCGTGTGGTATCCGGTTTAGTAGAATAGACCACCCTCATTTCTTACCGAGGTGTCATAAAAGGCGACTAAGGTAAGTGGACCCGCCGTGTGGTATCCGGCTGAGTAGAATAGACCAACCTCATTTCTTACCGAGGTGTCGTAAAAGGCGACTAAGGTAAGTGGACCCGCCGTGTGGTATCCGGCTGAGTAGAATAGACCAACCTCATTTCTTACCGAGGTGTCGTAAAAGGCGACTAAGGTAAGTGGACCCGCCGTGTGGTATCCGGCTGAGTAGAATAGACCAACCTCATTTCTTACCGAGGTGTCGTAAAAGGCGACTAAGGTAAGTTGACCCACCGTGTGGTATCCGGTTTAGTAGAATAGACCACCCTCATTTCTTACCGAGGTGTCATAAAAGGCGACTAAGGTAAGTTGACCCACCGTGTGGTATCCGGTTGAGTAAAATAGACCACCCTCTTTCTTACCGAGGAGTCGTAAAATACGACTAAGGTATGTTGACGTCAGGCAGGCGGCCGGTCGTAAAATACGTAGCCAAATCATATGACAATATGTTTGTAACATGTTGTGCCGACCCCACTTAGAGTGGGATAAGGGCAGGAGGATGATGATATCATATCGGATACGAAAATAAACATCTGCCTATCTTTGTAGAATTCCTGTGATATATGGATATCTCTTATCTTTTGAGAATTCTAGGGTGTAACCTACCGGCTTTGGAGCAGCGTGGTAGGTCTTAACTCCAATCCTTTTCTTCAAAACCGGAGAGAGGAGCCCTTTGCCCAGCAGTGGGATAATAGACGTAAATTTAGTCAATGATCACGGAAGACAGATGAAACCTTCATATAATTAGTGATGTGTTATATAAAAGCTGCAACGGCAATACCTAGTTATTAACAAATTATCAACTTTTCGCATATTCTGTCACTTCTCATAACAGCATATAGTCACGTAAATTCGTAACAGGCCTGTGAAACTTTTAACGACTTTTGTTATCCGTGCTCTGTACATAGTGTTATTATTTCTAAATAGATTTATAGCCAGGCCTGTAAATGATAGTGACACAATATATAATGAGAAGGAAGCTGACACAAGTATACTTCATCTCTGTCTAATCACACATAAAAAATAGAGACAGGTCGTCCTTATTTGCATTATCCTCTTTAAGTTTAGTTTAAGGAAATTAGGTACACAATACAATTTAAGTAATTTAATTTTTGTACATAAAAATATAAAGAATTATAGAACGATAGGTGATGTATATAATAGACGAAGTAGGAACCGACATAAGCTAGCGGTTCCTGCTTTGCGCGTTGCAAAAGTACGAAATTCGTTTGTGGTATAAGATTCTATAATGAAATTCCGCAATAAATTTTAGCTTTGCAATTACAGCAGTTTAAAAACACTGTTAAAAAGAGGCTGATACAAAAAGCCTACTATACTGTTGAGGATTATTTAGACGATAAGAATGCGTGGATATAGTTACTGTTCGACCCTGTTCAAGATAGTAAATACTTAATGTAACTAGTTACAAGTATTATGTTCAAAAGAGCAAACGTCGAATTTCTTGCTGGCTCTTCTGGGTAGGAACAGCTTTTTTGCACCAGCAGTAGAATTGAAGATTCAAAAGCACTTGTTTACAAGAATATTTGAACAAAAAAAATTTAATTTCAATTTGAATTTGAATTTATTGTAATAAGGCACATTTTAGACTGTCTTTCCCACCTAGAATATTTTGAATATTCTGTTGATGTCACTATAAAAACTTGGTGATAAAAAAGAAAATCTCTTTCACAGCGCGCAAATTAAATAAATGCGCCGTAAAATAGTTAAGCTCAGTACACACGAGTGCAATTCAGCGTAAACCGCTCCAAGCTGCAATAAACAACGCGGCGCCTAATTGCATGCTCCTTCCGCGCGTCCCGATACCATCAGGGAGTAAAGTTGGCGTTCACGTGGGAAATTGTGTATTTTTTAAAGTATATATTTAATATTTAAATGAGTTAATCTTGTATGTATATATATTTTCGAAATCTCGGAAACGGCTCCAACGATTTTCCTGAAATTCAGTATGTAGGGGGTTTTAGGGGAGAAGAATCGATGTAGCTAAGTTTCATTTCGAGCATTAAAATGTACTAAAATTTACATTGAATATAAAAACTATTTTTGCCGTAAATTGTCTAGTCAGCGTAGCTTACTCGGGGAACGGGTGGTCTCGAGAAATGTAAATAACTAGGATCGAACCCCAATTAACCTTTTTTTTTAGGTTTTACTTTTTTTTAGGTTTTCCATTTTTTTTAGATTTTCCTTTTTAAAAAATTAACGAGCAACGCTCGATGAACCAGGTATTTTAAATGAGTTAATTTTGTGTATATATATTTTTTGAATCTCGGAAACGGCTCCATCGATTTTCATGAAATTCAGTATGCAGTAGGCAGTTTTGGGGGGGCGAAATCGATCTAGCTAAGTTTCATTACAAAAATGTCGTTTTACACCTGTTTTCGGGCATTAAATGCTAAAATGTAGAATTGAATGTAAATTATATTTGAGCTGTCAAATGCAAAGCTGTGATAGCCTAATAGTAAAAGGTGGACTAAAAAATTCAAAACACATGTCCAACCGTCGCTTTCATTCTTTTTTATTTTTTAAATTCCATTTTGTTATATCTTTAAAAAAAAACCAGCAAGGGTCAGTCATCCAGGTACTAAATTTTAATTAAAATAGCAAATTATCTACAAATCAATAGTGCGTTATCATTATTTCATACACATGAACATACATATTAATATTGTAAATATAATACTATAAATCTGTCAGTCTGTCTATCTATTACGCCGGATATTCCACTAGAACAATATTGATGAAATTTAGTGCCATTAAATCTTTTCGAGCTAACGTACCCACCTTAGTCTTGTTTTTTTCTCAAACAGTATATAAAACTTAATACGTAATTGAAGGTATGTTAGTAGTGAAGTTGTACAAATAAAATCGGTTTGTACAAAATAAAAACAAAAAAAATTGTACACTTAGGTATTGGATGTTCTGTGTGTACTCACCGTTAGAATAAAATGAAAGATGAGTACAAAGGCATGTTGACTTATTACCCTTTTCTCATCCAGCCTTTTACTCGCTAATTAAATTTCCTCTACACTGCAAGATACCTTATTAAGACCGACATAAGCAATTTGCCAGTTGCTTTAGCGGTTAAGTTTTAATGTCGATAGTTAGAGAACGTCTAATCTAACCCAAAAGCAGAAAGCGGGTTAAATGTTGCCATAGCAAAGAGATATTCTAAACTTTACTTTGTTTTAAGGAAGCTCTTTAGAATTTGATAGCTTTCTGTCTAGTTTTTATGAAACAGAGGGCAAGAAATGGGTATCAAAACTTAAATATTACGTACAATTAGATTGTCTGGCGCAGTCGGTAGGATATAATATTATAGTCTCAAGGACAACATAAAATTTAACAAAATATAAATAATAATGTAAGACAAACATTGTTATTTCAATTTATAATCATATTTAACTTGAATGACAGTACACATTTTGTTGTATTCATATTATAATATTTATTGATTTATTAAAATAAAAAGGTGTTAATTTAATGATGGAAATGATTATGTAATTATGTAATGTAATGTAATAATTTTGGCACTACACTGGCAAGCGCAGTCCATCTTAGGCTACATCTTTAGCTTTCCATCAGGCGAAATCGTAGCCAGGCGCTAGCCTTATCTCATAAAAAAATGTTAGAGATCAAAACTGGTGATTGGAAATTGCTAACCTATAAAAAAAAATTCTCGTGTAAATTTGTTTTGATCAAAAATATCAATAATAATTTGATTAAAAATATCTCTTCTTATTTTACTTTTATGTTAGTTTTATTTCTCCTACCAAATAGTTAGCGGAATAATCTCCAACTTTTTTTAAAAATTAGGAATATAACGCTGTTTCCAATCGACTAAAAATGTAGGCTTTTAGTTGAGTACACAAGCGAACAACTATATAGGAAGTTAAAAAAAATTCAAACCAGAGTTGTGCCGTTTTGTGAGGCAACTGGTGGCTCCGCTTCAATAATGCTATGACAATTTAGTGTTGTACAAAGGCTTATCGATAAATTTAGAGTTTATCATATTAAATGTTAATTCCTCTCGCATCTTAATATTGATTGATATTTACAAATTTGCGGTCTACCAAGATAAAGATTTTTTTTACAATAATGTATATTACCGGTGTTTTATAGGACAAAAAATTGTTACGAATTTCGTCTTTCTTTCATGAACACGAACAAAGTACATTTTTCTGCTTCTGCCAAATTTTATCAATATTAATTCAGCAGCCTAGCCGTGAAAACGCAAAGACAAAAATACAGATTTTTGGATTCATATTATAAATATGGATATAAAAAAACAAAAATTTAGATTTAATAAATAAATAATTACTAACAGCTAAAAGCTAATATCCGCATATTGAAAACAACTAGATATGCTTAATAGGTTTTCAAAATAAATTACAATAAACATTCAATCTCCTGCCCTTATCCCACTTTAAATGGGGTCGGCACAACATATTATAAACATGTTTTGGCTTGGTGTTTTACGATCAGCCGCCTGCTTGACGTCAACTCGCCTTAGTCTTATTTTACGACACCGCAGCATAAAATAAATTATAATAATATAATAATCATAAAACAAAAGCTCATCCTAAGTGCTATTATATATATCAGCATAGTAGCATAAAATTATTATACAAAGCACTAGAAAGCTTCTGTATATTCATGAATGCTTGAAAATGATTAAAGCTCAATGACTCTGCAAGATGAAATTATACAATTCATAGAGATCAATAGCACAGCAGGCATAAAGGATTGATGTAATGAAACTAGTACGCTACTATAAATAAACAGTTAAACAATTTGAATTCACCTTCAATGTTTTAAGAATGAAAGCGACGGGTATAATATACTAAAATTGATGGCTGACAACAATAAAAAAGGCATAATTAATCATATTTTGAACTCTGTTAATATTGAATAGAAGACAAATTGAGTTCGACAGGTATAGGTATAAATCTGTGCAATACTTACCTATTCTTAACACGACCTCAACTGGCAGTCGAGAGTATTTGAATTAAAAAATTGTGTAACAATCGTTGATTAGTAGAATATAAATGGACTTTTTATTCATAAGTTTTGGCCCTGTGTTATCCGGCTGAGGGTGGTCTACCTTTTCTTACCGATGTGTCGTGACTACGTTAAGTTTACTTGCCTTCTGGTATCCGGTTCAGTAGAATAGATCACCCTCTTTCTAAGCGAGATGTCGGAAAATGTGACCATGGTAAGTGAAACCGCCTTGTGGTATCCGGCTGAGTGGAATAGTACCACCGTCATTTCTTACCAATGTTTCGTAAAAGGTGACTACGTTAAGTTGACTCGCCGTCTGGAATCCGGTTCAGTAGAATAGATCACCCTCTTTCTTAGCGAGGTGTCGTTAAATGTTACTAGGGTAAGTAGAACCACCGTTAGTATCCGGCTGAGTAGAATACAACACCCTCTAGATGTCGTAATAGGTGACTAAGGTAAGTTGACCCGCCGTGTGGTATCTGGCTGAGTAAAATACAACAACCTCTTTCTTACCGAGGTCTCCTAAAATACGTAGCCAAATCATGTGACAACAATTTTATAACATGTGGTGCTGACCCCACTTAGAGTGGGATAAGGGCAGGAGGATAATGAAATGATATTAATAAGTTTATGTTAACTTATACAACGACTATAACTCTTCTTTATCTCACAAATCTGACTGAGTATTGTTGTGAGAAAGGTCATTGCCAATAAGACCTTATAGTAGATATGCGTATCTTTCCACGCGAAAGTAACTTTTACCATTAATCCCATAAAGCCGACATTGAGTTTTATTTGGAATCTCCAACTGAATTAATTGCCCACTTTAAAGAATGGGTGAAGATTAAATCGTACTGTTGAGGAAAAGCTAATCTTGGTAACCAATTACATGATTTTGATGTGGTTTTCATTACAGACAATAAAGATAATGTAGGTCATCGTTAGATATCTAATAAAAACAGACAATTACTACCATGTAATTAGAGATTGTAATGGTGTATTTTATTAACCAGAGTATTCATTGTAAATAAACTTACTCAAGGTTTATTGAGTCGTAAAAGTAATGAACATTGCTATTATTTTGTTAATTAGTCGACGAAGAAAACTCAAAAAAGGACACGTTTGTAGAATAAAATTATTATATTTTCGCAAACGCTAACAACAACATTTAACTTTGTTTGCGTAGCAATTAAATGATATAAAAGTCTGTCAACAGCTGCTGAGACTTAAAAGAAGATTTTTCATGTTAATTTGCATTTTTTTGCGTTGGTTGTATTGTTTGTATCAGAGAAGCTACCTAGTAATTAACCAGTTTACTGTGCCATATTCTGTATAAGCTGAGTATATTATACTCAGCTCACCACCCTCATTTCTTACCGAGGTGTCTTAAAAGTCGACTAAGGTAAGTTGACACGCCGTGTGGTATCCCGCTGAGTACAATAGACCACACTCTTTCTTACCGAGGTGTAAAAGGCGATTAAGTTAAGTTGACGTTTGGCAGGCGGCCAGTCTTAAAATACCTAGCCGAATCATGTGACAACATTTTTATAACATGTTGTGCCGATCCTACTTAGAGTGGGACATGGTCAGGAGGATGGATGGATAAATGATTGATTATAAATATTATTTCCAATATTGTAGCCTAGATAAAACTTTTGAGAGATGCGGACTTACTTTTAAGCCATTATAGCTTATAATTCAATAACAAAAAACTAAAATAATGAATTCATTATTACGAAGCCAAACAGTGCCAATCACAATTTACAAATTACACAAAATAAGGCCACCAATCAATCTGTTAATACTATCGATAATATGCGTCACATCACTAAAATTATTTGTAATCGTTTGCAAAAACCACAAGATCTACGCGTCATGCTGTCTAGTGGCTGGACGGTTGCAAAACAAGTAAAAAAATACAAACTCCATTTGCATTTGGTTTACAGAATATTGAACCTTAAGATATTAGATTTAAATATCACCTCACATACTCTATCAAGTAAATCTTGTAAAAAGAATTTACATAGTTACGGAATCAAACCGCGACAGCTTGTTGCTATAAACATAAGGTTGAAAATTGCTTACTGAAGTGATAAATAAAAACAACTGCTGTATCGATATGTTTAAGTTAACATGTCACGGCTTTCAACGGAATGTTGTTTAGTAAACAAAAACTATAAGCGTTTAAAGCGCTTTATCGTCATATGATACGTTGTTTAAAGTGAATCGACTCGAGTAATACCTAATCAAGCTTACGTAAATAGCGTAAATTGCTTAATTGTTTGGAAGTATTTAGGAGAATAACGTATGCTGGAATTAATCTGAATAATAACTTTATTCATTATTCTATTCTACATTTACTACTTATATTCTTACATTTGCATATAGGTATTCTTACATTTGCTTCACAGTATATTTTAAGCAATTTAATTTATGTACATAAAAATATAAAGAATTATAAAACGATAGGTGATGTATACAATAGACAAAGCAGGAACCGACATAAGCTTGCGGCTCCTGCTTTGCGCCTTGCAAAAGTACGTAATTCGTTTGTGGGTTTTGGTATAAGATTCTATAAGAAAATTCCGCAATCAATTTCAGCTTTGCCATTACAGCAGTTTAAAAACACTGTTAAAAAGAGGCTGATACAGAAAGCCTACTATACTCTTGAAGATTATTCAGAAGATAAGAATGTGTGGATATGAACTCTCTTTGAACATGTACAAGACAGTAACGACATAAGGTAAATAGTATTAAGAATTATATTTTTAAAAGAGCAACCGCCGAGTTTCTTGCTGGCTCTTCTCGGTAGGAACAGCTTCCCCAACCAGCAGTAGAGTTGACGATTCAAAAGCACTTGTTTACAAGTTTATTTGAATAAAGAATATTTTGAATTTGAATTTGAATTTGAATAATGTAAAAAGGCAGGAGGATGATGATGGTCGTCCGTCCCCAAAGAAAGTAATTTAATACTTGTGTTATGGGTGAGAGACCCGCCACCCGCAGAGTTGACGGCAGAATCACTACCCACTGTGCCAACGGGATAGTCAATTACATTACTTCTTAAATTGTGATATTTACTTAAGTTGCGAAAAAAAATAAAAGAAATAAAATATTAAAACTTGCTTGTAGTAATGCTGTTTTTGTACTAAAGAAACCATATACTTGTACAACAGTTTTGTGAAGACCTACTAAAAATACACAATACAATAATCTTATTTATTATTATATAGATATCTCAAAAGGCTTTTTTGAGATATCTATATAAGTGTCCCATGGATATTATCCTTATATGTATCCAACCAAATTTATCCCGAGTCACTTAGGGGTTAATTTTCTGGAAACTTCACGAGCACATGAACAACTAACTAATTACAAGTTGTAAAATTCTTACTAAGATTGACTATATTGAGCTGCATAATAAGTTGTGCAGCATCTTTGTCCCAAAAGAATATGGCCGTTTCAAGCGTATAAAATTCTTTGCGGTCCCTTTTTCTCGTACGGTGTGCTGGGCTAAATCACCCATACCTCAAACACTATGTGCCCTGAATTAACTATTAATGGAGTGGCCTCACTGCGATATATTTGCAGATCAATGGCAGAAGATAGTGTATTGTTGCTTATATTTCAGTGAGCGTTATACTAGAATGTTGCTAGGTTAAGTTTTTATTTTTATTTTTTCAATAGTTGTTTCCATTTTATATCTCTCTATATTGTTTTTTATGTATGATTTTTAATGTTAATTAGTGTTATTGGTTAACCGTTCTAATTAATTTAAATAAATAAATAATAACTACTCTCAGAATACTTAACATTAATTTAACATACGTGTCTAATAGCGTCACCAAACTCGACTCGACATTACCTGAAAATAAAAGAGAAATATTATGACTAGAAAGTAGATATTGGGCTTTTGAATAAAAAAATGGCCAATGCACTTATGATATACATACCCTATGGAATAGAAACTAATAAAATAACAACGAATCGGTTGCAAGTCGATCGATTCATAGCGAGATTTCCCTAGTGTATTTGCGGATCTGCGTTTTGTTTTGAAATATTATTATGGCCTGTTTCATAATCAATAAACTGTCGGCCTATTCGCAACATATCTGACATATTTCTCGAAATTTAGCATTTTTCACGTTTCTGATAGACTTATTCAGTACTTAAAGTCCCTAATAAGTTAACATGTGGCTGTTATTTTGTTTATCTGCTGGATAGCAATTACCTTTTACGAAATGGCCGCGATTTTTTTATTTACCCCTTTTTAGAGTCTCTTTTTAGAGAGATTTATCTGCTACTTGGTTAATTTGTCTGTTAACTATCCGACACTTTAACAGTAACTTGTGAAACAAGCCCTTAATGTAGAAAAAGCCGGGATGTTTGATTAGTGAGACGTCGTTACCAGATATGCACGGGTTTTAATCCCGTAGAGGAAATTATGGACTTTGTATAAAAAATAAATTAAGCAATATTCACAATTCGTCTTATTATGATGTCTTAAACCGGTCCAGTAGTTCCTGAGATTAGCGCGTTAAAAAAAACAAACTCTTCAGCTTTGCATATTAGTATTGATATTGCATTAAAACTGGTATTACAATAATTATACACGCTTGAGAGCTTCAATTCACGGTTAACAGTAAAAACACATTAATTAATGTATTTACTTACGACATAATTAGCAAAGCGAACCGATAACACGAGGCGACATGTTACGATAAAATGGTTATTAATAAACTCTTGATAAACAAACTTATTTTATGAATTGAAATGGCGCTTAATTGCAATCTAGGCCTATTAAACTTATTATTAACAAAATTCTCGCTGGATTTTGTTTAAGTGTACTTTACACTTTTCAGTATAGTACCTGACAAAGCCTAGCTCAGTTATTTATTTGCAAGAAATAAAATGAAATGAAAAATGAAGAAAGAGAAAGCGATATCTAGGACTATTTGAAGTGTTTTCACTTCTATAGTCCTCTCGTTCTTCTATTAAAGTTTACTAATGACAGCAAAATTAATCTTTGGATCCAATTTATATTTCAGCAGTATTTCAGTGCTTGAAAAATAAGGATAAATCGACATTTTTCTAAAATAAAACCTAGGTAACCTATATCGATTTATTGCCCTTGAAACCCTGTACATACTAAGTTGCATGAAAATCGTTGGAGCCGTTTCCGAAATTCAGAAAAAAATATGTATACTGTTAGGATCCATAGTAGGATTTAAAAAGAGAACAAAATTAATACATTTGTCACCAAACAAACAAGATGGCAGACGTGAACAGATTAAATAACAGAGCTTTCGCACACAAGTACCGATCGTAAAAGAGACCTCTGTTCTTGACCTGACCACTTATATACTACTGGATGAGAGAGAATTATAAAGTGTTGCTAGCAATAATAAATTAAAACAGTGATTAAAAATGTTGCTGTCTACAATACAATATTAACTCATTTAAATATTAAAGATTTATATTTTTATTTCACTTTTAAAAGACTACGAAGTTAAGTCGACCCGCCGTATGGTATCAGGGTAAGTAGAATAGACACCCTCATTTCTACCTGAGATATCATAAAAGGCGACTGAGGTAAGTTGCCTCACCGTGTGGTATCCGGCTGATATAGACCACCCTCTATCTTATCGAGGTGTCGTAAAAGGCGACTAAGGTAAGTTGACCCACCGTGTGGTATCCGGCTGAGTAGAATAGACCATATTCTTTTTTACCGAGGTATCGTAAAAAGCGACTCTGGTAAATTGATGTCTGTCAGGGGGGCGGTCGTTAAATTCGCAGCCAAATCATGTGAACATTTTTATATATATTGTTCCGACCTTAGAGTGGGATAAGGGCAGGAGGATGATGATTTTTATTTCACTTTTACCTACTATACTACTATACTATACAAATTTACATACTACATTTCAGATTATTTCATAACAGTAATTAAAATTGTTAACTCAATTATCAGAGTCAATAAATTAAGGCCCCAATTAAACTATTTAAAATCATTTGTTCCATATTCTGCGTTCTAAATTCGACGTAATAAGGGAGAGAGGGGGAGCTTTGGGACCCTGGGACACTATCCCGTCTAGCTTTTCGATAACTACGCAACTTTCAATAATACATTAAAGCTTTTACTAGGCAAAGACCTATACTGTGCATATTGAATGGAATGTGGAATATGAACATAATTTAATAGTACTTACCTGAGACCTGAGTGATCGAGCTCAGTAATTTTTTTAAAGATATAAAAATATATTTTAAAAAAATAAAAAAAAGTTTTTTCTTTTTTCTTTTTTTTCATGTAGGACACATGTCATGTCGCCTTCTTAGGCGCCGATGACATTCGAACGCGGGTTTTGAAAATTTATAGTCCACCCGTTACCCATTGGCTATCGCAATATTACGTTTGACAACTAAAAAAATCCTTTGCTTTCAATTGTAATTTTCACCGTTGTTTTAATGCCCAAATAAAACGATTTTTTTTAAATAAAAGCTATACCTCGATTTTTCTCCCTCAATACCCCCTACATGAATTTCAGAAAAATCTTTGGAGCCGTTTCCGAGATTCATAAAATATATTTATATACATACAAGATTAACTCATTTAAATATTAAAGATATTATTCTTACTTGCTGACGAGTAATCAAGATTGTTTAACTACATTTCATTAACAATTTACTCAATCATGAAATTGGTTCACTGTACACAACGATGGCTGACCTACTGTGATACAGTTGTTACTAGAACAGAGGTCAGCGGGAACAAAACATAGCTTAGATGAAAATGTACATCAATAAATATAGATGTTATTATTAATTATGATAAATAATTCAAATAAATTCCTTATCAATGTCCTTCAAGAGTGCCAATTTTGTTTGTGCCGTTTTGCCAATGACATATTAGTCTAGATGGAGGCAGAAAAAACGGATGGATTGTGTCAAGTATGACGTACTCGTACTTATAAGAGTAGAGCCACATTTAAAACATATTGTGCCAACCCCATTTAGAGTGGGATGTGTGCTTTTTTATAAAGCTACTGTCTCATTTAGACGAGGGACTTGATGTTATTGAAGTATTTAGATATAATAAAAACAAGTATGCTTTATTTGCAGACTTCCATAGTACAAAATTATGGTATCCGGCTAAGTAGAATAAACCTCTGTAATCTCTTACCGAGGTGACAACATGTATAAGAGCAGGAGAATGATGGTGATTCCATAGTACAAAAGTAAAGCTAAAATTATTTTGCTGTAATTAGCAATTAGTGTCTTTTGGAGAACGAAAAATATAAGTATTTCTATTGCATTAATATATGTAAATACTAAATAATGTAAATAGGTATGATCTGTTTCAATACATTGTAAACTCAACGGTATAACTGTGTGACCTACATAACTAATACGTGACGGGTCACGTCTTCGAGCCGCGGTCAGGTAACGTTAAAATATCTATAAAAACATTTGTAGATAAGAGTAAAGTAAGGTATTATTAGTCTGTATCCTGCGACTTGGCAACAATTCTCTCTCCTTTTCGAGGCAAGCATAAGAATTCAGACCCATCGAAACCTGTATATGCCTAAAGAAATCATACAATACCTGTAACCTGTCTATTTATATTGTATGGATGGTTTTTTTATGTCAGGAAAACCCATTATGGGTCATCACCGCCCGACGGGGACGAGCGGCGGGTATGTCGGACTTGCACCGACTAAAAACCTGACAGTGCTTCACCACGTTGCTAGTGGGACAGGGTACCGTTGTACACATTACCCCCATCTCCGCCAGCTGCAACTCTGAACCCCAGAGTGCGCCTCTGGGTCGGGGCCTCTCTAAAAGTGGCCCCTCCCTCCGCTGGACGATGCATCAGGAGCACCTTTTCAGATGGGCGTCCGATAAACCCCGTTCGAGACGCACATATTGTAACAGGATGTTGGGTTAATGATTTAAACATGGGATGATGAAAAGATGGGACCTCTATTTGAAAATAGGATAGTAATAGACCATTTCTTTTTTGCCCTTCACACGTTTTCTTATTATATTATGCTTTAGCTTAAGTACACGATGTTTTATATTGAATGTCGGTTAGTCAAATAATATTTTTTTAGAAAACAAAAAGGTGGTCAGTGTTGTAACCGTTGAACCAACACGGCTTTTTATAATGAAGCAAATATAAAAGTATATTCTACTAAAAGCTTTATACCACAATGTTGTCCGATAAATATCTCTACAAAAATCTACCGTGCGATAAATTATCGTCAACGATCGCTACAGGCACATCGTGCTGCTATCATGTTCTGACAGTTCACAGTTTACTATTTATAGACGAGGAGTCCATCGGTGAAATATCGGCGACATTTTTCTCAAAAAAAATTTTGAGCGGGTTATAGCAAAATGATTTTAAAATACCTTCAGATTGCGATTTAAATTTAACTAACAATGGTTGCAATTGAAAAGCAGCCTTGATGTACACATCAGCTTAAGCTAAATGGTGTTACAATTCGTAACATCACATTCCTGTTTTTATTTCTTATTATTTTTACTGTCATCTACTTTACTGTGACGTTAATAATATAAGGTTTGATTTGATTTACCATTACTATAATTAAATGATTATTTTTTCATTTATTTTATTTTCGCGAACTAAGAAGTTCTGGAAATCTCCCAGAGTGGATATCAAATCAAATTAATTAAAAGAGTGAGCGCCGAGTTTGATGCTGGTTTTTCTCGGTAAGAGCACCTTTCCGAACCAGTTGTAGATTTGTAATCTTACGATTCAAAAGTGCTTGTAAAAGGCAATTTGAACAAAGAATTGAAATAGGGTTTCCTTTTATTAATTGACTCTTGAATTCATCGCCGCGAGTGAGGAGATAAATTAGGAAAAAAAGTTACAGATATATTGTCGATATGGACAGAAGACGTCTATTGGTAGCTAAAAATAATTCATTATCTGTCTGATATACAGTCATCTTGAGACTAGATTACTTTACACCTTAGTTAAACTTTGGACAATTGCAAATATATACGTACGTTAAGTTATATACGACCTTAAAGTTATATAGATGAATTTTTCATCTAATTTTAATAACATTGAATATTAACGAAATTCCATTGTTTTACAGAACAAGTCCAGTTAAAAAGGCTTTAAAAAAACTGTTTAACTAAATTTCACGTCCCTACTGTTGACCGTTGAGAAGTTCTCTCGTTTGGATCCAATCCTGGCAATAGCATCAGGTGATGATTAAAGACATACATTGCTATTAGGACGGAAGCATTTTGTAAAATTTCAGGTCAATCGGACACCGGTAAGTGGGAGAAATTTGCTTTGAAAAATTTCCATTTTGCAAGTAGACATACATTGCAAGTAGAATAAAAGCTTTAAAAAAGGCAAAGGTTCGTTTTAATTTGACCCTAATAAAATCTTGAGTTCAGGTAATATAGTAAGTAAATAACACCTAATATTGCCATGGAAAATCCGCTATTGCTACTGGCATGAACGATTTTTACATACATAATTACGATATAATACTGCTTATAGTCGCAGAGCTAACCTTTCAATCTGTTAAAAGAGTTCTATATCGAATTATACAAGCAATTTATTGTTGTTAATTAAAAGAGAAGTTGGAGAATTAGAATGAAAATTGCTATTTAGAAAATAAAAAAGAACTCAATTCGTTCTAAATCTAATTTTAATTTTTTTTATTACTTTTACGCCGTGTGGTATCCGGCTGAATAGAATAGACCACCATCATTTCTGACCAAGGTGTCGTAAAAGGCAACTTATGTAAGTCGACCCGCCGTGTGGTATCCGTCTGAGTAGAATAGATCAACCGTATTTCTTACCCAGATGTATGTAAAAGGCGAGTAAGGTAAGTTGACCCGCCGTGTGGTATACGGTTAAGTAAAATAGACCACCCTCTTCCTTATCGAGGTGGCGTAAAATACGACTAAGGTAAGTTTACATCAGGCAAGCGGCCGGTCGTAAATACGTACCCAAATCATAAGACATACTTATAACTTGTTGTACCGAACCCACTTAGAGTTGTATTATGGATCTCCGCGGAGTAACGCCTAATTCTGTAAATTATTTAATTACTACGTTAACTACCTATTCGCCGAGGGCAATACGCAGCTATTCCTAATATAATAAATTATGAGAAAATAAAGTAGTCCTATTAATCAAATTTAACGTAAACCCAAGTATAATGGACGCCATTAGCAATTTCATTCAAGTTCAACGAGCCAGCCACATCAATAACATTGTAAGCCACATGATAGAGCTTTATCAAAAGCGTCAACTGACCACAGAAATTAAGGCGATCGATTTTCAATTTGTATTAGATTGAATAATGCCGGTTAATAGACGTAATTCGAAGCTTAATCCTTCGATAATTTGAATGCAAATCGTACTTGTAGTCTGTATATTATAATCCATGGTAATGTCGTTCTAGAAGTATAATGACGCAACTGATAAAACAAATAGACAAAACAACATTGAAATACCGTGACAAATTTATTATACTAATAATGGGTATAGGATATATGCTTTACTTTTATATTAGCTACCAATCCATCAAGAAATCAGTGTATTGATTGGAAATTTTGAACATAAATGTAGTTATTGTGAGTTAACCATAAGAGATAGAAACATGCTTTTTGGAACTGTTTTGTAGTATTTTTGTAGATCTACAAATTTTTGGTACATTACGTTAGTGTATCTATGCTGGGTTACGTGGTGCACGCGCTTTAAGCTCCCAGTTTGTGATTTTTTTTTTACAACCACACGATCTCTTCAGCACAATTTACATAAAACCGTAATGTACCATAAATGTAAATCTTCCGGAAGTATCGCACTATCTTTTATTAAAAACTAAATCTTCCGGAAGTATCGCACTATCTTTTATTAAAATCTGTACAAAGATACGTTTTAGTAGATTTTGAGAAAATAAATCACATACAGTCTGATAGTTTTTGGGGCTTTACTTTATAATTCAGACAAAACTAATTTTCTGTAGAGCTTGATAAAAGGCAATAATTTTCTCATATAAATACATTTTCGGTGATAAACCCAAAGTTAAATAGTGTTCGGAACATAAATTAATGAAGTCTATGGGGATTTGTTCTGGGATTTAAGGCAACGAAGATATAATAACGAGTATTTACATATATAGAGCCGGTTATACCAACGACGTGATATCCGGTTTACTGGACTAGTTTTGCTGTTTGTTGACTAGTTTCGAAGTTTGTGTCGGATAACTCTGCGAGTATAATCGATTTCTATATATGTAAAAGTTTTCCATAGTACGGAAATACAATCCCACTTCTGATGTTGGATTTATATTTTTTTTCTTTTAAGTTTCTTATTATATCGTCTTGGTAGTAGGAATTATCTAATTCAGCAGTATAATAGGCGAAAGCACAGACGACCAGATGGTCACTACAGAGGGAAAAGTTGTCATTCAACAAGGGAAGCGTGTCCGTCGTGCACCAGATAGATACTATATTTCTAACATGTGTATTGAAGATTTAACAATTGAACCAATATCCCTGAAGGATGCTCTCTCAGGACCCGAAAGAGACCAGTGGTATAGTGCCATGCAAGAAGAGCTTAAATCTTTTAGAGACAATGACACATGGGAATTAGTAGACAGGCCGAGTGCGGGCACTGTTGTGAAAAACAAGTGGGTTTTTAAGAAAAAGTGTGACAGCAGTGGTGATGTGCGGTATAGAGCCCGACTAGTTGCTAAGGGCTTCACCCAAATAAAAGGTATGGACTATAATGAAACATTTTCACCTGTTTTGCGTTATTCTACATTGAGACTCCTCTTTGCCTTAAGTGTTCAGTTAGAACTAAAAATGAACCATTTAGATGTACCAACAGCTTTTCTGAACGGTGACATTAATGAATGTGTATTTATGGAAATACCAGATAATTCAAATTTCAAAAATTGTGATAATAAAGTTTTGAAATTAAAAAAGGCCATATATGGGTTGAAACAATCAGCAAGGGCTTGGTACATAAAAGTGGAATCCAGTTTGTTAAAGTTAGGTTTCAAGAAGTCCAAATATGAACCCTGTTTGTTTATAAAATGTCATGATAATGTTAAAATTTATGTAGCAATATTCGTGGATGATTTTTTTGTATTCTATAATTGTGAAAATACTTACAATAGCTTGAAAAGTGTCTTAGAGACAAATTTCAAGATTAAAGATATGGGTCAAATAAAAAATTGTCTTGGCATGAATGTAAATGTAAAAAGAGATTGTATAACCTTGGATCAAGAACAATTTATTGATATTATTCTAAAAAAATTCAATATGACTAATTGTAAAGCTTCGGATACTCCGATGGAAGTAAACTTAAAATTAGAAAAAGCTGTTAATGACAATTGTAGTAAATTATATCCTTATCAACAATTAGTTGGATCCCTGATGTATCTTTCAGTTCTTACAAGGCCAGATATTTCCTTTAGTGTTAGTTTTTTGAGCCAATTTAACACCTCTTTTAATGAAACACATTGGAGACATTTAAAAAGGTTATTGAGATATTTACAAAAAACTAAAAATTTTGGTTTAATTTTTAAGAGAAATTATACTGATTTACATGGTTTTGTTGATGCTGATTGGGCATCTTGTAACATTGACAGAAGGTCTTATACAGGATATTGTTTTAAATTGTCAAGTTGTGTAATAAGTTATGAGTCAAGGAAGCAAAGGACAGTAGCCCTGTCTAGTACTGAAGCCGAGTATATGGCGCTTTCAGAGGCCTGTAAAGAGGCAATATATTTAAAAAATTTAATGTCAGAACTTTGTGTGTATGATAGAAATAAATCTTTAAGCTTGTATAGTGATAATCAAAGTTCTTTGAAATTGGCTGCTAATCCATTGTTTCACAGGCGTACTAAGCACATTGATGTACGACATCATTTCACTAGAGAATGTGTTATAAATAAAGATATTCAAATTTATTATTTACAAACTTCTTGTATGCCGGCAGATATACTTACTAAAGGGCTTTGTAAAAATAAACATTATAAATTTTTGGATATGATGGGAATAGGAAAGGTAAATTAAAATAAGTAATTTCTTAATTTTTGTTTATTAAAATACTTGTGATATTGTAACTTAAAACTAATTATTGGAATATTTTGTTAAGAGAGGGTGTTAGAGATAAATAACAATATATTAATTAGACTAGTAACACCATCTATTGCATATGATGTAAAACCTTATAACCTTCCTTTTTACTCTGCTAAAATATACAGTCTGTTGAAAAACGCCAACGAGTTTTATTACGAACGGGGTATATCGGACGCCTGGCTTACAGGTCCCAGAGGCGGTCGGTGCATCTGGTGCTACCGATGCACCGGTTAGCGGAGGGGGGCTTCTCTTTCGAGAGGCCCCTACCCGAAGAAGGTGTTTGTTCTCTGGGATCAGAGCTGTTGGCGGGATGGGGGCAATATGTACAATGATACCCTGTGCTTGCCATCGGCAGCGTGGTGGAGCACACAGGTCGTTTTAGTCGGTGCGAGTCCAACATAACTGCCGCCTGTCCCCGTCGGGCGGCGGTACCCATAAGGAGCTTTTTTCTGTATAAAAAAAAAACAATTCCCCTGTCCCTATACCATGAAGATTCCCTGCTATCTTTGGAATATCTAAATTCATATACTACATTTTTACTTATTTATTTTTACATTTTCCCTGAGTATTTTATTTTTACAATTAATTACAGAATTTCTTTATATACAACATTCACAGCTTTTTTGTCATAAAGAAAGAATCATCAGTACACAATACAAACATGTTTTCTTTAGAGGTTACTCTAGATAAAGCGACATATAGTTGGCCATGTGAAAAAAACCCGTCCAATCGCAGCTAAATTCGAAGTGCTATAAGACAAAGCGCGCAATCGCTATACCCTGCATTTTAAATTTGTAATATCTTCGAAAATGTTCATTTAAATTACAAATGAAGAAGAAAATGTCAAAAAAATGCTATTGTGGGTCCATAAGAGATAGACATAATATGTATACCATCGCGGAGTTTTCTGTAGACCTTTTCAAGGTGTACAAATACTTAGTACATTATTTTGACAAATATTCTAGGGTTCGGCCTGCGTTTGCAATGTAAACGGAAAATAAATGTAATTATTTACGACATCACATTGGAAACCTCAAAAATGATAGTATTTCTTTACTCCATATTGAATGTTTATAATAAAAGTTTATAATATGTTAGATTATACATATACACCTTTCTCTTCAATCACTCTACCTATTAAAAAACCGCATCAAAATCTGTTGCGTAGTTTTAAAGATTTAAGCATACAAAGGGATATAGGGACATAGGAACAGACAGAGAAAGCGACTTTGTTTTATACTATGTAGTGACGTTTAGCTATTATAACTAACGACGATATTTCTCCTTTATTCTTATGCAATAATAAAAATCAATTTTCCCAAAGTCAACTCATTTACTCTTTCTCAAAAACTACTCAATGACACATATGACAGCCACAATGCTTTTTCATATTAATGACTAACTCTGAAGGAGGTTGTATTAAAAACATGTTGTAACAGTTGACCATCCTGACAACATTTGCGACCCCGCAAATCTCATAAGCTGACTACTGGGAATGAATCTACCACTGATTCGGAATGCTGATTGTACTGAGAAGAATCGGCAAGAAACTCAATACTTGCTCTTTTAATCTGTAAAAGAAAAATCATTTCGCACCTTAAGCTCACCCTCAATCACTGTCATGGCATAACACAGCTCAATAAGTGGCAACCAACTCAGCAGATACACACGTAAACAGACTCGCAAATGATAACGCTCAAAGAACAATCACCACATCTAGGCAGAGTCTAGCTGACAGTCGTTGCAGATGGCCACAGTCTAGAAAACAATCGTTACAACTGGAACAGAGTTAATAAACCGAATACCAATTACCATTATAATATCATCATAATAATCTCTCCAATAAAAACTCCATTTTTTATTCCATAGCATCGCATATCGCAACTATCTCTCAAATTATACGAAATTCGCACTCTCCGTGTTGTCTCAAGATATTGATTGTCATTTGTCTTTTCCTTAAACTCTTTAAATTTCTAGATATTCCTTTTTTCCGCTCTATTTGTGAGCTTAGGTTACATCCCCTTCTGAATATAATAAACGACGATATTTCTCCTTTGTACTTATTATATTATTATACTTATTCAATAAATAAAAACAGTTTTCCCAGAGTCAACCCCTTTACTCTTTGTCAACAACTTAATGACACATGTGACAGCCTCAATGCTTTTTCATATTAATGACCAACTCTATGAAGGAGGTTGTATTAAAAACATATTGTAACACTATATTTTGATAATTGTCAAATATTTTACCATACTTCACCAAAGAAAAATTACATTTAGCTGTCATCTAAGTTTTGTATTCCACTGACATTTGCGTTTTGTTATTCAATGTCATAGTCGTTCTTGTAATACCACGATTTATAGTGACTTGACGGGGTAAAATAAATGCGGTCGAACGGGATAAAAGGTATCCTATGTCCGTCTCCTGGTTCTAAGCAACCTCTACACCAATTTTCGGCCGAATTGGTTCATCCGTTCTTGAGTTATAAATAGTGTAACTTAGACCAACTTTCTTTTATATATATAAGATAGTGCAAGTCTTGAGATTTGGTTTATTAGCAAATTCGCCGCAACGGCTAAATTGATTTTGATTGGACTTCAACTGAAAGATAGAAGAAGTTGTGGCTATGTCTAACACAATACAGGTAGTTAACACAATAAAAAACAACAGCTATTTTCATTTAAAAACAAAACACTATTGTTACGAGATAAATATAGGAGCAAAGAAGAGCTTAATATAGCGGGTTATGGCCAGATCATTAATTAAAAAGCCAATAATATGACACGTGCATACGTCATGGGTGGCCCTAAGGACACGAGCGTGCCGCTGCTCTTCAAACACAAATACGCTCAATTCAATTCTCACTCGCCTATCACTTACGGCTCACGCGAGTTCGTAACGAGAAACAATAGTACGAACAGATAAACATCTCAACAGTGCTTGTTTAAACGGTCGCGAATGTATTAAGACAATTTTCCTGTCATAGCAGACCATTGTTTTGTGGCTTTGTATTAGTTTTATGAAGTTTCGTAATACCACGCGGCAGATCACAGATGCGATGGAAGGATCAAGTAGAGGCTGCATTACGGAACGCTTCATGAATGTACCAGTAAGAGAACAAAATGGTCTCGAATTGAAATGCGATGACTGATACCCACTACCGCTTTGCTAAGAGCGTAGCCATCAAGAAGAAGAATACGTGCGTCCATACATAAACAATTTAAAGGCGCGTGTACAAGAATGAAGATGTAAGAGGAGAAACTTTTAAAACTTTTAACTAAAGCTTCTTTAAATGTTAATTCTAGCTGGTATACTCAGCGTTGGGACTAATGTCTTGTAGTTAGGAATGAAGTAGTATTTTATAAACTATTGGTGGCAGCCACGACTAACGCGTTTACTTAATTGTTTAAATACTCTCAATAATGTAATTTTTCCCTGTACTCAAAAAAAAAAAAAAGGATTTTTTGGCTATAAATTTCAAGATTGGATGCTACTATTATGAATGTTTTTATATATACTATTACCAGCTTTAAAAATCCTCTATAGGTCTTGATTATGGTTTGGGGCGAAGTCTGTCAGTACTTTGCCTAGACATCGCACTATGTCCAGCCACAACCAGTCAAATTAAGAAATCTCGCTATCACATGCAAAAATGTGTATTTTGCGTGTTTTTTATTGTTATTTGTATTTTGCCTTTATAGAATGAGAAGGACTTTTCTTAGCTTTGTAACAATCACATTTCCTTTTTACTTTATAAAGGTCAATTTACAAAAGGTTCAAGCAAGTTATTTCGTAATTGTATAAATAAATTAACAAATCGTGTCAAATTAATTACCCATAAAACATCCTTAACAGTATCGAGTCACACATTTAATACAAATTACATGTGACAAATAACCTTAACAAATAAGAATTATGTCCTGTATATGAAATGGCGACTGACCTTGTTGGGTTCGAACCAAATTTTTTAAAATAAAGTAAAAGGTATCGGAAAATGACGCAATGAACCCTTCGATTAAAACTAGGCTAGCCACTGTTAAGCTTAGAGTACATGAAAGCAAAATTCGTGCAGTTTCCGTGTAAACAAATATTGTTAAACAAGTACATGATGTTGATTAGGTGACTGAAACTTACGCCCTAAAAAGGATTAAAAATGAAGGTCTTAATCTTTAAGGAGGGTTCTTGAATTCTAGATCAGATCCAAAAACGAACATGTAAAAATTTTCACGCATTTTTCAGGAAAACATAGAAAACGTTTTGCCCTATGGCAAAAGCTTTTAGGGATGACGCTACTTATGCATTTAAAAACAAATAGGACATGTTCAATCTGTTATTTCTCTATTAAAGTAGAATGGTTAGTGTAAACTACATACACGTCTTTTGAAAGAGGTATTTAGCTAGCGGTGATATGGAACAAGCCATTTCTTTATATATTAGTTCTTCATGATAACTACCCTCCTGGTAACTACACTTTGTATTGTACTTAAGTTTATAAAAGAGATATAATTTATTACTTTCCTTTTAGACTAGTTATTTTACTCAAGCATGCCATTTTTATGAAAAATTGAACTAAATAGATTTTGGAAAAGAATTCCTTACATTCTGATAAAAAATGAATGAATGAATTATATAAAAAAACAACCGTTTGGATAGGGTCTATCTATAGATATCGCTTTGAACGGTAATTATGAGAAACATTAAGCCTTTATGACAATTTTACGAATTATATTTTTATCTAACATCGCAACTGTGTTTACTAGCTGTGAATACTAAGCTTAATAGTTAAACTCTGTTTATCATTATACGCTTCGGTAAACGTTTAAATGAATTTGTTAATGATTCGACGACAGGTTGAAATGTTAATGATACGAACTCTAGGTATTCGGATTAAGCAATTTAATGAGTTAGTTAGTTTAATAGATGAAAGAGATGCGGCTTATGGAAACCGACTACGGTGTTTTATTCTTACAAAATTGGTTCTTAATTAGTTATTAAGAAACTGTGTATAAATGTTTGAAATGTTATTGCTTTGAGTGTCGAATAAATTATGTTTGTTTTTATGTTTTACTTATACAATCTGTGGCTTTTTTTGTATAATTAACCTGACATTTTTTAACTAAGTGGTATACTAAAAATAACATACTTAACTGAGGCGTAAAAAATAATGGTTTTAGTTTGTTTCTTCTATATTTAATCTTAACTGCCCACAATCCTACTTTACTTTATAGGCTTTACTGATTATTTACATGTGATAGAATAACTAACATTTTGATTGCACTTCTGTATTATAAAACAAAGTCTACAAAAGTTTACTATCTGTATGTGATCGATTTTCTCAAAATCTACTGACTGGGTTTTTATACGGTTTTAACTAAAAGGTAATGCACTTAATTTGGAAGATTAAAGTTAATAGTAAATTACGGCTTTACATAAATAGTAAATCGCGTAAACTAACAGATATACAATAAACTAATGTACTAAAGAATTGTAGATCTATAAAAATACTACAAAAAGTCTACGACAGCGTGCTTCTATCTCTTATGGCTAACTCACAATAACTGCTTTTATGTTCAACATTTTGCTTACACCGATTTATATGCGGGCTAAGTCACAGGCACAGCTAGTACTATATAGTAGTCATGCATTGAGCTGTAATGTAACGATAGAATTAGGTTTTCAGACTCACCTATTTGGAAACAACTAACAATCAAGCCATATGCTTTATGTGACCTATTTTCCAAAATGATTATTTCCATGAACAACAAAGGTTCGAAAAATTGAAACGCATCTTTCTGTTTTACGTCATTTATATCTTCTAGCATCGTCATTGAAGGAGGTTCACGTAGTCTGACATCATCGTCATTTCATGTCCCATAGCGAATACTGTTCAAAAGTATGAAACAGTAAAAGGAAGCAGTATATTCAATAGGTAAAACAACCCTATGCTTTTGTGGCTACTGAATCCACATTCTCCCTCCACTAATTCCATGCTAAGTTTGGTCGGAAAAACATATTTATCTCTTCCATTATCTCCGATTATTAGTCAACTCTCGCGATAATCCTTTTCATTCATACTTCACACAATCCAACCATCTCTTCGGCCTCCCTCTAGTCACATATCCATTCATATTCAACACTCGTTTGGTTAATATGATTTTCATCCCTCCTCGTTATATGTCCGTACCATCAAAAAATAGTGTAGCAATTGAATCTTAAGAAATTCATAGGGAGTGGAACGCCTCTGAAGAGATCCACGTCTGTCTGAAGATGTCGATCAGATCCGAAAGTGTATTAGCTATTTATTTATATTTAGCTTTCTACATTTTACAAATGTCAAACGGCCCACACATGATGTTTCGACACAGATAGACGAAACTCGGTAACTCCCTTTTGTATGATTGATTGACGGACAAATAGACTGCCGTGTATATAATTGGTGTACGTTGGAAGAATTGAAATGCTGAAAGCATTTCTATTGATGTCACGTCCTAGTAAGCAGCTTTGTGGCAGACACTATTGTGTTTTTAATTTTTCTCAGAACAACTGCGACGCAACGCTCGAAACTCGGACAAGCACAGGTTATTAAGTCCAAGAGACGGCTCGATACTTTAGAAAACAGTCCAGTTATGTAGGTCCAGTTTTAAGAAAGAGGTTAATCGTCAAATACAAATTAACTCTGCTGAATAGCATTTTAATACTAGGCAATACTTGTTTGGCTTTATTGATATTGGCTAAATTCCTTAGCGCCTGAAGATTTAGGTCTTCCAATACAAATGAATTCGGGTGATTAGCGTTTGGATGCTTAGCAAAATTTGCTTTATGGAAATACCATGGAACCTTTAGCAACCATTGGTTTTTGAGACGGTAGACATAGCCTTGGATTGTTACGTTGGTCTGAAACCGGTAAAGGAAGATTCCTACTGTGACTTCTGGCAAAATAAATTGTCAGAGTTTTAGTACGTGAGATTTAAACCTTGCAACAGTTAAACTTTGGAGGGCTTTGTTTGATGCGAAACCTTTTTAATATTATGTCAGACAGAGGGGGGTAGCTGCCCCCCTTTAGAAGAACAGTCAGTAGCTGGTAAAATGCCTACTCGCAACAAAGTAAAATTTTATAAGGCCTGTATAAGATCTATATAATCCACAAAGTATCGGTCTCTGAATCTGATTAAAATATTTATTTGAAGACTTTCTCCCATGTAGAATCTTGGCTACGCCTTTGTATGATGATATGCATATTTTCTTTTCTTCGTCTATTTCCATTCTTGTTTTGAAATAAAGATTTTGAAGTCGTGAGGTCATTGACCTTGCCACTTTTTACATATCCATCATAAAAGTCCAATTACGATTAATTAAATTTGATACTGTGAATTCATTAGCATCAGATTTCATCAGATACCCATAATTAGCGATCCGGCACGCTGCACCACCCGTTATAGGTGTCATCTTGTCTGAATCGATCGACTTCCACATTTGGACATTGGCCTCTTCTATGGATATTTGACTGACTAAACCGTTGGTGCAAGTGGCCTTCTGCTCGGCGGGTTGTGGGTTTGATTACTGCCGAGTGCCAACAATTTCTGAAAACATTCATTTTCTATAAATGAATATGTTGGTCTTTGAGCCTGGGTGTATATTTTTATTTAAGTAGTGTATTTAAAAAAATATATAAGTATATATTCACCAGTTGTCTGTCACCCATAACACAAGTATTAAGTTACTTACATTGGGGACGGACGACCGTGTGTTTAAGTGTCCCATATATTTATTTATTTATTTTATTTTTATTTATTTGGAAAATGAACAGTTTAAGCTATTTATACAGTTCCATATTACACTACTTAATTAATAATCCATTCAGATAAAATATCGTGTATTACTCACATAATTATAAAAGCTTGCAATTCTAATTTAATGTCAAATGATCTCATACGCGTTATAATCTAATAACAATTTTTACAGCAGCTACATTTATTTAAAGATAAAGCCTTTTCCGTTTCATATTTAATTGTAATGTAAGGTTGTTTCAGATAAGACACGCTAACGCACGATTATTTTCTTCGTAGTTTGTACGAAATATATCGTCTTGAACCAAATAAAAAACACTATAAACTATTGTGACAAAAATAAACAAGTGCTTATAACATGTTGTGCTGACCCCACTTAGGGTGGGATAAGGGAAGGAAGATGATGATGTGACTCAAAAAGTTAGTATTCTATTATCATATAAAACCATATGATGAATGGTAACAAATACTGCAGTAAAATTATTCGCTAGAGGATATAAAACCAGTTGAGAGAATTGAATCATGCAAGTTTACTTTTAAATTTTTTTTTTTTTTTTTTAATTGTTTAATAGGCGAGCGCTTGACTGCAATCATGCCTGATGGTAAGCAGTGATGCAGTCTAAGGTGGAACGCGCATGCCTATAAGATGCCTATTCACCCTTGCTTTGAAGGTACCCATATTATAAGTTTCGGGAAAGATAGATAGATAGAATTAAATAATTACAGTGTCAGTGACTTGGAATCCTAAGTTCTAGTTGCGATCCCACACTAGACCGAAATTTATAGGGACGACCTTAATAAGGTAAAAACGCCGCTATATCCAAGCGGCACAAGATCTCATGATTTGGAAAAATCAATTGACCTTTGTTCAATATTTTGCTATAATCCGTAATGAAAGAAAATATATTTAAAGCTAAATGTGTACGCTTAGAGTGGGATTAGGGCAGGAAGATGATGAATCATTTTTATCTCGCACGTTAAAGTCTTTAAACAGTGTCAACACAAACGTTCTACAGTGCAGCCAGTGTGAAAGTGCTTTAAGCAATTCCGACGAGTGTAGATAAAATCTGATACAAGAAAATAAAGTGCATCCCATTTGTTTTAAAGAGATGCTAATGAACTCTTATGAAGGAATCCATTTCACAACCGCATTGAGGAATTTAACGTATGCAAAACACAGAAAATAAAAATCAAAAGTGATTTATGGTTTTTGGAAGTAATGGTATTAATATTCATCCAAAATATAAACGATACTTTGTATTGAACTATTTCGCAATTTACAAAAGTAATAATAAAATTATTTTGCTATAATCCGCGATGAAGTAAAATAGAAAATATATGTAATGCTACATGGTCCTTTGTGTGAGTCCAACCATGATACCAAAGAGTTCCAAAAATAATAGTGTCAAGCAGGTTACAGAGACCCAGATTTAAGCGGCACTAGATCGTATGACGTTAATATACCTCCAACGTCAAAAAAGTCTTTAGTTAAAGAGGAGGAAAGAGATAGAGTGTGAGGAGAAGAGATAGTTCTAATCTTTGCCAATGGATTTTAGATTAAAGGCCTGTTTCACAAGTTACCAATAAACTATATATTATATAGTAACTACAAAAGGTATACAATACAATAAAATTATTTTGCTGTAATCGGAGTTACTTAAGAGAACCTACTACTTACTGTGTACTATATTATTGGTATTATAGTGTATTGTAGTATAACTTGGTCTATTATATTTTGTAAGGGGGGAAGTCTCTGACGATCTGAAATACAGGGAATCCTAGTTCAGGCGTCAGTCTCCTTCCATAATAAGTCTAATGTAATTACTTATGAATCTAAATAATAATTAATAATTTATTAAATATTAATAAATAATAATCTAAATAATAAATGAATATAAATAGATGTAATCGGTGTTTTAAGTATAATTAAAATAGAAACTTATTATATTGTGTTAACTTAATGTAACCTGAATGTGAGTTAATATATAAAAAATATATATAAACTGTCAGTTAGCTTATTCAGAACATATCTGACACATATCTCAGAATTTTTCGTTTCTCAGGTTTCTGATAGGCTTATTCAGCACTTACAAGTCCGTAATAAGTTAACAGGTAGATCATGTGGCTGTTATTATGTTTATCTGCTGGATAGCAAATACATATTAAAAAATGGCCGCGATTTTTTTTGTTTTTCACTTTTTAGAGACATTTATCTGTTACTTAGTTTATTTGTCGGTTAACTATTCGACACTTTATCAGTAACTTAGGAAACAGGCCCTTAAGTAGATAGATATTTTGTATCGCAAATCCTTACTTTACCAAGTCTTTCCAGCTCAGAAATCTTCTCATACCCTGCAATAACATCGATTCTTTCCAGAGACGTTAAATATTTCCCTCGACCCACTATTTTATGTATGAACGGAATGTTTTATGACAATCTCTCGAGTTTATGGGACAAGTGTAATAACAGGTTTCGCTTTCATCAAGTGAAATGATTCACAAGGTATAACCCGCATGTTTTCTTAAGTTTTTTGGAATGTGTTTATTCTTTTGAACACTTTTATAGAGAAATGATATCTCTATGAAAAAGATTTCTCTAGAGATATTTATACATTTTATTTATTTTTATTTTTAGCCGTGTGGTATTCGACTTAGTAGAATAGTACTGCCCTCATTTCTTACCGAGGTGTCGTAAAAGGCGATTAAGGGAATTCGACCCGCCGTGTGGTATCCGGCTGAGTACACACCCTTATTTCTTACCGAGGTGTCGTAAGAGGCGAATAAGGTGAGTTGACCCGCCGTGTGGTATACGGTTTAGTAGAATAGACCACCCTCAATGCTCACTGAGGTGTCGTAAAATACAGCTTAAGTAAGTCGATCCGCTGTGTGGTATCCGGCTAAGTAAAATAGACAACTCTTTTTACTGACTAACTATTTGTTACTGTGGTATCGTAAAAGGCTAAAATCGACTAAGGTAAGTTGACGTCAGGCAGGCCGGTCATAAAATACGTCGTCATGTAACGTGTTTATAACATATATGCTGACCCCACTTAGAGTGGGATAAGGTCAGGAGGATGATGATTAACTATTCAAACTATGTAAAATAAGTGTAATTAATGCTATTACATTAAAAATTTCAGTGTTTTGAGACACTTTAATTGTCCATTACATGCCCGAACTGCTATTGTGAATAAGTTATGAACTTTCGTCAATTTAACTAGAAAGCACAAGTGTTATTTGTTAATAAATTAACGGCGAGGTGATTTTTGCTCGTTTACAAGACGCGAAACCACCGCCTTTCTAATCTTTCTATATGCAAATTCTGTTTGAAGACATAAAAGGTAAATATATGACTGATTCACTAAATGACACTCACATCAATGCAAATATGAGCATTATATTTTATTGTGCACACCGTGTGGTATCCAGCGGATTAGAATACACCACCCTCCTTTCTCACAGAGGTGTCGTAAAAGGCGACTAAGGTAAGTTCACCCACCGTGCGGTATCCGGCTAAGTATAATAGACCACCCTCTTTCTTACCGAGGTGTCATAGAAGGCGACTAAGAAAGGTTGATAAGTTGACCCGCCACGTAGTATCCGGTTGAGTAGAATAGACCACCCTCATTTCTCACCGAGGTATCCTAATCTTATCTGCATATTAAAATTGCAAAGAGATATTGATTGCTGTTTCGATGTAAAGAGAAAGAAAAGCTAAAATATTTAACCATTTATGATATGAGCTGTGATAGCCGTACGGTGAGATCGCGTGCCTCTCTCCAGACATTTCAAGGGTTCAAACCCCAGGTAGGCACAAATGAATTTTTCTGTTAAACTTATCTGATATTTGAAATTTGTCACACGCTTTTCGGTGAAGGAAACCATCGCGAGGAAACCTGCTTGTGTCGACAATTCTGGAGATATTTGAAACCTACCAATCCGCATTGGAGCAGCGTGGGGAGTCTAAGTTACAACCCTCGTCTTGAAAGGAGAGAGTTGGTCTATGCCCGATATGACGATAATAGGCCGTTTATGATATAAGGATGAAAATTTTCCAGATAAGAAAAATTCGTCAACTCCACACATTACAGACAATGATTTAACGTGTGTTCCTGCGGGCTAATAAATGACACGAGATTATCCAAACGCCATAAAGCTTGAGATAAGAGCGCGGAAGCTGGGAACGTATCTCAAATAGTATCTTGTGAAATAGGAAGTGACGACGGTAACACTAGGAGCGACACCGATACCCGTGAGTCACGTCTGCGTGGGACAAGACACGAGCTGATAATAGTTTTACATCTCGCATTAATTACAAAGATGCTGAAGGATGCTGTAAAAAATCTATACTAATGTATAAAGCTGAAGAGTTTGTTTGTTTTGAACCTGCTTATCTCAGGAACTACTGGACCGATTTGAAAACTTTTTTGAGTATAAGATAGTCCATTTATCGAGGAAGCAGAGGGACTTTATAACATCACGGTAAAATGAATAAGAGAGGAGCAGCAATTATTAAACGAAATATTAAACGAAAAATATTAAAACGAAACGGTATGGTGTCCGGCTAAGTAGAATAGACCAAGAAGAAGAAGAATAACTTTATTGCACAAACAAGAATACAAAGTGAAAAGAAGACATAGGTAACAGATACACTTGAACGTGCGAAGGGCGGTATTATCACACTGTTGTGATCTCTTCCAGACAACCCTTTAAAACAGAGGATCTTTTGTATAATTATCCACGGGTTGGCAAATGCAAGCAGATAAGTAAGCAAAAGAAGAGTAAATAAATAGTAACAACTAAATATAAGTATAAATAAAAACAAATAAGTAAAAGTAAAAGGCGACAAAGTTATGCCTCCATTCGCCGTTTTTCGAGAGAAGGATCAGAGCTAAGATCTACCACGCGGCTCCAATGCGGATTGGTAGGTTATATATATATCCCTAGAATTCTCTAAAGATGTGTGTTTCACCACGATGTTTGCCTTTACCGAAAAGCGTGTGATAAACATGATCGATTAAACACATAAGTTTTAACAGAAAAACTCAGTGGTGCATCCCGAGGTTTAAACCTGTTACCCCTCGAAAGAGTAGCACGGTCTCACCGCTGGGCTATCAATGCTTTATAAAACACTATCAATCGCCAGCGGCTCCGCCCGCTTGGAAAGATTAAAACCGTAATATAGTCTTTTGATAATCATAAACATGGTTAGAGTGGGTCAACCTAAATAGCTAGACGTATGTTATGTTTATTTAAAACTTATAGAGGGGAACATTTTTGTAATACATGATTTTTGAATAACTATTACCGATTACTCAGCACACGCAAGGAGAGCTTAAAATTTTAAAATTTTCGTACTATTTTTTATTGCTGCTCCTCTCCTATTCATCTTAGCGTGATGTTATATAGCTTATAGCCTTCCTCCATAAATAGACTATCTTACACTGAAAGAATTTTTAAAATCGACCCTGAGATTAACGCGTTCAAACAATCAAACAAACTCTTCAGCTTTATATATAATTTTTCTTCTAAAAACACGTTTATATATACGCAAATCAGTTAAAAAAGGCACAAAGGATATTAATACAGCTGACTACTTATTTGTCAGTTGGCGCTAAAGCTTTGTATTTACGATCGGCAACACGAGCGTTATTTATGTCCCCGCGTTCACAATGGCCCGATATTCACAATAGAAATTCTATCTAGCCTATAATTCGATTTATTTTTCAAAGTCATAACTTGCTTTATTGTATGGGATCGCGGCCAATTTAAAGTTATGGATGACAAAAAATATAATCGATTTCTATAAATTAATTTTTTATTTATTTCTTTATTTGCGGAATATTTGAACAAAGTTGTTAAGGAATATAATTCTTACATATTCTGCCTCGCAGACTGTAATGTATGTTAAGTATTTTGTCTGTGGTTCCTCCCTTCTTCCGGTGTCATTAAATGTGGATTGCTGTGTGCTGTGTGCAAAATAAAGTTTATAGTAAAAAGGTACTGAATATTATTATTGCAACGAAGAAAAACCCACGTACACAAGACAGACGTGCAAACATTAAATTATTATAGGATAAATTAATACGACGATAAACGATTTTCCTGAAATTCAGCATGTAGAGGTTTTGGGAGAGAAAAATCGATCTAGCTAGGTTTCATTAAAAAAAATGTCGATTTATCCCCGTTTTCGGGCACTAAAAAAATGCTAAAATGTTGAATAGAAACCAGATGATATTTTTAGCTGTCAAACGTAATGCCACCTCATACTAACGACAAACTAACCTTACTTTCTACGATTTATACCTAGTTTAACTACATTGTAAAGCCATTTCGCTTCTCCCGAATCTGGAGAAGTCAAAATGCTATTACAAGTGGCAAAATAAAATATTAATCATAATTTAAAGCTAAATATATTAATTATAATATATTAACGGGTGGACCAATAAACATCTAGGTTCCGGGTTCGATTCCAACATGTCACCCGGCGCTTTCTTTCTTTTTTACTTTTTTTTATTGCATTTTTTATAAAAATTTAAAAAATTTATGAGCAAGGCTCGGTCACCTAGGTACTTGTAATTAATTATTAATATTAAAAAAGACAACTTTTCAAAAGTCTAAAAATAATCGATTATTTCGTATCAAAAAAATCGATTTAATATAAAGGAAATAATCGATTAATAAATAATCAATTTTTTCCTTTTACAAATCAATTTTTTTCGATTATTGATTAATAAAAAAGTCGAAAATAAAAAAGATTAGTAGAAAAATCGATGAATAAATAATCGATTTTTCTACTCCATGTTACATCCCTATTTAAAGTTATGCAATGTCATAAATCTCGTTGAATATCCGTTATGAAAAATATTAAAAGATTAAGATAGTGCTAGTGTAAATAGAAATAGGAAATTGTCTGTATTCAATTTGGCCCTATTGGGTGTGTTGATTGGAGTATGTGATAGCGATGGAATTTGTAACGGTGAATTATGATTGTTTGGGTTACAATGGTATAATGCCGTGTGACATGACGAATTGTAATAATTTATCTGCGATATATAGTTATGGGATTGATATTTGCGAAATACGAATATATAAATAAAAGTACATATATTGTTTTGGACACATTTATCGCAATAATAGTTAAACCGATATTTTCAAGTTTTTTAGTAGATTATCTTTTTGGTAATTTTTTTAATTTTTTTATTGCAGTCTAAGGAGCGCGCTTGCCTAGAAGATGCCTATTCACTCTTGCTTTAAAGAGACTCATATCAAAAGAACTCGGAAATATTGAAGCCGGGAGAGAATTCCGCAATTCGCAATAAAAACGAGGACGCAAAGTGCTCCGTGTGCCTTCGTGAGCGATCAAGGATGTAAGGGTGGTAATTCTCCCGGTGTCTAGCAGTGCGATAATAGAAAGGCGATGGAGGAACAAGGTCATGGAGAGCCTCAGCACACCCCCCGAAATATATCCTGTAGAAGACCGATAGATAGATTTTGATTGTTTTTAACGTAAATATTTATTTGCTATTTTTAAACAAAGGGGCATTAATATAGTGTGAATTTTATAGAATTAGGCGCAACTTTACCGAGGTCCATTAAATAAATGCAAGTATTATTATTAAATAAAAGTAATGTAAGTATTATTTTGGTATAATACACGATAAAATAAAATATATGTAATGCCAAATGTAGAGTTTATTATCCGTCATCATACCTGATGTATAACAAAATTTGACAAAATTCGTGCATCTCTCACCACTAATGACACAATACAACACAAACTCTGCACATATTCCATGCCATGGGGTCTATCTCCTGATGATGCTTCGATGAAAAGGTGAAACGATTGGTGAGATTGTGGTAGTGAATGTGTGTAGTGCTTGTGTATTGTTGTGTTATTAGTGCCGTGTAGGGTAACGTGTATAGGTTTTAACGGTTTCTGCCTGTATCTGATATGAGAATGAATAGTGCACTCTATCTTAGGCATTACATATATTATCTTTTATCGCGAATTTCCCTGTTGATTTTCTCTTGAACCAAATGACCATAATATTTGATTCTAGACTTAGATGTCTGTTATGCATATTTTCTTACAAATATTTTAAGCTGACTCACGAAAATATTTTAAAACTTTCCCCTTTTTAATAGGATAAATGTGTTTGTAAAATATATCCATGTCAAACAATTGTGTAACATCAGAACGAAATATGGCAATCGAATGAAGTTAACGTTCGCAACGGCTGTCGCTTTTATTACTTTCCTTATCGATACGTAATAACAGCCAATGTTATTGGCCGTTTATCGTCGATCGTTGTTTGACGTGAAAACGATTTTGTAACGATCTCTCACGCAGATCGTTTCGAATATTTCTCGAGTTCAAGGGCACCATGTCAGGGGCACTTTATTTCTGTTCGCGTAATGCCATAAAGTATGTCTGGAACGAGAATAAAAATTTTATATCGGCTTAAATTTATAAAAAGGCTCTTTGTGTTCGCAATTCCTTTTGTATTGTAAATTGTAATAAGATTAAAAATATATTATTCATAGTCGTAACTGTGTATGTTTATTTATATTAAGTTAATAATAAATAATAAACTCTTCTTAGCATAGTTTTCTAATTCGTGGATTATAGCAATTTTTTAAATTGTTTTTTGTATAACTGAACTGCGCAAAATACCTGAATCTATAAATTAAAAATATTCTACAAATTTAAAAAACTCGTATAAACAGTAGAACCTGGGTGACAGAGCATTACTCGGTAATTTTTTTTAAGTTATAAAAAAAAGCAATGCAAGAAATAAAAAGGAAGGTCTTGATTCTAAGGATTTTATTTCTCTAGTCTGCCCGTTCCCCAATAAGTTAATACAAATGAACAAATGACAGCAAAAATAATCTTACTATTCCATTTATATTTTAGCAGTTTTTCAATGCCAGAAAACAGGGATAAAACGGCATTTTTTTTTGTAAATAAAACCTAGGTAGATCGATTTATCGCCCCGAAGCCCCCTACATACTGAATTTCATAAAAATCATTTGATTACCGTTATATTTACGTTACGTTATATAATAATACCGAGGCAATCTGAACTTACGGCTAATGTTTTCATACGATACTTTCTATAAGACTCTTATGAAATATACGCTAATAAAATATACCATGATAATAAAATTCGATATTCGCAGAAATTCAGATACATAATATTAAAGTATGGACATTTTATTACCAGCTAATTGATTAATGTTAGGTAATTGTAGCTTTACGACCGCTTTATCTTTATGCGAATTTGATTGCTAATATAAAAATATATAAATTTACATAATTGCCTTAATAGCTAAGCGGTGACAGTACGTGAGCCACGCCCTGTTAGAAAAAGCTTACAAGTACATACCCCGAATAGACACCTAGTTTTCTGTTAACCATTTAAGTGTTACCTGCAAGTCCGATTGGAGTAGCGACGTGGGAATGATCTGGAATCCTTCTCTCCTATTAACTGAAAAAGTTTCTTTCTATCAGTGAGTGAGCAATAGGATGCAGTTCCTTTTAAAACTGTCTCGCTATAAGTTCAATTATATCAATGGTGAAGTAGATTTAGTGACTTTCTGCTGCAGGTTCCTCGTTCCTGTTAGGACGTTGAAAATTTCGGATTGCCATCTTTAGTATTGTTTCGCGGGAGAAATCTTTGGTCATATTTAATCACCACCTTGCCAGCAAAGCCGAACTGCTAAACGACGTACTCTTCCGGTACTATGCTCTATAGAAGCTGTAAAGGAGCCAGTTATTTTTAGGAGGCATTTCCATCTTAGAATATGTATTTACTTATCATCAAGTGAAACTAATGCTAAGTGATTCTTGGTTTGGTTTTTGAATTTCAGTGCGTATCGACTATGTCTAAAATAATCATCATCATCATCATCCTCCCACCCTTATCTCACTCTGAGTGGGGTCAGCACAATATGTGCTGACCCCACTCGTGGCTTCGTATTTTTCCACCGACTGCTTGCCTGACGTCACCTTAGTCGCCTTTCACGACACCTCTGTAAGAAATGATGGTGGGCTATTCTACTCCGCCAAAAACCACACGGCGGGTCAACTTACTTTAGTCACCTATTACGATACCTATACGGTCGTATATTCTACTCAGCCGGATACCACACTGTAGGACTGCTTCTAAAATAATATCACCAAAGTATGGACGGATAACTAGTAAATAAATTGTGGTTGTAACTAATTTAAGTTGATCCGGTAAGTCTGACATTTAACCTCTATAATCATATATTAACTTTCTCGCGTTTATTTCCATGGCGGTTTGAAATCAGAAACCGCTGAGTTGTCAGATTCATCTCGCTGGAATCGACGTAGCGTGATGTTGGAGCCAAAACTTTGATTGCTAAGATAATTGTATCTTGTTGTATATTTTGACGACTTATTAGTAATTTATGAGCTTGGCAGACTTCGTGTTTGATTCCGCTTGAGTGAACAAGAAATAAAAAGCTCTGGTAAAATAACAGTAGGAACAGTTGATCTTTAATATCAGATCGCACGTTGAGCCTTAATTATGAGTTTCTGATAAAAACACTGAATTTATATCAACAACTCAACCAAAGAAAATAATATAGGCAAACATGCATATACCAAGAGGATAAATATTTAGGTATCGGTACTTTGGGATTTATATAACTCGCCAAGCAACATGAAGTTCTTTCAGATCTCTTTAAATAATTTGGGAATTTGGAGGATACTTTTAGTCTTTAGTTACAGTTTAATTTTTAATATTTAAATGATTTTATGGTATCGGGCGGATTAAAGATATGGAAATACTCGGGTGTTTTACTTAATTGCATTTTTTATATTTTTTAGTCTACTTTCTGAGTAAGGCTCGGTCATCAAGGTACTTATAATTTATACTTAAGTAAATTTATGGGCAAATGGAACGTGCGTCGCACGGCAGTTCTAAAAAACGATTCTAATTTAACATATACGTCAAACCCCATTCCCGCAACAACGTCTTTAAAATCTCTTATAAACTTTAAAAATATTCTTAATATTTTCCTCTTGCACGACTATCTGCACCTAGTTCCACCTTTCCAGCTTTCATTTGTTTGAAGTCCGCTCCAAGTGGTTCTTCGAGCCTGATTATTTCGGCAAGAAGAGAGTATACAAGCATAATTTAACTTCTAATACTAATAGGAGGGTTTCGAATCCCCGCTTCTACCTTTACTAACTAGAATTTATCGTTACTGTAGGATATTGTGTACCGATAAAAGGTATTGGTGACACATTTTTTCCAGGTCAGCGCGTATCGTTTATATAAAGCTCAGCCAGTGATGTGTTTAGGAAAACGTATTTTAGTAAGCACATCATTGGATGAGCTTAGCTTTTATGGTAGGCAACATAGATATAACTAGTAATTTATATGAACCGTTTCTAGTCTCTGGAGCATGTGCCAAATTTTGTGACTCACATAGGGCGTTATTGGTCTTATTGCTTAGTTGTGCAGTAATATTTTACTCATTTTGTATACCCGGGTAGCTTGAGGTTTATGTGTCGCCTGCTGGAGTTAGGTACCCTAGATACAACTGGTTTCTCGATGCATTAATTGGTAAACGTAGGGGCCACTTTTAGAAAGGCCCCAACCCGAAGCGCTCTCCAGAGGTCAGAGCCGATGCTGGCGAAGATGGGGACAATAGGTACAACGTTACCCTGTGCCTACCACCAGGTTTATATAGGATAATGGAGGACGTTCCTCAAAATAACTTAATATTTGTGTTTTGGGTGGTGAACAACTACATATATAGTTCTTAATACATACTTAAAGACATATACATATATATCCATACTTGAAGAAGCGTCATAGTCGGTGAGAGTCCGACATACTGGCCGCTTTTCCCTATTGGTAGGCGATGTAGTAAGTAAGTATACATATATTAAACGGAAATCCAATAAAAAGTAAAGTAACGACCTGTTACTAACCTGCCGGGCAACGGCCTCCTCTCTCTGTTTTGGGAGAGAAGGACCGGAGATAAGGCCTACCACGCTGTTCCAATGTGGATCAGTAATTTACACATGTCCCTAGTATTCTCTACAGACATGCAGGTTTCCTCACGATGTTTTCCTTGACGGAAAAGCGTGTGATAAATTGCAATTATCAATAGACACAAGTTTTAATAGTCATTGGTGCTTGCCCGAGGTTAAACCTATGAGCTAATAGAAAGAGACGTAAGCTGGGATATCACAGCGAAGCTTCAAACTTAAAGCGAAATAATAAAACATGATTTAATTGTCGGTATATACGAGTTCTTGAATTACCATATCGACTTGATTTGCATAGCCTAATAACTTAATTTGGCTTGTTTTCTGCCGTAAAGGGAAGCCCGCACACAGCGCAAGATACGGTCCCCTCACATAAATTGGAGAAGTTGATACGACTTAATTGGTTATCTTGTCACTAGAATACTTGCGGCTTGTCAGTTACCTGATGATAAGAGTATGCTTTTACAGTTTTAATTCACGTATGTAAAGAAATAAATATCTTAAGAAAGTCAAATAATTTTATTTGGCTATAGCACTCGCTGTTTTAAATCCAAGGGCCCAGGCATCTTTGGATTTTCAATATTTTGACTTATTTGCTTGATTGGAATTTAGAATCATCCTGCCCTTAGAGATGCCTTTATCTTTTATGTAAGATTAGCAATGTATTATTATTGTTCTCGGGAACACAAGTAATCAGCTATCATCTGTTTGATTTTTAATACCGGATATACTGACATAGCGATAAACGCGTGGCCAATAGAAGTAGGGGCATGTTTGTGTATCATGAAATAGGATGTCCTATGGTAATATGACTAGTTACGATACCATAATGGATTGAAAAGATGGTGTTCTGTAGGAGGGAGTTGTGCTTAAATATGTTGCTTATTTCATATTTGGGTCCAGTTCGTTACAAGAAGTGAAAAGAATTAAGGTATTAATAGAAGTGTGAGTGGCGTTTTAAATATTAAGAAGTTAACAAAGTTGAAGTTGGAGAAAAATAATCCTTTTTATGATTTTAAGGCTTATTTTATATGTTTTTATGTGAAAAAGTACGCATTTCCTACTTCAAAGGTACATTTGGACTGTTAATCTAGTATTCATTGCTCGAGATGATAATAGAACTACTAAATAATTCGTATTACACTAATTACGATAAAATCTCAATTTAATTTTGTTTGGCTGAACAGTAAAACCTTTACCGCTGTCTTGTAGATTAGATTATTCCTTGAATATTAACAAAAGTTTGTCGCTAATAAAAGTTCTTACCTATGACATGAATGAAGCTATATTTAGCGAGTATTTTTGTTATGATGACTTTTGCCAATAGTGGTCAGGCTAAGCAGATAGATTGTTGAGCAAATTGCACTAATAATAGCGCTATCTATCGGTATTTGGGTCAATTAAGTTTGTAGTGTCAATATTTGATCTGTAGATCTTATTAAGTTAGGATATACAGCAACAAGCTTTAGCTCGTACATAATGGTCATGTGAGATTATCTAAATTAACACGAGCTTCTTGAGCTACGGCTGAAATTACAATACTTCAAAGTAATACTATTTTGTTTTATTCTGTTACTTATATTTTACAGCAAACACAAGAATTATCGATGAACAAAATCAATTTTCGGTAATTCAATTGCTAACATTACCATATAGCAAAAAAAAACTAAAGTAAAGATTTAAATGAGATGTTTATGTACCTTTTATCTTATTCAGTTCAACAGTGTAACTTCCAGAAATTACTGACCTTACAGTGAATTTTAAGTAATATCGAATTTTAGTAGACGAAACTTTCTTCGTTGGTGTGCGTGGTTACACGCGCTTTCTCTCTCTTTCGCTCTCACGCTCTCTCCCATTCACTCGCACTCCATCTCTATCTCCAGCGCGATCTCTCTCTCCCTATCACACTCGATCTCTCCCTCTCTCCCCCGGGTGTGTTTCTCTGATCTCCCTCGCTCTCTCTCCCCTGTGCGTGTGCGTGTGTTTCTTACACCTTTCTCTCCATCTATCTCCTGTTTGTGTGTTTCTCTCATCTCTCTCTGCAAGTGTGTAACTTTAAACAAAAATCTCATTTTTTATTCATGATATACCTTGAATCCAATGTATATGAAACTTCCTCCAGCAATTTTTTAGACACCGCATCCCTTTGTCTTTCACTTTTTCGTTTACCGTTTGATTGTTGATGGTTACGTACAATTATTTAAAGGGGAAAGTGGCACTGAGCGATTTATCAACTCCAAACGTATTATTTGTGATGACCCAGTATGGGACCCAGCAATTTGGTTTTCGATCTCCACTGTCATCAGTATTATTTTGTCGGTACCGTATTTGACAACGGCGGCCATTTTGGAATAATTTCTTAACCTGTTGAATCTGTTAATAACAGTTTTGACTGTATCGATCACAATTATTAAAAAACTCTTTTCATTTCAAAAACATTTTTCTTACGGAAACAAGGGAAAAATGACATTGCATTATTGAAGGTACTTGGCGCTTGGCTTGACGCAAACGAAGTCTGTTATCACTAGAATATAATGACTATAAGTAAAGTATAGTAACGTCCTCCTACTATCACACTGGTCAACTGGCAAAGGTCTCCTTTCTCCGATTTCTCCGAAAGGTCTCCTTTTTTTTGGAGAGAAGGGTTAGAGCCAAGGCCTACCACGCTGCTCCAAAGCGGATTGGTAGATTACGCATATCCCAAGAATTCTCTAGGAAATCTGCGTAGTTGCAGGTTTCCTCACGATGTTTTCCTTCACTGAAAAGTGCCATAAATTGGAATTATCAATTAATTAAGCTTTAACAGAAAAACCCATGGTGTCTGTCCGGAGTGACTGTCACCCCTTCGAAAGGGTCGCACCATTCCTCACGATATCACAGTGGTACATGGTTGTAACGGGGAGGCTTGTCTCAATCAGTTTCTTCAATCGCTGCTCGTGGTGCACACTGTAAATTAACCAACGAGGCTCTGGCGAGCGACTAATGACGGTATAACCATTCTGTAGCTTACCTAAATACTACCAGACCGACAGTGGACAACAGCGCTGTCGATGCGACAGGTCAATACTGCGATCACCAACCCGCATTGCAAGCGTGGTGATTATTGGCGAAACCTTCATGCTCATCATAGCTATAATAGTTGTTATTAGTTTTTATTTCACAAATCGCTAAATAGCTTTGAGTGTGCTCTATATTCGATGTCGTAATCAACGCGATGAACGGAGACCCAATAAAAACGTAATCAGTCCGTGAATGAAATTGATTGAGCCATCGAAGGCTGACTAATAGCGAAATTCGTTTCTGTATTATCACTAGACTAGGTTACGTCAATTTGACGATAATTCATCATCATTATCCAGCCCTTATCCCACTCTAAGTGGGGTCGAAATTATATGTTTTATCCAAGTTGTGATGTGGCTTGGCTTGGTATTTTAAGACTGGCCGTCTGCCTGACGTCATCTTACACTTAGACATTTTTTACGTTACCTCGGAAAGGAGGGTGGTCTATTCTACTCAGGCCGATACCACACGGCGAGTCAACTTACCTTAGTTGCCTCTTACGACGCCTTGGTAAGAAATAAGGGTGGTCTATTCTAATCAGCCAGATACCACACGGCGGGTCAACTTATATAATCGCCTTTTAAGACACTTCGATACGAAAGAAATAAATTATAATAATAAACTTATTAATTTATAACCTGATCGAAAGTCTTGACTCATGTAGGCAATAGTCCGCTAACTCAATAAACATTTCAATTACCTGAGAAGACAGGACACAGGTAAATAAACTTCCAAGACTAATATTATCTAGTAGCCGCGATGAATAGGTTTCAACACCCAACGACGTTGATGTGCAATTTAGATCGGAAACTAGTGAGAATAAAACGATTCAGACATAAGACACGACTGACGATATAAAATTACTAAACATTGTGTGTTAAATATTACCGCCGCGTAGTATTTGGCTGAATATCATTTTTACCGAGGTATCGTAAAAGGCGACTAAGGCACTTGACTTAACTTTGACGCCAGAGAGCCAGCCTTCTTGTCAAATTAAGATATAAGCAAATTAACCAAAGTGCTACGAAAGCTTGAAAAAAATATTAAAAATTGATGAGATAAGCGGGTAGCATAGTTCAAGAAACCGAAGGACGTTAAATAAAGGAGTAGCGATCTCACTGGAAAGCGCAATGTTGGTGAATCCGCAATTAAGTCGAAAGATAACTTCATAACTGCAGGGAGCCGCTGGATTGTGGTGTGGAAATATCTTGATAGACCTTGTCAAGTATGCGGGTTGAAATGTGTGTAATTTACCTTGTATAATTATATACAAGAACCATATATGTAATACATACATGAACGTACACTAGTGTAGACCTTTATAGTCGTGGTTATCCATTAAAAAACAAAGGAAGATGTGTAATCAGTATGAACGATTATTATCGATCGCAACAATTGCGAGAAGTGAAGACAAATCTGGGAATACTGAATGTCACTACAGCCATCTCAAACGCACTATGAAGACTCAAAATGGCGCAAGTCAAGATGGCGCCGCCTTCAGTGTTTACAGTATTTATCCGAAATGTCAGCTAAATGTAGCCAGCGACAACACGATGTTTGTTTTTATTGAAATTATTGATTATTATGCTGAAGAAGGTTATTTGAGAAATGGCACACTCAAAATTGCATATTGTCCGTCGCTTTGCACAGTACTTGACAAATATAGAGGAATAGGCCATTGGAATATTAAAGAAAACACAAGAAACATATGTATACGAAGTCATAGAAAAAATCTTAATAGTTCAATTAACAAATTAATCTATCCATTTTTTTCTCAAATAATTAGATTACTAGGTATATAACTTGTTTAAGAAATATAAAGTTGTCTTCTATACCTAATACACGTATTTATAAAAGATAAGTAGCCAATAAATTCAAACGACTGTATCGTAATTTAGTAAAGATAATATAATAGTTCACCAGGCACCTGTCAAAGTAAAGAAATCTATACTGCGTCTCATGTCTGCGCTTTAAACATGTTGCAAAATAAATCAATCAAACGGTCATACGGACTGAGTTGCAAAAGTAGAACTATATTATAGATTTATTCACACTCACGATATTACCATTTAAATGAATACAAAACGTGCTTTTTCAGTATTTGATTTATAATAAATATATAGCGATTGCGTATTACCGCAAGCTTAATAACGAAAATTATCTCCCGCCTCAACTTCCAAACTAAAGTTACATATATACTATAGTAATCATAAAATATATAATGAATTGTAGATTAAGTATGTCGTAAATGTTAAACGTCATTTAACATGCTCACATACTTATAACTGCTAAAGATTAAGGAATTACAAAACGCTTTATCTAACATTAATGCTGAAACAACTTTTACTATAGGACTTATAGAAATAAAATACCATGTAGCCTAGCTGTAGATAAGTTGAAGATTTCTTGACCCAATAGATTTTCAGCAAATAGATGACCAATGAAAATATTAAAAATCTTGCAAGCTTTGTGCTTTGAGAGAAGCCATAAGAGAAAGCATTATTTTAGAATAAAATGCATACTGAAACCCATAGATGATTTTCGAATTTTCTGAAGGCGTAACTTCAGTTACTTGAGCGTAGTCATTACTTTATTTCGGTTTTTAGTTTTCTTTTTACCGATATCGCTATTTTTATTAAAATATACGAGGTGTGTTCAAAAAGTATCGCGAATTTTGAATTTTCGCGAGTTACATATATTCCAATTTCGATTTTTTTGTGGCGTTATGTTGGTACATATGTCTCTCACTTATGTTGACAAGTTGGGCCATTTTGAATGTTCGGTTAATTTTTGACAGCTGCTTTGCTTGCACGTGTTTTGGTTCGTCTTCGATTTTTTGACCTATTCAAAAAATAGAACAAGGAACCTGTATCGATTTTTGTGTGAAAAACGAAATTAAGTGCGCGGATGAATTCCGAGTGTGGACTGTGGCATATGGAGAAGCTACTTTGGACAAAAGGAACGTTTATCGGTGGTACAAAATGTTTTTAAAAGGCCGAGAAGATGTGAATGACGAAGAGCGTGCCGGACGCCCGAGCACTTCAACAACAGACGAAAAAATTGATGAATAGAAGAAAATGGTATTGACCAATCTTCGAATCATCGATAGAGAAATTGCCGAGGACCTAGGCATATTGATTAGCTCGTGCCATTCGATTTTAATCGATAATTTGTGGAAAAACAAAATTGGCTTTTGCACCTCGATAACGCCCCTGTTCACACATCGCGGCTTGTACGCGACTTCTTGGCCAAAAACAACAGACCAATGATACCGCAGCCACCGTATTCCCCAGATCTGGCCCCCTGTGACTTTTTCTTGTTCCCGAAACTGAAGAGGCCCATGAAAGGACGACACTACGCCACGATTGACGAGATAAAGACGCCATCGACGGAGGAGCTGAACAAGATACAAAAAAATGATTTTTTGAAGTGCTTCGAAGATTTGTAAAAACGTTGGCACAAGTGTATAATATCCCAGAGGGATTACTTTGAAGGGGACAAAATAGATATTTACGAATAAATAAATAATTTTTGAAAATACACAAAATTCGCGATACTTTTTGAACACACCTCGTATGTATATTTTGTCGCATAAATACTACATTACTATGTGTTGTTAAGCTGCACTATAAATACCTGCTTTTTTATGTTTATCACATTACGATAGTCACATAGGTTTCATATTATACATATATAAACTAGGTTTTTTTGATAGGGTCTGCATTAACATTTTGTATAAAACTTTACTCACAAAAGTAACACCAAAATTTCTGCATTCAAAATTTCATTATGAAGTTTTACTATTAGTATCACTTTGTTCAATTAAGCAAAATCAATTCTAAAGATAGACATTGGTTTGTTGAAAAATCATCTGTGGACAGTAAAATGCCATAAACATTGTTTATTAAATATGGCAAGCCATTATAAATTTTAGGAACAAAAAGGGACCTAAAATATAGCTTTGGTGCACACCCTTTTTGTGACAAATTCAGGCGATTATTATATTATATCATTTATACACATTTACACAGACACATAACTAATAAATTATTAAAAGGTTATTTTTGAACATAAATTTAATTCTAAGACAAAAATGTGATTTTCATCAAATATATCGTGACCTGCAAACTCAAATACGTCAAGATATATTTGACTATACGAAATTCGTAAAATTTTATTGCTATAATTTAAATTTTACACATTTTAGATAATAGCTTGTCTAGAAATTTATATTTGGATTTTCCATATTCTTAAATGTTAGATGTCCTAATTTATAAGTAATTCAAAGATCATAAATCCATCAACCTAGTGATTGCAAATTTGTATTGTTTGAAACCATAAACAATGTGATCATTAGTTTATTAAATGCTAGTATTATACTTTTGTCTAATATTGTTATCTTATAAAGACCATTTATCTTGAAGTTTTATATTTATACATACAAGACAACAACAATAATACATACAAGATTTTATTATTAATAAACGAAACTGATAAATACTGTCAATATTGGTCAGAACTTTTTTTTTTGTGTGTTGTAAAGTATTTCTTCCATACACTCAAATCAGCATATATTAAATCTGAATAAAGACAAAATGCAAAACTTGGATATCTTTAGGAAATTGAAAAACATGTCTATCTTTTAAAACTTAATTTCAAATTTATAACCAAAAATATGTTTGTTCGAAGCAAGCTGCCAAAATTAAATAATTCAATGTTGAAATTGTACAAGGATTCAATTTGGCCAACCACTTATAGTAAATGTAAGGTAAAATATTAATTCAGAAATAGTTGAAATTACTTAGATAGCTTCTATCTAAGTAATTCTGCATGACCGTTGCGTAAACTTTAAACTTGTAAAATTTATTCGTGAGATTACTGTTGAGGTTCATAAATATGTAACATATTTGATTACGTACAAATCCCAGTTAGAAAAATAAATATTAAAGCTTATTGATCGTTTAAAAATAATTCAACTGTAAACTAAACGAGCATTTACCAAACAAACAACTCAATCTCAATGTATAAATCACGCCGTTCAAAATCTTGAAGCGGTATACCATTTTTGGTCTAATGGTATAACCGTATAGATCATTATTCATTAAGAGTGTGGACACATTCATAGTTTTGATGCCAAGGCAAGTCAGATCGTCACGTTTGTTGGCCAACGTGCCAATATTTTAATTTATATTCTGCGATAACATAACGTAGGCGACACGACTTTTTTCAAAGATAAATCAGCCTTCGTATATTTTTGGGATCACGAATTTTACTATGCAAATGTATAATGACCAAATTAAATGTAGCAATTTAGTGTAACAGCTCTCGCCTGGAAAGCAGATATCTGTTTAAACTTGAAGCTAAAACCATTCAACCTTTAATTCTAGGTCATATTTTACCAATGTTTCCTATAATCGTTAGATATTCGTCTAATTATATAAAATACTAGTCGGTAAATTTCTAGGTAGGTAAATTAAATATACTCTTTATTAACAAATTAATAATTCATTGAATATAATTAATTTATTTTATATATTTATTAACTTAGGTTTATTACTTTTTACTTCACTTAATTTGTAAGAAATTAGATAAAATCTTTCGAAATTAATTCCATTATTCCATCATACGTTTAGGTATACATATAGTATGTAAATTAAATTTACCCTTTTTTAATAAGTAAATAAATCATTTAATATAAATAATTCATTTTATATATTTCATAATTTAGCTTTATTACTATTTCACTTTACTTAATTTGTAAGACATTTGATACAATCCTTCGAAATTAATTCCATTATAAACATAAATGTTTCAATTAAATGCTTTCGCTTTCTTTTTTTACATTTTGGACTTTAATTAGTTAAATATCTTCATGAATAGATATAACAGTGTAAGTCATTTCATGAGAAATTAATAAAATTATAATATTTAATTCCATTTTTTAACATTGTATTGAAAAAATTATAAAATTTGGGATGAGATCATTTCGTAACGTTGCAGTGTAAAAAAAATATAATTAACATTATGTTTAGTTTAAGTCTAATGTAAACTACTTCAGAAGTCGTGCCAATATTTAAATTCGTTTTGCCATTAGCTATAATGAAAGGTTACGTCAGTATTTGACAGATAGTTATATGAAGTTTTGTTTATTGACCAAACAACTTCGAACTTATGCACTTAAGGAAATTATGCATGTCGTGTTATATATTCTGTTGATTTATTTGTCTTTATTAAGATATACATAGTTTTTATCAAGTTACGAGTAGCAACAGATTATTGTGAAATCCAACTCTACTGACCGATTGTTTCAAGTAAATTATGCTTAACTTCTCAGTAAAGTGCCACTGATATTTGTCAATTATTTTTGTTATCATATTATGTTTTAAGTAGGACATTTTTGGAATATTCTAAGGCCCATTTACTTTTATTATTAAAAACAATTTACGTTTTAAATTTATTAGCAGATTGTCACCCACTTAGAACTTACAACATATATTATAAAACTACGACTAAAAATAAACTCACTGAGTCTGTTAGGTCAGATTGCCAACAATACTATACTTATTCTACTAATTAAGCCAACCATACAAAGGGCCTGAACCATTAAAACACAATGTTAAACAACTTAATAGACCATGTCTTTATCGAGACGTTTGTCACAAATGCAGCATGTCAATCTCTTTAAGGCAAAGGGCTAAATCAACTAATAAGGCACACAAGAGAACAATGTACCATTCATATGCTGTCATTTAGGAAATTATCTGATGATCTGAAAGGTAAATGACGAATGAGTGAACCTTAATAGGAATCCCTTCTAACTTTCTCGTGTGGTTTGCTGATAATGGTCATCTATGCTATTTGTCATTGTTTTGTTAAGTAAAAGGTACAGTACAGACGTTATATAAGGTTAAAAACTATCTTTTGTTTCTTTCTGATTATATATGGCCAAAAATATATGCAAACCATCATCTATTCCATAAACTGCGTCCATATGTATAAACAAACGAACGGCCTATCACATAAATTATACTTTATTCTCCACTTCATTTATTCTTGCCTCATATAGAAATACAATGTAATCTGAGTCTTTTTATTAATCCCAACATATTATTTGCTGACATTGACATTTAGTTTCATTGTGTGATATTTTTGCTAATTATATAAATTGGTGCCACAGTTTTTTGAATTGTTGAAAATGGCATTGTATTGTATAAGATTTTAAATTCTTTGAACATAATTTTCTCTGAAATAATTTGACTTATTAATCCAACAGTTTTATGATTGCCGTTTCATAACTGAGAAAGTTTTAGGTAAAGTTCAAATTTACTTTTTTAACTTTCTAATCGCGCAATTAGATTGCACCTATGTGCGCTAAGCAAACACCATATTCGGCATTTCGATTTCCAATTAAAAGTCTGAAGGTACTTCATAAATATTTATAAACTCAAATACATGAGGTGTATAAGGACTTTACTAATGAGAAACGTTAACGTGTTGAATCGAAAATTGTTCGCCTATTGATGGACTTGAATGATAAAATACGTATTTCACAATCGATACGTGCGTCACGTTTATATGACAGTTTAAATGAATTTCTATCGAGTGTGCCAGAAAAAGGTCCATTTGCAGTCAGCTCATTGTATTAACGTGTTAGGAAAAGGGCACTCGTGTAGCTACAGTTTTATTTTTAGTAACTTTGTTTTACGTTAGCTACATGCGATCTTATCATCCAGATCCAAAGTGATTTTTGCCAGTGTTGAGTTTGAGTGAGGTCTAAAAATTTGGTCACTGAATTTTTGACTTTTAAGTAGATCAGAATCACTCAATTCAGAAGGCGATGATACAGAAGATGCTTTGAGTGTCTCTGTCATATTAAATAAAACATAAGATAAGTAATAAGAACCATAAATAAACAACCACAAAAACAACAGTTCAACAACAGACATAGCGCAACAAATCGTGTTGAATGATGATAGGCATAGCATATAGTCGGAAAACCGATGGGCCAACCGATGAAAGACCAACTATGTCCATAGATATGCAAAAGGTCTTAGATGTCTTCAAACTAAAAATGATTTTAAAGATATGAAGTTAATTTTTAATGAACTTAAAATTTAGAGTGTAACGACCTTGATATTAATCTTCCTAACAAACATCAAACTAATGTTTCATGAATTTCGATTGTGCACATACATATAAAGTTAAAAACATTAATTATATTTAATGCTTCCTAATATAGTTCTGTTTATAATAGACTATTCAAAACTGATATTCCAAGTATCAAATTATCGGACACTTCAAAGCATTCAAATATGGCAAAGAATGCGCTTAAGGCGTAGAATATAATAAAACACAGAACCCTATGTCCAAAATTAATATATTTCTATGAGGTGAATCTAAATCGGCGTGAACAATGGATCGTTTCGGCTTCCGTCATTTAGGGGTCCAAGGGACGAGAAAAGAGCGGATTTACATCTATACTAATATAATTCACGACTTTCTGCATGCCTATTTTGTTTTGAACTTTGAATTTGTCAGTTTATATTTCTTATTTTATCTTTAAAAAAGAATTATTAAAAATCCTAAAAATAAGATATATCCTGCAATAAGAAAGATCTAATATTTAAATGTATATTGTTTTTTTTTTGGTTATTTGATAATGAGATGTTAAATACTACTAAATTATACTATCAAAGTGTGGGAATTGAAATTTAAAGAAGTTGTTACAGTAAATGTGTGTGAATGTTAAGACATGAAATTAATTAAGCATATGTATTAAGGAGAGAATTGTGGATAGATATATTATGTGATGTGATATTTAAAAAAGATTTTCGAAATCGAGAAATGTGGTATCCGGCTGAATAGAATAGTACCACCCTCATTTCTTACCGAGGTGTCGTAAAAGGCGACTAAGGTAAGTCGACCCGCCGTGTGGTATCCGGCTGAGTAGAATAGACCAACCTCATTTCTTACCGAGGTGTCGTAAAAGGCGACTAAGGTAAGTTGACCCACCGTGTGGTATCCGGTTAAGTAGAATAGACCACCCTCTCTCTTACCGAGGTGTCGTAAAATACGACTGAGGTAAGTTGACGTCAGGCAGGCGGCCGGTCGTAAAAACGCAGCCAAATCATGTGACAGCATGCTTATAACATGTTGTGCCGACCCCACCTAGCGTGGGATAAGGGCAGGGAGATGATGATGATTGTCGAAATCGAGAAAGTAAGAAGTGATAAATTTTACAACAGAAGTGTAGGCCAAAATATAAACTATTAAGTTTTGTCTCAATTCGGAACGCATGATAAATATAATTTCAACACTGGTTTAGGTAACTTTTCAAGTGGAACTCAATATTTTCATCATCATCATCAAAACCAAAATTTTCCTCAATTTTTTTATTTTATTTATTTGTACATTTGAAGCAATCGCTACCTCCTTTGACTTACGACCATCTACACTTACACACTACAGTAAACCACAAATTGCGGACTCCCTGCGGCTATTAAAATGTACACCGTGGTAATTGCTTCCTGTATGATGACACTTTACGTGGCTTTAAATGTTAAAGAGGGTAGATGTGTAATCAATACTATAATGTTAAGTCATATGAGTATATATATAAAATTCTATATTAGCTTTTTTATATGTGTAATCAATACCATAATGTTTCGTCATATGAGTACATATATAAAATTCTATATTAGGTTTTTGTTAGGACATACTTATACCCAAATGAAATTCTAGTTCTAGATGCAGAAATATTGAGTAATGGAGAACAATTAATATCACAGGTTTATTTCTATGAACTGATGCCTAACCTAAAGCCAACAAAACTGAAATGTAAAAGGAAAAAATAAAAAGCGTATTAGATATATATGTATATATGAAAAGTTTGCAAAAGACGCCAGACTTTTATACGTTAATAATTTACACATTTTAGTTCGAAAGCATGTTTTTTTTTAATTTTATTTATTTTCTACCTTTCAGTGTGACTGACTGAATTGGGGCCAAAAGCTAAATAAAATCAATAAGTGCATAATCAATAATACAAGATGTTAACTAATTATCTTAAAGAACGGATTGCTATATAATCGTCGACCAATATTTTTGCTCAAAATTGTGGCACAACTTTTGCCAGAATATTTATCTGGCTAGTATAAAGTTACTAATTATTTTAGCGAAAATTTAAATCAAATTAACGTGTTAGCACCTTATTTAGTATAATTTCGCTACATATATATAATTGCGCACACAAAACAAGGGTTCAAACAGTGTCACCTTGCGCCTTACTTCGTTACGAAATTCATTCAAGACGGGTCAAAGATAAATTTTGAATAGAGCTCTCATGTATTTATTCTTCTTTATTATTAAAAAGGGAAGAAAAACTCAATACCTTATGCATTATATTGAGGCTTGTAGTACGCTATCCTGTTTCGAATCTGAATTCAAATTCAAAATGGTCTTTATTCAAGTAAACTTGTAAACAAGTGCTTTTGAATCGTCAATTCTTCTGGTTCGGAAAGTTGTTTCTACTGAGAAGAGCCAGCAAGAAACTCGACTGTTGCTCAAACCAAGGATCATAGTTGGTAATTTGTACTGTTTGATCAATAAAACGTTCCTACGAGAAAAATACTCAAAGCAAAAAGAAACTCATGCACTTGACGTGTGACGTCGATAGACATTTAAGGGGGTTTACTTTGGCGTTTATTGTAGTGTTGCCAATTCATTACAATTTTTCATAGTGTCATAAAAATTAATTATGATGTAGGCTGTAGCTACATTAGACATCGACGCGATCTGCGATTACTAAGTGATAAAATTAGTCTAGCCGTTTAAACTGTGAGCTTTGTGGCTACACTGTTCACTTAGCGTCGCTAGCGATTAACGCTTTAATTCTCGCTCTCTTCATTAATGTAGTCGTAGCCTTACTGTTAATACAATGCAATCATAATATTTGTTTTCTAAAATAGCCATACCGTTCTCAAATCACCACTATTATTAAAATATCTTACGTAGACTCTATATTTAACTACTCTGTGTGATTCAATTGTAGCGAATTACTCGTAAGATTGAATTACAGCGGGTCGTCGTGGTCTGAAAATTCAGTGAGTACTTATTTATAATCTACGACCTTCGTAGGTGTTTTCGAATTAACCCTAATAATTCTTTATATGACTTCAAATTTTGTTTGTAGAAGAAATATATTTAATTATAGCTACGTTTATTTTAGACCGGCCCTCGTATAATTATGACAGTACTTCACGTACAGGTAAGTTCGCTTAATCATTTAGTTAAATCAACTTACCTTACCGAACTTATATGAACATTTCTTGCTTTGTGTAAAAAATAAAAGAAAGCACTTGCAGTTCATGAAGAAACTATAAACATGTATTATACATCGTGTATAAAATAATTGATATGTCGATATTATAGATAACTAAATTTACTTATAACATAAACATATTTTATTTACTCCAAAAGAATAACGAATGAAAATATAAATGTTTATTCCCTTCAAACTTGTTAGAAATGAATAATTTATTTGTTTTGTTTCCATCACACGACATTCTACTTTTATTTTAGAAACGTTTATTTATTGTATATTTTATTATTCTACTTTTAAAATTTTATTCCCATTCGAATAAAACTTTGTATTTTTTTATTCGAAATATAATTTTATTTGAATACATAGAAATAAATTCGATATTTGAAATAATGCAAACTTTCGAACGTATCGAGGACGTGTGAAGAATTTAATATTCGAACCACGCTTCTGTATTTGACACTTTTGTTTTTATAAAGTCCGTTTGGAATTAAGCAAACAAGATATATGATACATTAAAAATGTCATTATAATGGCAATCAATTATGCTATTTTAAATTTAAAAGACAATAAATTCAATATTAAATAGGTGAACATGACAACGTCATGCAAGCATCTTTGTAACTTATTGAAACACTTCTCTTTCGAGGATTTTATGTAATGACAAAATCGATATAACTTAAAGTTAGTGTTTAAGTTAGTTAAAGCTTAAATAACTTTGAGTTTTTTAGTAGGTGTTTAAAACAACCAATATTTATATGAACTTAATTATACATACAATTTTTTTTTCAGTTTTTTTTATAGAGAATTCTATATTATCCTTACGGTATTGGGAAAAGTCGGTCCATGCTTGGTTGATCCATGATTGATCGAAGCAACTTCAGGAGATAGACTGACTCCATGACAAACATGGAGTCTATCTCCTGAAGTTGCTTCGGTTACAGGATTCCATAATTCATGAATGCAAAAGTGTGTTTGTTTGTCTTCTATCATATTATATTAGGGATAAATATTGTTTAAGAAAAACTTAACACTTTACTATTCTTTCAAATTAAGTAACGCTTAAATTAACACCAGTAAAGTCTCGGGTTAAACTAGTATTATACTAAAATAAAGCAGCGTAATCCATAACATTGTGACAGATAGATAAGATTGGCAATCGCTTCGAGATCAGTTTTTATCTAGTTATTCAAATTCGTTGATAATTAAATTGTTCGTAAAAATTTACAGTTTATTCTTGACTAGCTGTGTCCGCAGCTTCGCCCGCATATAAATCAGTATGTCAATATTTTTCCCGATTTGAAATTTTGAACATAAAAGTATAACAGTTAATGGTGCAATATTCAGACAAGTCATCAAGGCTTAAGGATACTAAGAAACAAATTGTAATAACTATAAATGTATTATAATTGCAATTATGTAGTAAAAAAATTATAAGAGATTTTTTAATAACTTTACCATTTTCTTACGCAAGGAAAGCTTTAAATTTTCCTGTTTTCGTAAAATTTTTATTGCTTCTCCTCTCCTAATCAGCTTAGTGTATTATAGAGCCTATAGCCTTCTTCGATAAATGAACTATCTTACAATTAAATATTTTTTTAAATCAGTCCAGTATTTTACTAAGATTAGCAGTTCAAAAAAACAAACTCTTCAGCTTTATGTATTAGTATAAATAATCTATTTTTAAACTACTGTAAACGAATATCACAAGAGGTCGCTGCTATTGTGCGTATTACCAGTATAGCTGATGGATGGCGAACTCGCCGCGGCTACCTGTCATTGAGCGTCCGACGAACACAACCGAGTGCCGGCTTAATGCGCAATAACAAATGGAGGTTGCGATTGCAACGGAATAACAAGCTATCTTGTGTGATGTGACGTTTGCTTTGGGATGGTATTAATTACGAGTGCGGTAATACAAGTTGAATTATAATTCAGGGTTTAATTACACTTCACACACTACACACTTCTGGACCTTTTTTATACCTACTGTAGTGTTTATAAGCTAATGTTGTACGAATATAGCACAGGCTCAAACACGCACTAACAAATAACAACATGTCACTTCACACCACTCTCACCAAGGGCTCTCGTGTTTCTGTCTTGGTGCATCCTGAGACCGTGTATGTACCTTTGTATTAGTGTGAATTAGTGTGACTATGTTCATGTATGTATTACATATATGTGTTTTGTATGCGTCTCAACCCGCACATACTATACCTACCTACCTTTTTTTTACCTACCTACCTTTTTATCTTTTTAACCTACATAAAATTTGTAAACCATTTTCCCCAGAGATTTAGTAAAAGCTCCATTAGTATTTGCGTTAATTTAGAGGTCGCGTGGGTGTATTTAAATTTACAAACGGAACGAATGAGATTATCTCGTCCTTAATGTCTTTATTTTTGTATAATTTATAGAAATTATTTTAACTAAATTGTAGATAATTGGAGAAATCTTTTGTCTATTTCCATGCAGAAATTTAAGGAATTTAGATGACTATTTCCGTTCCAATCGAAAATTTAACATTTAACTAGATTTCCGGCCACGCGTTGCTGTGGCTCTGCTTTCTATATATGTGTGTGTGTGTGTGTATTTTCGGAAACGGCTCCAACGATTTTCATGAAATTCAGCATGTAGGGGTTTTGGGGGAGAAAAATCGATCTAGACCTTATTATTTTTTAATTTTTCTTTTCAATTATTTTTTTTAATTTTTTTACATCATTTTAAATATAAATATATATAAATAGTATTAATATTATAAATTTTTAAATGTTTATACAGTTTCAACGGAAATAAAAGTGAAACGGAAACCTATAAATATACAGATAAAATAATTAATTTATAATACCGTATAAGGGCGTCACCACACGTACATTTATGCGCTATAAAGGCAGTTATACTATCGGCCCGCCTTAACGTGATATCCTGTCATTAGGCCAAGCTTAAGCGTGGGACGATCTATTTAGATAGGTAATTTATTTGCCTACTCTGTTATGTGCACAGATTAACAAATTACGTTATTTTGCTTTCGGAATTTATTTAGCCTGTATCTTTTATACTTGGACATTCATAACAATATATATACTAATAAATACTAATATGTGAAGCTGAAGAGACTAAGTTTTTTTGTTTGATTGATTGATTGATTATTTAAATGCACTAATCTCAGGAAGCTGTGGTAGCCCAGCGGTAACACCGTGCGCCTCTTTCGAGGAGGTCTAGGGTTCAAACCCCGGGCAGGCACCAATGAGTTTTCTAGTAAAACTTATGTGTCTAATTGATAATTGCAATTTATCACACGCTTTTCGGTGAAGGAAAACATCGTGAGGAAACCTGCATATCTTTAGAGAATTCTGGGGATATGTGTAACCTACCAATCCGCATTGGAGCAGCGTGGTAGGTCTCAGCTCCAATCCTTCTCTCCAAAAAACGGAGGGAAGAGGCCTATGCCCAGCAGTGGGATAGTAACAGGCCGTTACTACTACTACTACTAATCTCAGGAACTACTGGACCGATTTGAACAATTCTTTCAGGGTAAGAAAGTCCATTTATCGAGAAAGGCTATCGACTATAACATCATGCTAAGATAAATAGTAGAAGAGCAGCGATAAAAAATAGTACGAAAACAGGAAAATTTAAAGCTTTCCTAGCCTGCGCTGAGTAAACGGTAATAGTTATTTAAAAATCATGTACTACAAAGTTGTTCCCCTCTAAAAAATTCTACATAAAAGTCCGCGACATATATATCATCCTGTCCTTATCCCACTCTAAGTGGGGTCGGCACAACATGTTTTTCTCTTCCATTCTGTCCTATCTTTCGTCAACTCTGGCGCCACTCCTTTTATATGCATATCATACTTCACACAATCCAACCATCTCTTTTTAGGCCTCCCTCTAGGCGCTTATCCATCCACATTCAAATTTAGCACACGTTTGGTCACATGATTTTCTCCCTCCTCATTACATGTCCATACCATCTCAATCTTGATCTTCTCGACTTTTCTATAATGTGCGCAACTTTCAGACTTCCCCTTATATACTCGTTTCGTATTTTATCCAGTTTTGTCACACCACACATCCACCTTAACATTCTCATCTCATTTGCATGTACTCTTCTTTCATCCGTCTTTTTCATTGCCCAACATTCTGATCCATACAATACGACAATACAAAAGTCCGCGACAGCTTATGGATAGCTTTTAAGGTTGACCCACTTTAAGTATTTTTATGGTTATTGAAAGACTATGTTACGGTTTTAATCTTTCCACGCTGGCAGTTTGCTAGTTATTACATAAACATAGTACGAAGTTTTGATTTTTTGTCTCTCTACAGAATATTTTTTAGTTATCTATCTCTCAGAGAATCAACAAATCAAAGATACTAAATAGTTGTAGTGACATAGATTATTTTATTTCGTTCTTACGAATTTGTGAAAACTATTAAATAAAATATAAATAAATCTACATTCACGCCGTGTGGTATCCGGCTGAATAGAATAGTACCACCCTCATTTCTTACCGAGGTGTCGTAAAAGGCGACTAAGGTAAGTCGACCCGTCGTGTGGTATCCGGTTGAGTAAAATAGACCACCCTCTTTCTTACCGAGGAGTCGTAAAGTACGACAGAGGTAAGTTGACGTCAGGCAGGCGGCGGTCGTAAAATACGTAGCCAAATCACATGACAACATGTTTGTAACATGTTGTGCCGACCCCACTTAGAGTGGGATAAGGGCAGGAGGATGATGATGATAAATAAATCTACATTCAAACATTTATTTGTGTTAATGTTTTTTTTATATTTTTAAATATTTTGTACATAAATATTGATTCAATTTTGTTATTTAAGCAAACTATAACAATGTATGTGGGTCAACGCCATACATTTCGATTCTTCTGCTTTCGCCCGTAATAGTCTGTTATCGCGGATTAAAGCAAAATAATTTTATTACTACTTTTGTATTATGGATCTGCGCAAAGTAACGCCTTTTTAAAAATAAATTATGCTTAATTAATGCTGAAACGAAACTAATTTATACAAAGCAATAGACAATAGACAGATGACGTCATTAAACACCATCGGAATAGACATTACGTGCCTTATTTTATAACAGCAAGTGTTTAGTTCATACTTGTTCATAATAGCAAGACCATATCAAGTATAGGTCAATGAACTATCAATTTACTGATGATGTATTATATTAGTATTTTTCCGTCGTGTGGTATCCCGCTGAATAAAATAGACCACCCTCATGCTTAACGAAGTGTCGTACCTAAACGGCGATTAAGGCAAGTTGACCTAGCCGTATGATGTGATGACATGTTGTGCCGACGCCACCTAGAGTGGGATAAGGGAAGAAGAATGAATGATGAATTTAGAAAAAAGTATAAAAAAACAATTTAGTTTGTCAGAGAGCTAGCCTATACCTAATCTACATTAGGTATTATACATTTATTACAACAATTAATACAACACAAAACAATTTAAACAATTATTATACATTTTATAATATGTATACATATTATAAAAGCTTCCCAAAAGCTGGCCGTATGTATATGATCGATTTTCTCATAATCTACTAAACAGGTTTATGTACGGATTTTACTAAGCGATATATATATACCTTGGTAAGAAATGAGGGTGGTCTATCCTACTCAGCCGGATATTCTTCTCTAAACTCAAGCTAATTTGTTTCTAGATTTTGTAACTTCATGAGAAATTGTTAAAACATACACGAACTATAATGTTCATAGTATTGCGATATAATAATGTTCCTTTAACTATACTAGGTTATCAGTTATCTGGGAACCCTCCTCACTTACTATAAAAGGCCGTGTCTCAGTTTATTAAGGACGAAGTGAGCTATGTTCTGACAGGGGTACTAAAGCTCTCGTCAAACAGACAGCGATACAAATTGGTATTATTTAGAAGATAAGAATGTGTGGATATAGCTCTCTTTGAACCTGTACAAGACAGTAACGACTTAATGTAAATAATATAAAGAATTATATTTTTAAAAGAGCAACCGTCGAGTTTCTTGCTGGCTCTTCTCGGTAGGAACAGCTTTCCGAACCAGCAGTAGAGTTGACGATTCAAAAGCACTTGTTTACAAGTTTATTTGAATAAAGAATATTTTGAATTTGAATTTGAATTTGTAAATTTTTTGTATTTTTTTAATGTCCAAAAATAGGGATAAACCGATTTTTTCTCAATAATAACTTGATTACTCAATAATAATAGATCGATTTTATCCCCCAAAAACCGTTTAGCTTCAAACAAGACTGCGGTTGAATATTGTAAATAGCAAATGTTTAAAGGATTCGCCGCCGAGTTTTTGCTGGTTCTTCTCGATAAGAGCAACATTACAAACCAGTTGTATCTTTATTGAATCTAATTGATCATTGACGATTCAAATTTGCTTCTTAAAAGTTTACTTGAATAAAGATTATTTTGATTTGATTTAAGTAAAAGTTTTGTACCGCCTAAATTCGTTTTTGAAACTTTAGCTCGCTGTTTGTTTGACTCAAACTTTAATGGCGTCCGCCGCATACTCAAACCCGTTGCTGTTATTCAAACGAAGCGACTGCACTTGCCTTTTAACCCGGAGATGCTTTAAAAGCCATGGTTCTTAGATGGACTAACTCAATTTTAGAGGAAAATTTAGAGTAATTTTTGAATTTAGACTATAGTGAGTGGTATGGTCGTAGTTAATGTACAGAAACCAGCTATAAAAGAATAAATAATATAATATATCAATCAACGAATAACATAAAAATATAATATAAAAGTTAAACAACTTCCCTTAAATAAATTCAAAACCGATCTTTATATAAATCTGTATGATATCGGAGACTTTTTACCTTAAATTACCTTTAATAATTTAATTTAACTCAATTATTTTTAATATTTTAAATTTGTGTGTGTTTGTTATGTAATTTATTTAAATTTTCACATTTGTAAATTTGTTTTAATAATTTTTTGGACATTTATCAATATTTATATATCATTCATAATATCAATTTATGTTGTAAAGTTATTATTCTCGCTATTTTTTTTTTTTTAATAATTGTATATTTCAGCACAAGCTTTAAGAAGCTTTAAGCTTTTTTAAGAATATTGGTGGAGCATGAGAACATTTTTTAAAATTTGTTTAAATTTAAGTCATCCTCATAACCATGTTCCAAGGAAATGTATTAAATAAATAAATAAATATGCTCAGGTATTCAATAACGTATCAAGTCCATATGTGGGCCCTTATTTATAAGTTCGTTATGCGGCGTTATAGCGCCGTCACCTTTAAACTATAGGCCAACCGTTTAACTTAGTCCTCGTGTGTGGGATACAAGGGTGCAGAGGTATTATGAGAATGGGGACTAAGGTAGATACGGGCCGCGAGCACTCGTAGCGTGATATACAAGACCCCATGTTCCCCGCACGCGAGGACTGAGTTAAGCGGTTGGCCTGATGAGGCCTATGGCCAGCGTTGTAAGTGTAACAGGTCGCTATTTATTTTTAACAAATAAGTTTGGAATTTTTATTTATATTCTGTATAAAATCGTAGGCATTAGGACATTAAATAACTTGACGATAGATAGCCTTGTTTTGTTGTTTCCCACTAAACAAAAGTCGAGCAAACTTTTGAGGAAACCATGTTTGTTACCTCAATGCAAATTCGAAATTGGGACTTAAAATGTATTGAAGTATAAAAAGTATTCGACCCACAAAGCCTTATTGGTCCTTGATATATGAAATAGTAAACTACCTCTTAACACCTCAGTTGACACATTTTATCTACGATGTGTTCGGCCCTTAACTTTAAAAAAAAACACTATCACATGACCATACCTTTTCTTTATTATCTAAATATTCTAAATATTCAACTGCAATCAAATATAGACCTAAAATGTTGCAAAGTAAAATTCTATTTTCATCAACAACTTCAGTTATTTAGGCTTCTTTTATAGTTTTGTTCATAAAAAAGGTATAGGACTTACAAACAGTGGCCCTGTTATTGTAAAATGATCGTTAAAAATTTACTATTAAGACTTAATTTCAATCGATACGTTGTGGTATTTAAGGTACTTTGTAATGCCAGAAGGCACCAGCGGCACGTGGCTAAAGGGCCATCTGCTTTCCAATTAGGACCTTTGTGATTCTTTTCGTTTGTTTTTCTTACAACTGAAGAATAAATAGAATTTTGTGATGGAATGTTCATTCAGATAACATCTATTGATTGATTATATATTCTTACAGGAATATAGGCTATGTTCCTTTCTAATAGGGAGAAATAAAGGTTGCTTAGTATATGAATAGATTGCAAAACACAGCTGGTAAAGTTTAGTAACCGCTTTTGGTATTCTGTAATTCATCAGGATAAAATGTGTTTGGGATGATTGTGTATAAAAAAATATTCTATTCGACACTCGTATACTGGCTTCTTTTATGCGATAGGGAACAGCTGTTCGTAGAATGTAATGCGTAGTGCAAATTATGCGGGTAGAATTTTATATTGGTCCGTGAGCCCAGGTGTTTTTGTTATGGATGAACGGCTAAATAATTCAACTTCTCAATATATGTGTAGAAAATAAGACGTCCATGATTCTGAGTGGGATAAGGGCAGCGCTTATCCCACTCTAAGTAGGGTCAGCACAAGATATTTTTAGCATGTTGGTAAATAATTTGGATTGTTAATTTAAATTTTAGTTCGTATATACATATTTTATTTATTTATTTATTTATTGGCACGTCAACAGTTAATAGGCCAAGAAAACAGAATACAGGTCAACAAAAAATTTAAAAGCTAGCCTACTTACTAATAAAAGGTGTGAAACAACATTTATAAACTTAATAACAAAAACTAAACAAATATTTGAGATCAAAATAAAAAAAAATTAATTTTAAATAAGTCTAAATTAAATATAATGTTAACACTAAAAATAAAAAATAAAATAAATGAGAAAAAAGAGTGAATATGAAAATTATTATGAAAAAATACTATGTCTCTTATCTGAATTTGGTTGCAGTATTTGATGTTTCCATTGCAAACACGTATCCTTGAAAATATCAATTTAATATTTATATGGAAAATCATTATAGATACTTTAGAGTCTGTTAGTTAGTTTAAATTTAGTTAGTCTAAATTTAAAGTTATAAAATAAAATATTAGTATTATATAATAAAAGTTAGTTTAAATTTAGTTTTTATCAAAATCAAAATCGAAATAATCTTTGTAGCGCGAAGTCAGCGGATCTCATATATCCGTATAAGTAGTCGCTAATCAATAAGCAAACTTGTTAGACGTATCCATAATAAATCTATCTTCACCTGCCTTTCTTTAATTTCGCGCAACATCAAAAAAAGTAACAACCACATAGTACCTACCCCACACTGGTGACCCCGACGTGATATGAACACGCAACCTTCTGATCTGGAGTCAGATAAGCTATTCAAATAAGCTCTTTCAAGCACTATCGTCAAGGATCAATATGATTAATGAAGCTACAACTGGTTCAGAATGTTGCTCTTATCGCGAAGAACCAGAAAGAAATTCGGCGGTCAATCTTTTAAACATTTTCAATTTTACATTATTAAACCGCTGTTCTGAGCTGTATGAAGCTGAAAGGATTTTCAAATCCAGGCTTTTTTATCATACAAATAATCTTCAATATTGTAATATGCTTAACGTATAAGTACAACTCTTATACTTAACTTACTTAACTTAACATATTTACTTACTCTTATGTATGTTGTAACCTTACCATAACAAATTTTACTTAAGTTCGACGCTTACCTGGAACAGAATAAAATTATTTATAAATAAATAAGTAAGCAGGTTACAAAAAAATATGTACACAAAAAAAACAATATTTTTTTACTGACTACTCGCCAAGACACTAAATAAAAATGCTTTATCTCTCCTTCATCATCATCCTCTTACCCGTATCCCACTCAAAGTGGGGTCGGCACGATATGTTACAAACATGTTGTCACATGATTTGGCTAAGTATTTTACCTTACCCTAGTCGTATTTTATGACACTTTGGTAAGGAATGATGGTACTATTCTATTCAGCCGGATACTACACTGCGGGTCGTCTTACCTTGGTAGGTTTTTACGACACTTTGGTAAGACATAAGGGTGGTCTATTCTACTCATCCAGATACCACCCGGTGGGTCAACTTACCGTAGTCGTAAAATACGTAGCCAAATCATGTTACAATATGTTTATAACATGTTGTGCCGATCCCATTTAGACTAGAATAAGAGCACCAGGATGATGGAAGTTTATGTATAAAAGTAGAAAAGAAGGCAAAATCTCTATATGTATTTGTTTTTGAATTCATCAATAAATAAAGTGAATTGAAGCGTGAGAAAATAATTCAGCACTGACGATTGTGTGCGAATAAAAAGCGAATTATATATTTTTTTATATACTTAGTTCACTTCTAGTCTGTACAAATAAATAAAAATAAATCACACATCATCAACACCCGTGTTGAAAGTTTTAAATATCTCAATGATCGACCAGCTGTCTGTATAAAGTGCTTCAATGTTTATAATTATTTAGCTTTAGGTGACCATCTATTGTATATTACGTTACAGGACAAAGAAAACCTAAATGATCATCTGCCCTTATCCCACTACAAATGAGGTCACATTATGTAGGTCCGTATTATACCGGCCGCCTGTCTGACGTCATCTTATCTTTATCGTATTTTACTACACCTCGGTAAGAAATCGGCTGATGTATTCTACTCAACCAGATACCTCATTGTGGGTCAACTTACCTTAGTCGCTTTTTACACCTCGGTAAGAAAGCGGCTGATGTATTCTACTCAACCGGATACCTCATGGTGGGTCAACTTACCTTAGTCGCCTTTTACACCTCGGTAAGAAATGAGAATGGTCTATTCTACTCAGCCGGATACTACACGGCTTAAAGAAAAGCTAAACGATAGAATGTAAAAAAAGAAGGAACTTACTACAAGATCCGGCTAATATCATAGAAACGAAAGTTTGTATGGGCGTTTGTTTGTAGCATTTTAACATTTTTAAATATCTGTATAACCTGTACTTATATAGACTTACCTACGTCACCATTAGAGATATAAGTATGTCAAAGCCTAGTATGACAGATAGACTAACATTAAAAGAGGGGCGAGACGATTGTTGAGTTTACGATACTGAATGTGTGTATTGCGGTAGTGATGGTGATTGGTAGTGCCTGGTTTTTTCAATTTGCATATATGAGGTACGATACAGGTAAGTCCACTCTGCATTTAGCATTATATAATATTTTATATTTACTTTATTGCGGATTATAGCAAAATAATATAATTATTATGTTTCTTACTTTTATTGTTAACACACAACTTATCCTTATGGATTACAGTAAAATCATTTTATAGTTATGACTACATCTAAAAACTCTTAATAAAGGACATATACTGCAAAAGTTTTGAACCATTAACTCAGTAGCTCGTTAAATGTAGATCTGTCCTACATACTGCATGACACCTGGTCACAGTAATTTAGTTTCCAACGAAAGTAATACTTTCGAACGAGTTGTATGTTTGTTGTATTCATTTCCTGTACGTCTAAACATGTTACCTTATATCGAATGTTCAATTACTACCACTGGTTTTTAATTGATATCCATATTATTGATTGAAATTCCATTAGGGTCTCTCCACACTTGCAAGGTAACACATTTTTTAGCCAGAGCGATGTCAGATTTTTCCAATTTTAAGTGCTTAACGTTATGTTTCTTTTGTCTCGCGTGCATCTTGGGTGCTCTCCTCAAGGCCTCTCACCTGGAAGTGTAACCTCTTATCCTAGCAAGACCTTCCAGACCTTAATTTTAAAAACTATTAAAAGAGGCTGATCCAGAAAGCCTACTATACTATATACTGTTGAGGATTACTTAGAAGATAAGAATGTGTGGATATAGCTCGCTTAGACCATGTACAAGACAGTAATGACTAAATGTAACTAGTCATAAGAAATATATTTTTAAAAGAGCAACCGCCGAGTTTCTTGCTGGCTCTTCTCGGTAGGAACAGCTTTCCGAACCAACAGTAGAGTTGACGATTCAAAAGCACTTGTTTACAAGTTTATTTGAATAAAGAATATTTTGAATTGGAATTTGATCTTAATGCTTGGACTTTATTCAGGCTTTAAAGCCTATATATCGCCTTTTAATAATAATCGTTTATAACTTGAATTATATATAATAAGCTGTGGTAGCCCAGCAGTAACACAGTGCGCCTCTTTCGAGGAGGTCTAGGGTTCAAACCCGGGGCAGGCACCAATGAGTTTTCTAGTAAAAACTTATGTGTCTAATTGATAATTGCAATTTATCACACGCTTTTCGGTGAAGGAAAACATCGTGAGGAAACCTGCATATCTCTAGAGAATTCTGGTGATATGTGTAACCTACCAATCCGCATTGGAGCAGCGTGGTAGGTCTCAGCTCCAATCCTTCTCTCCAAAAACGGAGAGAAGAGGCCTATGCCCAGCAGTGGGATAGTAACAGGCCGTTACTTACTTGAAATATTAGTACATTAGATAGACAATGATAACGTTTCTCTCATTTCGCAAAAAAATTGCATGGACATTAAAATTAATTAAACCTAAATTTAAAAATTAAAATCCATTGTTAAAATTAATACAAATAATACAAAAAAATAACCATAGTTTTACAATGGTAAAAAAATATAGATATATTAAAATGTCAGTTATACAAGTAATTTCATTAATTATGTGTAAATATTTCGTCATTGTCAATTAGAGATCATTAGAATTTAAAAAATCTTTGACTAAAGTAATAATAAAATTATTTTCCTATAATCCACGACGACCAAAATCGCAAAGCTTTGGGCTTTGCGATTTTGAGAGTCGTGGAATCTATCTCCTGACGATGCTTCGTTGCGGGGCGAAACGATTGTTGAGTTTGTGATAGTGAACGTATATAGTGCTTGTGTATCATGGTGGCGGTGGTGGAGGTTTGTGCATGTGTTTTTTACGACTCCTGCATGTATCAGGTATGATAACCGATTGTCCACTCTTCATTTAGCATTATATATATTTTCTATTTTACTTCATCGCGAATTATAGCAAAATAATTTTATTATTACTTTTGTATTATGGATCTCCGCAAAGTAACGCCTAATTTTATAAATCTTTGACTGCATAATAACATCTTAAATTAAGCAAATAATAGAAATGTATGTAACTAGTCAGAATAAAATAATAATGTCATATAAATTAATATTAAAAATCTCATTATATATTACAATTAACTAAAAGTTCATTAATATCATAATAACATTCTTCCCAAAGGTAATTAAATAATTTAATTTTATATCGTCAGAGAGCTTATTATGTAACGTTATGCATACATATGCATGACAATATAACGTTATATAATTACATACATACATTTTTTTTTGGAACAAAAAATTTCGAGAGATCTATACAATATATTAAATTGACTCATCGTCAGAATAGTGTTGCCTTTACCACTTAAAAAATATATGTTCTTCGATAATTAAATAAGGTCCAATTAAATAAAATTTATTTGAATTAGATAATGATGGATCGCAAGCAAAAGTTGATAATGCAAATGTCATAGATAGTAAAAGTACTGTTCTAAATATGAAATTATTGAAGTTTTATATTTATCAAAAGAACTCGTGAAAGTAGTGAATGTATCTGAGAAAATTTCAGTTAAAAAATTGGTTCAACATTAGTTCTCATATTTTGAAATTTAAATATAGAACACTCTACATGATTCTACAGGACAAATATTTGACAATGTCACTTAAAGCATTGCATTCTCCGTTTGTGTATTAGTAGATTATGATACTGTTGCATAATCATCATTAACAGCCCACTTTAGTCCATTGCTGGACATAGGCCTCTCCAATTATTCGCCACTGAGCCCGATCCGATGTTGCATAATAAGGCGAGTTTTATTATAGTATCACACGAGTGTTATAAGACCAAGTTATGTACAGTGTCATATACTACTTTATCTACTCTTATACTATAATACATAAAACAATATTTAAAAAAAACCAAACTTTGTTTAAATATTGAAAAGATTTTTAAAATGTCAAATGTTAGCGCCAAAGCGCAAACATCGATTGCGCATGCGTGATGCGTCACCACAGACTCGTTCATTGAAAGATTTTTTAAGGTATATTTTCAACTTCTTTGGTCCAGCGGGAGGTTTAGGGTTTTTGGGTATAGGTTTATCGTTATAATTAAAAAGTTCTATTATGATACAGGTGTCCATACAAGACCTGTATCGTAATAAAAGTTTTTAATTTTTTTTTTTGGCCTGTACGTAATGTTTGTCATAAGAATTTTGGTTTCGGTTTTATAATCGTTGTATTATAGTATAAGAGTAGATAAAAAAATTAAAGTAAGTCGAATTTTAATAATGGAACACTTTACTTATAATTATTAGTCAGTTCTGTGATGATATTCTTATTTCTACATTGCATTCTACAGTTTTCTTTTTTAAAAAGCAGTGTATTTCTTATCGAAATGTAATTCAAATATGGAATACGTTATTTATTATTCAAAAGCAAGTTCTTTGATGATGTTCTTATTTATACATTGTATTTTCCAGTTGTGTATTTCACTGAATTATTTATTAAACTGTTATTTAAATACAGAACACTTGATTACTGATTCCACAGGCTAGTTCTTTGACAATGTCAAATACAATATATAAATAAGAACTATTTACATATTGCATTTTACAGTTGGGTAATTAAAAAGTGTTCCATATTTGAATTTTGTACGTCATTATTTTCAGATAAAAAAGCTGTGGTAGCCCAGCGGTAACACCGTGCGCCTCTTTCGAGGAGGTTTAGGGTTCAAACCCCGGGCAGGCACCAATGAGTTTTCTAGTAAAACTTATGTGTCTAATTGATAATTGCAATTTATCACACGCTTTTCGGTGAAGGAAAACATCGTGAGGAAACCTGCATATCCCTAGAGAATTCTAGGGATATGTGTAACCTACCAATCCGCATTGGAGCAGCGTGGTAGGTCTCAGCTCCAATCCTTCTCTCCAAAAACGGAGAGAAGAGGCCTATGCCCAGCAGTGGGATAGTAACAGGCCGTTACTTACTTTTTACTTACTTATTTTCAGATCACCATATTAATCGTTTCACAAGTCAGTTCTTTGGACATGTTCTTATTTAGACATTGCATTCTCCATGTATTGTGTAATAAAAATACACCTGCGCAGAAACCCTTCTCAGCACTGTCACATTATTGCATTTTGTTTATCTGATTAAGTTGATTTGTCAGTGACAACTGACCGGAAATATACATTTCCGCTTAACAAATGTAATAATAAATTTCTATATATGTGATTATTCACTTTCGATTATTGTGAATCGTTTTCAACATTGTAAACATAATCAATAGGATATCTATTTCATGAAACTGTAATGATGACATAAGTAATGATTTTAATTTTTGGTGTTTCCTTGTTAATCATTTTTCATATAAAGTCTCAGTCTTTATTCTATTTTTTCAACCGATGCACGTGCACTGCTGGACATAAGTCTCTTTAAGGGATCTCCACACCACCATATTGTGCCCCTTGTATCCAGCGACTTTTGTTGCAAAGGTACGAAATTAGTTTCTCGATTTGGGTATGAGATTCTTTAATAAAATTCCGCAATCAATAGCTTTAGCTTTGCGATTTGCGAAATGGCTTTGCAATTACAGCAGTTTAGAAACTATCAAAGAGCGGCTGAGACAAAAAGCCTACTATACTATTGAGGATTATTTAAACGATAACAATGCGTGGATATAGCTACTGTCCGACCCTGTACAAGATAGTAATGACTTAATGTAACTAGTAAGTATTATGTTGAAAAGAGCAACTGCCGAGTTTCTTGCTGGCTCTTCTCGGTAGGAACAGCTTTCTGAACAAGCAGTAGAATTGACGATTCAAAAGCACTTGTTTACAAGGTGAATAATTTTTTTTGAATTTATAAGATGCCCTGTCGTTTAGGTCATGTTAGATGTTGAGATTTATCTAACTAAGACAAATAGGTGCTAAATAGTCCGATCGTGACTAAATGACTTACGTACCAGTTTATTAGTCCATGCCTACATTGTTATTTGTTTTTTTCCACATACTTGTCAAATTACAGTATCCATCGTCCTTCCTTTCACTTATTTATTACATGTTACGTGACAGGTTACTTAAGTTATTTATTACACTTCGTATGCTATCAAAGTTATAAATAAATCAACGTTTGACACAGTCGTTTTGTAAACCGCTAGGTGTAAGCGGTGTTAATTGTAAAATATTTTCCACCAGTTAAACTCGTTCGTATTTCGTTTTAAAATAATATGATAACTAATAAAGTAAAGGTAAATATGTTAGCGCACACTATATACAATAACACGATATAATAGGAATACCACAATTCCCGTTCCGAGATGCACTCCTCTTGAATGACGAACAAAGACTCCCTGTCACTGAAACGTTTTATCAATAGGAAGACTCTACCGGAAACAACAACGGTACAGTGTTGTCGCCATTTGAATCAAGAGGGCGTAATACTCTTGTTTCATGACTGTGTTGCTATAAAATACAAAGCGGACGTCATTGGCAACAACACATTTTAATCAAAAAGGGCGCGATACTCTTGTTTCATGACTGTGTTGCTATAAATTAAAAAAGCGGAAGTCATTGGCGACAACAAATATTTTTTTTTCCAAGTCCACAGAATGAATTTTAATACGGTTTTTTTTTATCGATAAGTCCACGATAGCATTTCTCTATTTTTTATGGTTAATTCACAATAACTAATAACTTTTATGTTAAAATTTCAGTTAAATATATTACGATATTTTTATTGCTTCCTTCTGTTCAGTATTAATTTGTATTTAAATAAATACGTTCGACAGTTTTATAACAGTAGTAGAATCAAATAAATGCTTTAGATATATATATATTAAAATGATAGTATTATACAGTTAAATAAATATTATTGCCGAACATGACATGTCGCCGTAATTCAATTTTGGTAGCGAGTGGACATAATACGCACATCGACTTGCTGAACACTCAATGTTGTATGCATTCTTTTTATCTAAATATTCTTAGGTAGGTATTTTTATTTCTTTAATTCCATTGTAGTTTTATTAGTATTTTTAAACTCAAAATAAAATAAAAGGATTTACGCGGAAAATTTTTGTAACATTAATTTATTCCCGGGCGAAACCGCAAGCAGATCTAGTACTACATAAAACGATGTCCCACACATAAAATAATAAAAAAATGTAATTAGACACACTATAAAGGAGTCATCATCCTCCTGCCCCTATCCCACTCTAAGTGGGGTCGGCACAACATGTTATAAACATGCTGTCACATGATTTGGCTGTATTTTTACGCCCGGCCGCCTGCCTGACGCCAACTTACCATAGTCGTATTTTACGACACCTCGATAAGAAAGAGGATGGTCTTTTCTACTAAACCGGATACCACAGAGTGGGCCAACTTACCTTAGTCGCCTTTTACGACACCTCGGCAAGAAATGAGGGTGATACTATTCTATTCAACCGGACACCACACGGCTATACACACTATATAGAAGTATTTTTTATAGTGTGTTTTTAATAATAGCCTCCATTAGCGTCATTAATATTTATACGTTCGTTATCCGGGTAATTATTTAAAACCACTTTTAAAGTAATTAATTAATTGATTGCGACGCACCAATAACCCCTGCGGCGGTTGTACGCCATCACTAATATGGAGAAATGAACATGTTTAAAAATAATTTATCGTAGATATATATAGTACCTAATAACATGTATTAATTTCTGTCATGATATTTGTATTACTTTTAAAACGAGAAATATTTTTATATATAGATAGCCCAGCGGCAACACCGTGCGCCTCTTTCGAAGAGGTCACAGATTCAGACAAATGATTTTTCTAATAAAACTTATGTGTCTTAATGATAATTGCAATTTATCACACGTTTTTCGGCGAAGGAAACAGCGTAGGACACCTGCAAATCTCTAGAGAATTCTGGGGATATGTGTAACCTACTAATCTACATTGGAGCAGCGTCGTAGGTCCTAGCTCCAATCCTTCTCTTCGAAAAAAATGGAAAGAGGAGGCCTAGTAACAGGCCGTTACTTTACTTACTTTTAAAATACGACTTAAGCTGCGAAATGGGCTTATAAAGGGTGCATACCGCTTTTTTATATATATCGTCTTTCTCCTGCCCTTATCCCACTCTAAGTGGAGTCGGCACGACATGGTTGTAATATGATTTGGCCAGGTATTTTACAACCTGCCTGACGTCAACTTACCTTAACTTACCTTATGGGTGACAGACAACTGGTAAATAACTTTAATTTTAAATAAATACACCGATACTCGAAGAAACAATATATTGATTTTAAGTAAATGTTTTCCCTCGACGGGAATCGAACCCGTGAACCTTGGAGCTCGGCAGAGTCACTACCACCTGCGCAATTAAGCCAGCGCAAAGAAAAATAAAACAAATATATTTTTGTATATTTATGTCGTGTGATATACTTTTGTATAAAGATAATTTTGGATAAAACGTGACCCAACAACCCTCATCAGAGCATCGTGGGGGGTCTAATCCCTCTTCCCAGTGAGTGAAGACGGCTTTACTTAGCAGGGGACATAGATAGGCCATTATTTTACTTTTTCTTTTTAAAATTGAAAGCCAACCGAACCGTTTTATCGTCTATATTAAGTTAATAGATAAAAAAGTTTAATCATAAAAGTTTTGTCGTAAACCAACGTAAAACTGGTCTGGATTTCAAGAGATGTTGGTTTTTGTGAATATTACTGGTATTTTCTATGCATATTCCTAAAAAGATTATTAGCAATAATCAAAAGTATACAAATCGATGGATATACGAGAGGTCACAAAAAGCTTGTGATTCCTCTATCGCGACTCAGCAGAGTTAGCAACTCATTCGTTGGTCTCGGCACTCGTTTCTACAATAACTAACAAAAGTAAAATAACAAAAGTACGTAAGTTCCGCGCAATCAATTTTAGCTCTACCAATACAGCAGTTTAAAAAAACTATTAATAAAAGGCTAATATAGAAAACCAACTATCTATTGAGGATTACTTAGATGATAAACATGCGTGGACATAGCTACTCTTCGACCCTGTGGAAGGCAGTAATAACTAAATATGACTAGTAATAAGAATAACAGCCGCCAAGTTTCTTACTGGCTCTTCTCAGTAAGAACAGCTTTCCGAACTAGCAGTAGAGTTGTCTATTCAAAAGCACTTGTTTACAAGTTAACTTGAATAAAGAATATTTTTAATTTGAATTAAATTCCGCAATACATATTACACTTATCTACAGAAAAGTTAAAATTAAGTGTAACATTATGCATATATGTAAAGATTACACAATTAAAGATTACAAAAGTAATAATAAAATTATTATTCTATAAAATAATTTTATTATTACTTTTGTATTATGGATCTTCGCAAAGTAACTATTATTCTATAAATTAAAATTGGAGATTATTTAAATGATAAAATGCTTGGATTTTAAAATCCTTAATACTGCGGTTTCATTACGTAGAAAGTATTTAAAAACATTGACTGCCAAGTTTCCTGCTGGTTTTTCTTAGTAAGAGCAACATTCCGAAACATTTGTAGCTTTATTAAACCTAATTGAACATTGACAGTTCGAAAATCTAAAAAAATATTATTTGAATAAAAATTATTTTGGCTTTGATTGACTTTGATTTGAAGACTGAATTACGTACTTACTATATCCTACGACTTAGTTCAATTACAAAAGCGATTTTGTCGTGGAGTCTTCCTCCTGATGATGCTTTGCTGCGGAAAAGGTCCCGGAAAAGGTCTGGTGCTCCCGATCCATCGATTAGCGGAGGAAGGGGGCATTTTAGAGAGGCCCTGACCCAGTTGCGCACTCAGGGGCTTAGAGTTTCTGCTGGCGGGGATGGGGTAATGTTTACGACGGTACCCTGTCCCCGCCAGCAGCAGCGTAGTGGAGCGCTATCAGGTTATTAGTTGGTGAGAGTCAGACATTTACCCTCTCGTCTTCATCGGACAGTGATGACCCTTAATGGGTTTCCTAACAAAAAAATGGGTACTAATCGCGTGAGCACCTGGCCTTAAGGAGTCTCTCATGTAACTCAATACCTCAGAAAAGATACCCCCTACAGGTCATAACACAGTGACGTGTATAATAAGGTATTTACTGCCGTCATTAGAGGACTTGAGAGGACACAATAAAATAGTTAATTTACCGATATAAACTCTGGTCAAAGTTGTTTTGAGTGCTATCATATACGTGTTTATTAGGCGCAGTTATTTTTATGACCTTTTTGTTGCATCTCGAATTTTGGTCTCGTAAATTAAATGACCCTCGTTAATGGGTCGGTTTTTGGTTAAATATTATATATGAATTTATCAAATCCAAAACTCACCGAATGCACCGAAATTCAATAATTTGCGTGATTTGTAGCTTATTCTAATTAATTACTATACTATTATAGAATTTGATATTAGCATCATTCTTCTACCCTTATCCCACTCTTAGTGGGGTCGGCACAAAATGCTATAAACATGTTGTCACATGTTTTGGTTTGATATTTCACGACCGGCAGCCGGCCTGACGTCAATTTACCTTAGTCGCCTTTTACGACACCTTGGTAAGAAATTGGAGAGGTCTATTCTACTCAGCCGGATTCCACATGGCGGGGCAACTTATCTTAGTCGCCTTTTACGACACCTCGGTAAGAAATGAACGTGGTCTAATCTACGAGTTCTCAGCCGGATACCACACGTTGGGTCAACTTACCTTAGTCGCCTTTTACGACACCTATGTAAGAAATGGAATGGTCTATTCTACTCAGCCGGATACCACACGGCTTTTTTTATTGTAAGAAATATACGCCATACAAGGATGTGGAAAAAGTGTAACAATAACAAACAACAAAACAGAGCCGGAGCATATTTCTTACGATTCTTAAGAACAAAGCATGCCCATAACAGAATAATATTGTTTTTCCTATTGCATCAAATACGAATGCATTTCTAAAATAAACAATCCAACATCCATACCCTGCTTGTTTGTTTGATTAATTTAAAGTGAAAAGATTGGAAACAATCTGGCTGCCATCGACAGAAATAACATGTCCCCATGTGTGGTCGTTGTTACATATTTAGAATGTTTACTTTGTGCACGTTTACCATACGCAATATCCATATCAATGGTACAACTGATTCTTATTTTAAAATGAGTTTTTGACTTTAATAAGCCCAAGTAACCCTTGTGTAAGATATTATTGGATATGAATGTATTATTATTGTCGGGAACGGGAGTCAAATATCATCTCTTTGGTTTTTAATAACGGATATACTGACAACGCGATAATCGCGTGACCAATAGAAAGTAGGGGCTTGTTTGTGGCTGTATCATGAAACAGGGTGTTAGACGATATTATTACTAGTCATGATACCATGACAGGTCGATAAGATTGTGTTGAGTAATGGGGACTTGTACTTAAATATGTTGCTAATTTGGTATTTGGGCTCAAAACAGAAATAACATGTCCCCATGTTACATATGTAGAATGTTACACACAAGTTTACCATGTTAATGTCGATATCGATTTAAAAACTGATTCTTATTTTAAAATTAGTTTTTTAATTTTAATAGAAACATTTCAATTATATTTTCCGTTTGTTTATTCAATTTAGGGTTTTGTATAAACACTATAAAATGTTTTTTTTTTATCTTTTGCTAATTATACCTCTGAGTCTTTTGTTGTAATGGAATAAGATTCTACTAAAATTCTATCATCTGTCATCATCTTATGACGGATTCAAAAAATATTATAATTTTTAGTATGAAGTGAAATATAACGGGGATTGTCTCATCCTGACATCTGTACATTGTAACCTTTAATACCTACTAATAATATTATCTATGCCAAAGTCTTGACAAGTCATGAAATTTGGCACAATTACTGCTTAGTTAAAAATTTAAAAAGAAAGTGCCGGGTAACGTGTGGGAATCGATCCCAGGTTTTGAACTTTTTTAGTCCGTACGTCATCATTAGACTATTTGGCAATTGCAATTTATCACACTCTTTTCAGTGAAGGAAAACATCGTGAGGAAACCTGCATATCTCTTGTAAAACTTAAGGGATATGTGTAACCTGTCAATCCGCATTGGATTGACGCGATGGAGCGCGGTAGGTCCAACACTTCTCTACAGAAATGGAGGGAGGAGGCCTACAGCAGTGGGATAGTAACAGGCCGTTACTTACATTAGATGCCACACACAAACGATATAATTTTAATTTGTCCCACTTAAACCATAGCTGATCTCAATTGCCGTTCCCAAAATATGTGACAATTTCCAAGAGTCGGCATAAAGGGTGATTATCGTTGTTTGTGAGCGGTGACCCAAATTCATGGTACATTAGCGTTACACAGAAGCTGTAATTTAATAGCGTCACTGATTTGGTGTAACGGAGGTATTTGTGTTTCCAATTCGTTATTTATCTAATCGTCTCTATTTGTAACAGTAAAATTTAAAAAAAAAATTCTCTTCTATGTTTACTTGTCTATGTCAACAATATATTCATCATCCTCTTGCCCTTATCCCACTCTAATTGGGGTCGGCACAACATGTTACAAACATGTTTTCATATGATTTGGCTACGTATTTCACTACCGGCCGCCTGCCTGACGTCAACTTACCTTAGTCGTATTTTACGACTCCTCGGTAAGAAAGAGGGTGGTCACTTCTATTAAACCGGATACCACACAGTGGGTCAATATACCTTAGTCGCCTTTTACGACACCTCAGTAAGAAATGAGGGTGGTACTATTCTATTCAGCCAGATACCACACGGCGTTATGTCAACAATATACTAGTAAAGTAAAAAAAAATAACGGCCTATTGCTATCCCACAGCTGGGCATAGTCCTCCTCTCTCCGTTCTTAGACCCTCCACGGTCCAATTCGGATTGGTAGGTTACACATATCTCCAGAATTCTCTAGAGATATGCAGGTTTTCTCACGATATTTTTCTACAAAGCGTGTCGCCATGTACCCTGATTGGTACATCACGAAACTGAGTCATCTTTCGAATGCACTGTATATAATATAACTGACACACATATTACAACTGCTTTATCTGAATAGCTACACGATTCTAATACTCATTATATGACTGATAGGTAATACAGGGTCTGGTCCCTTGCTGGTAGTACCCTCGGGGCTGTTCCCCGGACTTATACAACACGCGGGGTCTGTTCCCCGGACTTATACAACACGCGGGGTCTGTTCCCCGGACTGATACATCACACAGGGCTGTTCCCTGGACTGATACAACACACAGGGCTGTTCCCTGGACTGATACAACACGCAGGGTCTGTTCCCTGAACTGATATAACACACAGGGCTGTTCCCTGGACTGATACAACACGCAGGGTCTGTTCCCTGAACTGATATAACACACAGGGCTGTTCCCTGGACTGATACAACACGCAGGGTCTGTTCCCCTGATAGTGGCCTCCGACCTCTCCTACAGCCACCCCATGCCTCGCTTTACTTATCTGATTTAAACTGATACTATAAACCTCTGAATCCCTGTTACACACATAATACCAAATATAACTCTGAATACATAGCACAATAAGAGATTAATCTGAATCACTTACATAGTGTCACCAGTACTGCCACTAACACACTTCACAACAACCAAACCCGCGTCGCACGCTCGCTTATTATACCGGCTCGTTGCCCCCACTACTCCCTCCCCTCTGATGTCTTATTATTTATCTTATTTTATTTCGCGACTACCTACTGAATTCGCGACACTCCCCCCAGAGAAAAAAGAAAACAAAAGATTTGATTAACAGATCCCTTTAATCAGCTGAATTACACAGATTTATCTAAACAATTGATTATCTAATTTATACACCTTGAAACAAATTAATCATTAGCTGCGAAGTCCAAGACTTAATTTTTTCCTTCGCTTTGATTGCTGAGCAGCGACTAGGTCGTTTCTGGGCTGTTCCAGAATTCGAAGAAGAAGTTGGTGCCTCGCCGGTATCAACAGGGCCAATATCTAGTATTTCTAGATCTTCAGTCCTCTCACTATGAGACTGACCTCTTTGTACTGGTAATGGATTCACTTCGTCATCGACCTCTAATGGAAAAAGGTGACCTACAGAACGAGTCAACGTTTCTCCTGCTGATGTGACTACTTTTGCTACTCTTATCTCACCATCCAAACCCTTAACAAGTTCAGATATTGTGCCAACTTTCCATTTGATCCTATTACCATCTGCTTTTATCTGAACTTTCTCACCTAGTTTTGGTTTTCTGTTAACTGTAACTCTTGGTTGCCTGTGCTTATTACTTCGCTCTCTAAGACTGTTTAAATATTGACTGTTAAACATTTTAGCAAACTCCTGTATAATAATTTGTCCTCGTTTCCAACCATCCACTAAATTAGTTTTAGTTACAGTAGCAGACTCAAAAAGTTCACGATCAGATATATCGCTTAATATAGGTCCACCTACTCTTAAAAAGTCTGAAGGTGTTAACACATGTTCTGGTTCAACACCCACTATTGTCAATGGACGGGTGTTTAAGACTGCCTCGATTTCTTTCAAAATTGTATGCAACTGATTAGCTTTCAGTAAATGTTTATCTAATGTTCTCCTGAGACAATGCTTTACTAGTCCTATTAGCCGTTCATAAAACCCTCCAAACCATGGAGCTAATTCGGGTATAAATTTCCAGCGTATTTTATTTCGAATACAATAATCAGAGGACAAAACTTCTCCTGTTAGTTTAAACTGCGTAGCATTGTCGGATATTATAAGTTTAGGGACACCTCTTATTGCCACGAATCTTCTTATAGCTAACAAGCATTCTTCTGAGGATAAATCTTCTACAAGCTCCATATGTACTGCTCGAATAGTTAAACACGTGAATAAACATACCCAACATTTCTCTTTAGAACTGTTTATAAAAAGTGGGCCAAAATAATCCAAACCTGTATAATGGAAAGGCAGACTGTACGTAACTCTCTCTGGTGGCAGGTCAGGCATTACTGGTAACTTAAAAGGACCACCACCATATTTTAAACATTGTGGACACTTCTTAATTACTTTCTGCACAATCGTTCTTCCTTGAGGAACCCAGAATTTCCTCCTCAACAGAGCCAATGTATGAGATACTCCAACATGATAATTACTTTGATGCAAGTCATTTATTAATTTGTGTGTAAAGTCCGCTGTTTTGGGAAGCAGTATGGGCTCTTTCTGACTATGTGTCCAGTCGGTATATTGAAACCTTCCTTTGCATCGAAGTATGCCACTGTTATCCTTATACACTCCAAGAGATCGGGAAAAGTCAGTAATATCACCGTTCACTTCTTTCGGAAAATATTGAGCTTGAAGCTCCAATACCATTTTTAATTCTGTTTCATTATAATCATGTATTTCTGCAGAACAAGTCTTTTCTGTTTCTAATCCGGTGGTATTATTGTCAGGAGCTATGTTCGGGAGATCCTCCGCGGCCAAATTTATTTGAATTTCCGCCCTATTTTCCGGTTCGGGAAACCATTGTTCTGGAGGACTTAACAAAAATTCAGGACCTCTTAACCACCTATCATAAAATTCAGCTTGATCCGATCTAGTCCCTATATCAGCTGGTTTTTGTTTTCCCGGTATATATCTGATAACTAAAGTATTATCTTGCTTAATTTCCTTAATCCTTCGCGCAACAAACGGCGGTAATAGCTTATCAGATTTATACCAACTCTAAACAATTTGACTATCAGTCCATAAAAATTGACCAATAATTTCTACTCTCAAGACCTTAAGTACATAGCGTAAAAGTCTACTTCCAATAAGTACCCCCAACAATTCTAATTTTGGGATTTGTAAATTATTATGGTCCTTAACAGGCACTAATCTAGATTTGCCAATAACAAAACTGACAATATTATTAGTGTCCAAAGAACTACGCAAATATACGCATGCTGCGTAAGCGTCCTTCGAAGCATCAGCAAAACAATGCAATTCATGTTTTATTTTCTCCTTATTTTTTATATTTTTTATACCGCTTAAATAGTACCGCGGAACACAAATATTTTTAAGATATTGCAATGCTGTCTCTACTCTTTTCCACTCGTTAAATAAATAACTATCTAATTTACTATCCCATGCTATTTTTTCTTTCCACAATTTCTGAAAAAATAGTTTTGCTGGTAATAAAATTGGAACTGCAAACCCGCAAGGATCGTAAATTGAGGCAATTACTTTTAAAATACCACGTTTAGTACAAACTGAATCAAAATTGACTTTACTAATATCATAATTTAGCTGTAACATATCACTATCCTTACACCATATTAGTCCTAATACTTTGACAAATTTATTGTTTAATGCACGAAATCTCTGTGGTATAAAAGAAATAAACTCTTTAGAATTGGAATCCCAATCCCGTAAAGTCATAGATAAGCTGTTAAATGACTGTTTGGAAATATCATAAATCCTTTTGGCCTCTAAGACTGTTTCGGCGCCTGTTACTATATTGTCCACGTATATATCTTCTGCTATTTGTTTTGTTACTGAGTTATCTGACTTTGTTAAATGATATTTAATTGTTGCGTTAAGAAGAAAAGGGCTTGATATTACACCAAAGGGAACTCTACAAAAGCGCAAGTGTAAAATATTATCCCCACTCACTTTAGAGTTTATATTCTTCAGCCAAAGGAATCGCGTCACATCTTTGTCTGGTTCTAAAAGATCTAATTGTAAAAACGCCTTCTCAACATCAGCGATAATGCCAATTGAATGCTCTCTAAACTTTATAATTAGCCCGGTTAAATCTTCCAATAATAAAGGTCCTCTATACAAGCATTCATTTAGACTAAGATTTCCAACTGTTTTTGCCGAAGCATCATAAACAATTCTAATTTTACCCGGTTTATCACTACTAGAAACGCAGTGATGAGGAAGATAATGAACTAAACGAGACGTGGATTCTGAATCATCTTTAACAATTTCGATAATACCGTTCTGTAACTGTTCATGAATTATTGCATCATAAGATTTTATTGTTGAACTATCTAACCGTTTTAATAAGTTACTAAGACGACCACAAGCTAACCCAAAATTGTTCGGTAAATTAGGCGGATATTCAGTCCAAGGCCATTTGACATAATACCTTTCATCTTTAAATTTAATACTTTCATTGAATTGTCTGATTGCTTCCTCATCACGGCAACATTTAGGTGAGTCTGTAATTCCTATAGATTCAAGATCCCATAGTCTCTTAACATCATCAGTTTTTAATGGGAGGTCTGGTTCATTTAATTTATTATCAAAATTTCCGTTTGTTTGCAAATAAGTCAGAACTGAAATCTCATCGCGTGCTAAATTTTCATTAATTTTACCGGACCAAATCCAACCAAACTCTGATTCAACTAAGAAAAGGTCTGTACAAATCATTAACTTTCTATTAGACATGAAAGAATGATAATAGTCATTGCCAATTAGTACATCTATGTTATCCCTAGCAGAACCGTCGTCGGCTAACGTTAGATCTTTCAATTTACTATCTTCTAATAACTTATTTAAATCGCTACAAACTGAAAAGTCTATACCATTTGTAATATGAGGAACTACATTTGCGTAAATTTGCCGCGTAATACCAGTTCGAGTGGTTATAAGGAAATTGACTACAGGGATGTCAATTTGTTGTGGTGTTTTTTTCCCAAATGTAAAAATGGACAAATTTACATTTTCTACGACTGGTAAATTCAAACTATTCGCAACAGATGACGTTATATATGTCCGTTGGCTACCACAATCGAGTAATATCCTACACTGTACTTTTCTCCTTTTGTCATCTGTATTACTAATTGTAGCTAAACAAGTTTGTAATAACGTGGTATTCGTTTTTAAATTAACATGTAAGCTATTAGTTTTAAGCGCGTCTTTACCTGATAAAAACTTAGTCGGACATAACGCGCGATTATGTATACCGAATTTATTGCAATGCCTACACTTTCTTTTGGAACGACAACTGTCAGATCTATGCCCCTTTCCTAGACAATTGTAACACCGGTTTCCTAAACAAGATTTTCTTTCTTGTAAATCGTGCATTCATCATTAAAATGATTTTGTTCACAGAAAATACATTTTTTCGTAAATTTCTTTTTAGGTGGCTCTTCATCCCGATCAGATTTTTCAAGTACTCTTTTTCGCAAATATCTTTTAACTTTACTATTTTCATGTTGTTGGGTGCTATGCCGTCTGTAATCTATCCTAGGTAACCTCGCTGATGTGCCTGGAAGTTCACGTCGTTTTTTATATTCTTCAGTTCTAATATGTAAAGCATCGACTGTAAACTGATCTGGATCCCGTTTACTATCGCTCAGCACAGCTTCTGACTTTTGACATTCTGAATTCCTTTTCAATCTATTAGACATTTCTCTTGCCGAAATTATGTACTCTAAATTTTTTCTAATGATATCAATTGATTCATTTTCATCAGTAATCTTTAGCTTTAACTCATAAATTAAATCTTCCGGAAACTTTTCTATAATCATCACTCTTAGATGATTATGATTGACATCCTCTCCTAATGAACTTAACACTCTCAGATGTCTTTCTATCTCATTTAAAACAGAACGACATTCCTTAACTGATTTATTTGCTGCTTTTATCCTGTATAATGCAACATAATGAGCATCGATAATAGTGTTAGGCTTCCCATATCTTTCCTTCAACGTATTAATGGCTATTTGATAATTTTTATTAGTGGTATCTAACCCTTCTATTGCCTGTTTCGCATCACCTTCTAGAACTGATTGAAGAAATAATAACTTGTCCACTTCACTAATGTGACGATTATGCACATTCGATGAGAATTGATCCCAGAATTGGTACCACTTGAGAATATTTCCATCAAATTTAGCTAATTCCATACGCGGCAATTTATCAGAAATATTAAAATTATTTGCTGACGTCGAAATTTTCAATTTATATCGATTCTGCTTAATACATACATTTATCTCAGCAATTAAATTTTCAGCTTTAATTTGAGTCTCTGTATATTGCCTAACTTCTTCTAAATTTGGTTCTGTATCCAACTTACAAAAGTTCTGAATTTCCGAAACAAATCCCTCAGTTGCAATTTTTAATTTTAATTCTATTAACTCTAGTTCATTTAAATTCTCATCATTAAAATTTTGTTTTATTGCACACTGTCCTGAATCAATACACGACAAAACTGATTCGTAAATTAATTTGAGACGGGTTCGGATGGCACTTTCCATTGTAAAAATATTAGAGGTCAGTCCTAACTAATAATTAACTGTAACAAGTTATAGAATAACAAGGGTAAATATAAAATTAAAAAACTTCATTTAAAAAAAACCAGTAACCATGCTAAATTCTTATTCATAATTCATATTCAATATATTATCTAAATGAAACTTAAAAAAATCTTTAAAAGTTTCATATAATAACTACTACGTAAACTATTGCATGACTAAATTTTCTTTGTATAAAAATATGACATTAATCACTTGGTTAATGTACTAGGAAAGCAACTAATAACTTTCTTTTCGTATATTTTATGCGAATACCTTAATTACGCAACTGCATAAACAAAAGAAACGAAAATTATTTCATAATACCCTAATGATGTTTGTTTTTAGTAATTGTTTTATATCCAAGCGATGTGAAACTAACTACCCGCGTTTAAAAACATATTAAACATTATAATTTCATTCCCCGGCTCATATCCCAGCATCTCCACCATGTCGCCATGTACCCTGATTGGTACATCACGAAACTGAGTCATCTTTCGAATGCACTGTATATAATATAACTGACACACATATTACAACTGCTTTATCTGAATAGCTACACGATTCTAATACTCATTATATGACTGATAGGTAATACAGGGTCTGGTCCCTTGCTGGTAGTACCCTCGGGGCTGTTCCCCGGACTTATACAACACGCGGGGTCTGTTCCCCGGACTGATACATCACACAGGGCTGTTCCCTGGACTGATACAACACACAGGGCTGTTCCCTGGACTGATACAACACGCAGGGTCTGTTCCCTGAACTGATATAACACACAGGGCTGTTCCCTGGACTGATACAACACGCAGGGTCTGTTCCCTGGACTGATACAACACGCAGGGTCTGTTCCCCTGATAGTGGCCTCCGACCTCCCCTACAGCCACCCCATGCCTCGCTTTACTTATCTGATTTAAACTGATACTATAAACCTCTGAATCCCTGTTACACACATAATACCAAATATAACTCTGAATACATAGCACAATAAGAGATTAATCTGAATCACTTACATAGTGTCACCAGTACTGCCACTAACACACTTCACAACAACCAAACCCGCGTCGCACGCTCGCTTATTATACCGGCTCGTTGCCCCCACTACTCCCTCCCCTCTGATGTCTTATTATTTATCTTATTTTATTTCGCGACTACCTACTGAATTCGCGACAAAGCGTGCGATAAATTGCATTAGCAATTAGACACATAAGTTTTGATAGAAAAACTCATTGCCTGCCTGGGGTTTGAACTCGTAACCTCCTTGACAGAGTCGCACCAATGCATCGCTGGGCGATAACAGCTTTTTATCCTAACTCTTATTTAATTATACAAAAGATGCTTTCTATCAAAAGGTTGCCTTGAAGAGATCAAGGTGAAGGTACAGTTTTTTTAAAGTTTATATAAAAATTTTAAAATTCTAAGTTGGGTCGGCATCATTCGTCGGTGGTATTTTAAGATCGGCCGCCTACCTGACGTCAAGTTATTTTAGTCGTCTTTTACGACACCTCGGTAAGAAATAAGAGTGGTCTGTTCTACTCAGCTTGATACCAAATTACCCTAGTCGCCTTTTACGACAACTAGGCACAAATGAGGGTGGTCTTTTCGATTCTGCCGGATACCATACGGTACATTCATGTTAAAATTCATGTCATCGTTTATAATGTCTTTTCTAAAATTAGCCAATTTTAGAGGACAATGTTTTAATAATAGAGTGAAAGTACAAAGGTCTAGACTCTAGATCAATTTCACAATAGAAATGTTCTCTTTGACCCTTTGAAGACATTGCATTCTATCACAGTCCACCTACACAGGAATTATGATGATTATAAAGATCAAAGTATCTTCTAAAGCTTTGTTTATAGTAAATCATCGGATGACGTTAAGACACGAATCAGGTTAAACAGAAACAAATAATCTATTACTTAATATATAATATTATATAAAGCTGAAGAGTTTGTTTGATTGTTTGAACGCGCTAATCTCAGGAACTACTGAGGAAATTAGAAAAATTCTTTCAAAGTAACATAGTCAATTAATCAAGGAAAACTATAGGCTATATAACATCACTCTAAAATAAATAGAAGAGGAGCAGCAATACTAAGTATTACGAAAACGGCAAAATTTAAAGCTTTACTTGTGTGTGCTGAGTAAACGGTGAAAGTTATTCAAAAATCATGTAAGTTTTATATAAAACTAGCGGCCTGCCCCTGCTTCGCACGGGTATAAAATATATATCCCATGTCAGTCAGTGTAAAAAAAGTGATTAAAATCGATCGAGTAGTTTTGATTTATTCATTACTGCCCGTGGCCCGCACGCGTTAAATTTGGAGAAAAACAATTTCCTTTCCCTATACCAAGAAGATTTCCTGCTATCTTTGGAATATCTAAATTCATATAATACATTTTTACTTATTTACTTTTACATTTTTCCTATGTATTTTATTTTTACAATTAATTACAGAATGTCTTTAAACAAACTCTTGAAATAAAGACACATAGCTGCTAAATGCGAAGTGCTATAGGGTAAAGCGCGGCGTCCTCACGGTATTTTAAATCTGTAATATCTCCGAAAATTTTCACTTAAATTACATACTGTAAACGGCCATATTGATCTACATTAAATCAACAATATATTTAAGGTACTTAATTGGATAAGGATTAATGCTGTATTGTATAAAAATTGCTTCAAAAATATGGCATTACTTTTCGTAAAAAGTAAATGACAAAAAATGCTATAGTGGGTTATCCGTAAGAGATAGACATATACCATCGCGGACTTTTCTGTAGACCTTTTCAAGGTGTACAAATACTTAGTACATTATTTTGATAAGTCTCGTAGGGTTTAGCCAGCGTTTGCAATGTAAGCGGAAAAAAAGTAATTGTTTACAGAAAACTCAAAAATTTCAGTATTTCTCTACTCCGTATTGAACGTTATTATACGTACAAACCTTCCTCTGGTATCACTCTATCTATTAAAAAAAACCGCATCAAAATCTGTTGCGTAGTTTTAAAGTTTTATGCATACATAGGGAAAATGCGACTTTGTTTTATAAAATGTAGTGATTCCGCAACAGCATATATCTAGCTTTTAAGGTTAATCCACTTTGACTATTTTAGGGTTATAAACATACTTATATTACGGTTTCAATCTTTTCACGCGGACAGAGCCGCTGGAGATGGCGAGTTGACTCGCGATTTGTAAGTAAAAATCACGAATAAGCTTTGTCAAAGAAAAAATACATTTTTAAAGAAAAACATGGTCGTCAGCTATTTCACACACTTAAATAAACTTAATACATATAATACTAATCTTAACAAGATCACCATCATATAATCCATATCGTAAAGCGTAATCCAGAAGCTCATATATTTCTTACAAACAAACATAACCTTTCAACCTATATCTGTTTCTATGAAACGTAGATGCATTGTTACAAAAAAGCACAGTCACGATAGTCATTATTAGCAAGTCCAAATATATCACGAATAAAAAATTCAACTTTGCCTTTGCCTTGATGTTCGCCGAACGATATCTATCATTCGTTATTGTGTAGCTGGTCTTTGCACAAAGAGGGTTCCTTTAATAGTAAGTAAGTAAATAACGGGATATTAATCTCCCACTGCTGGGAATAGGCCTGTTCTCCCTTTTTTTTTTGAGAGAAGGATTGGGGCTAAGATCTACCACAGAGATATGTAGGTTTCCTCATATTGTCCTTCACTGAAAAGCGTGTGATATGAAATTGCAATTATCAATTAGACACAAAAGTTTTAACAGAAAACTCATTGTTGTCTTCCCAGGTTTGAACCCGTGATCTTCTAGAAAGAGTCGCACGGTGTTAAAGCTGGGCTATCGCAGCTCTTAAATTGTTCTTTTCTTTTAATCTTGTTATATGTATATATAATCTGAATTTCGGAAACGGCTCCAATGATTTTTATGAAACTTAGTATGTAGGATGTTTGATAAATCAATCTAGGTAGGTTTCATTCACAAAATGATGTATACAATAGACAAAGCAGGAACCGACATAAGCTTGCGGCTCCTGCTTTGCGCCTTGCAAAAGTACGTAATTCGTTTGTGGGTTTTGGTATAAGATTCTATAATAAAATTCCGCAATCAATTTCAGCTTTGCCATTACAGCAGTTTAAAAACACTGTTAAAAAAAGGCTGATACAGAAAGCCTACTATACTCTTGAAGATTATTTAGAAGATAAGAATGTGTGGATATAGCTCTCTTTGAACCTGTACAAGACAGTAACGACATAATATAAATAGTATTAAGAATTATATTTTTAAAAGAGCAACTGCCGAGTTTCTTGCTAGCTCTTCTCGGTAAGAACAGCTTTCCGAACCAGCAGTAGAGTTGACGATTCAAAAGAACTTGTTTACAAGTTTATTTGAATAAAGAATATTTTGAATTTGAATTTGAAAAAAATGTTTTATCCCTTTTGTTCAGGCACTAAAAAACTGTTATAATAGTATTTGAAAACATCACACTGTCCTTTTGACAGTTGTAATGGCTTATTAAGCTAATCTAATTAATTTTTCCTTTTTTTTTTTCAAGTTTAATCTACCTTCATCATCCTCCTGCCCTTATCCCACTCTAAGTGGGGTCGGCACAACATGTTATAAACATGTTGTCATATGATTTGGCTGCGTTTTTATGACCGGCCGCCTGCCTGACATCAACTTACCTTAGTCAAGTTTAATCTACCTTATACCTTCTAAAAAATACCGCGGAAAGCTCAGTCACCCAGGTATTTTATTCTTTACTAGCTGTCAGAAATCTACTAACTAGAAATCAGTATAACACAAACTTTTTTTCCAAATTAAGAATTTGAACATAAAAGTAGTTAATATAAGATTTTTGAATAACTATCTCCGTTTACTTAGCGCACGCAAGGAAAGCCTTAAATTTTGTCGATTTCTCAATATTGTTTATTGCTGCTCCTCAGTTATTCACCTTAGCGTAATGTTATATATAGTCTTAAGCTGTAATAGTCTTGCTCGATAAATGCATTATCTTACACTCAAAGAATTTTTCAAGTCGGTCTAGCAGTTCCTGATATTAGCGCGTTCAAACAATTAAACAAACAAACTCTTCAGCTTTATATATTAGTATAGAAGTATAAATATATATAAAAGGTAGCTTAGCAATTCAGCGTGGAAACGCTGCCAGCATTCTTGGGACCATTCCACGTGGGCATGATTTATATAGTACTAGCGTGTAAGCAATTAAAGACAGATATAACTTAAACATACATTTTTGCTGTAAATAAAAATATAATTTTTATTTACACTTACTTTAATTTACATTTAGTAAACAAATACAATTCCGAGAAATATTCGCATCGTTAAATTATCTTTCAATTTCAAGACGAGAATTTTGTTACAAGTTCCAATAGACAGAACTTGGCGATAACTTAATTGTCTATACCATCTAAGTTTTATATAATAGAGTTGCTTGTTCTAATCACTTTTAAATCCATCCTTGAGAAATGCTGTAACGTTCCTGCTGAAATTAATATAAACTTTTCCAATAAAAATATAAGTTTCCTCCTTTTATTAGGTTGGAAAGACAACGAAATAATATCTGGCGAGGTTTGGCATATGATGAAAAAGGTAAGCCGTATAAGGTTCTTGAAATATATTAAATATTTTTTACTTAGAAAAAGGCCGTGTGGTATCCGGTTAAGTAGAATAGACAACCCTTTTTCTTACCGAGGTTTCGTAAAAGGTGACTAAAGTAAATTGAGCCGCCATGTGGTATCCGGCTGTGTAGAATAGACCACCCTCTTTCTTACCGAGGTATCGTAAAAGGCGACTAAAGAAAATTGACCCGTCGTGTCGTATCCAGCTAAGTAGAGTAGACCACCCTCTTGCTTATCGAGATATCGTAGGAAAAGGTGATTCAGGTAAGTTGAGCCACTGTGTGGTATGAAGCTGAGTAGAATGGAGCACCCTAGTTTCTTACCAAGGTATCGTAAAAGGCGTTAAGTTGAACTGCCGTGTGGTATCCGGTGAAGTAGAATAGACCACCCTCTTTCTTACCGAGGTGTCGTATAATACGACTCAAAATATGATTATATTTCCTATTTTATTTTATCGTGAATTTTAGCAAAATAATTTTATTATTACTTTTATATTATGGATCTCCGCAAAGTAGCGTCTAATTCTATAAATTACATATACAAAACTAATTATAGTAGATTATGATAATTATAGCAGATTATGAAAAAATTTCGCCAGCGGTTCGTTCTTTTAAAACACACTCGTGTTATAAGACCTAGTTATGTACAGTGTCATACACTACTTTATCTACTCTCATACTATAATACGTTAAACAATATTAATAAAAACCAAATTTTGTTTAAATATTGAAAAGATTTTTTTGAATGTCAAATGTTCAAGGCGCAAACATCGACTGCGCATGCGTGTTGCGTCGCCGCGGACTCGTTCATTGAAACCTATTTTTTAAGGTAGAGGTTCAACATCCTTGGACCGACTGGAGTTTGTATAAGTGTATCGTTATGATTAAAAAATTATATTATGATTCAAGTGTCCATAAAAGACCTGTATCGTAATAAAACTTTTTAATTTTTAATTTTTGGCCTGTACGAAATGTTTGTCATAAGAATTTTGGTTTCAGTTTTATAATCTTTGTATTATAGTATCAGAGTAGATAATAATATTTTACTTTAGAACGAACCCTAAAAATGCACTGCCAATAGCAGAAACATTACGCAACGATGAAGGGGTACCGTTAACGCCAATGCTGTATAAAGAACCGAAGGTATGATGACTGTAAAGGGTTATTAAGACATTCTGAAAAAAAGTTGCGTTTTTGCGTCATATTAGTTTCACCTGTATGCACTCCTATACAGGGTGTTTGGAAGGTCGATGCAAAGCTGCAAACAGGAGCTAGTATAGACTATTTAGAACCATTTAAACTGAACTTATGTTAGGCGAAGTGCGACTATTTTTTTTTTATAAAATTTTAAAGATTTTTGAAGAAAAATCCGAAGTTATGTCATTATTTGCTAATAATCGGCCATTTTGAAGCCAAAGTCAATTATTTTTTATTTTATTTTATTAAACTAATGTGTAAACAGTGTAATAAAACATGATTAAGGTATCTGTGTTAGGAGATATTTTTTTTACAGATATTTGAAGTCAATCATTTCTTTTAAGATCAGAGAAAGCTGATTTTTGATGGCATTTAAAAAAAAAATAGATTGTGCTTTTTTAGTTCAAACATTTTATTAAATATGCCTGGTCATTGTTCTTTATTTTGAGGTATCAACTATGCGGATAGCCCGCAAATTATTGAAATTAAGATCTACAAACTAAATTGCGAGAGAAAATTAAAATTTATAGGCGAAGTAATTAAAACAAAATTTTAATGAAAATCATTTATTTTTCGTGTTCAAAATGTCCGCCGCGGTGTCTAACACAGGTCCGGCCCGTCTTATTATTTCTGTTGTTGTTATTTTCAACTTCATGTCCATTTACATTGGTCGGGTTACAAGCTCGTGCGAAAGATTGAAGGGACTCTTCTAATGAAAGTAAATTTTCAAGGGAAGGCATTATTAATTTCCATAACCTTCATCTATGGGCTGAAAAACATAATAATCCACATTGGAAAACGCAAAAATCATTCCAAAAGAAATTCTCGGTCAATGTGTGGGCCGGAGTTATTGGCAAAATTTTGATTGGGCCTCATTTCTTACCAGATAATTTAAATGGAAATAATTATTTAGAATTCCTGCAAAATGATCTTCCAGAGCTTGTAGAGGAGTCTGGGGCCTTGATATTCGTTAGCGACCGAGAGCTCATTTTTCAACAAGATGGTTGTCCAGCGCATTGGACATTAAATGTACGGGAGCACTTAAACAATTGTTTCCCCAATAGCTGGATCGGCAGAGATGGGCCCATCCCTTGGCCCGCCCGTTCACCTGACCTGACTCCGCTTGACTTTTACGTGTGGGGTCGGGCTAAGGAGCTAGTATACACAAATGTGGAAATAAACACAAAAGAAGAATTAATTGACAGAATTAATTCAGCGTTCGCGACGATGAAAGTGGAAATGAAGTTAAAGATAACGACAACAGAAGTGAGAAGTCGGGCCCGTGCTTGTGTTAGAAACCGCGGCGGACATTTTGAACACGAAAAATAAATGACTTTCATTAAAATTATGTTTTAATTACTTCGCCTATAAATTTTAATTTTCTCTCGCAATTTAGTTTGTAGATCTTAATTTCAATAATTTGCGGGCTATCCGCATAGTTGATACCTCAAAATAAAGAACAATGACCAGGCATATTTAATAAAATGTTTGAACTAAAAAAGCACAATCTATTTTTTTTTAAATGCCATCAAAAATCAGCTTTCTCTGATCTTAAATGAAATGATTGACTTCAAATATCTGTAAAAAAAATATCTCTTAACACAGATACCTTAATCATGTTTTATTACACTGTTTACACATTAGTTTAATAAAATAAAATAAAAAATAATTGACTTTGGCTTCAAAATGGCCGATTATTAGCAAATAATGACATAACTTCGGATTTTTCTTCAAAAATCTTTAAAATTTTATAAAAAAAAATTGTCGCACTTCGCCTAACATAAGTTCAGTTTAAATGGTTCTAAATAGTCTATACTAGCTCCTGTTTGCAGCTTTGCATCGACCTTTCAAACACCCTGTATAACCGAATTCTTTGATCTGGATCAAACAGATTTAATTCTAATAACGTGATGGAGTTCGAATTCAAATTCAAAATATTCTTTATTCAAATAAACTTGTATACAAGTGCCTTGGAATCGTTAACTGTACTGCTGGTTCGGAAAGCTGTTCCTACCGAGAAGAGCCAAAAAGAAACGGCGGTTGCTCTTCTAAATATAATTCTTATTACTAGTTACATTTTGTCATTACTTTCTTGTAAAGGGTCTAAGCGATCTATATCCACATATTCTTATCTTTTAAGTAATCCTCAACAGTATATTAGGCCTTCTGAATCAGCCTCTTTTTAACAGTTTTTTTAAACTGCTGTAATAGCAAAGCTATAATTGATTGCGAAATTTTATTATAGAACCCAAACCCACGAACGATTAAAGAAGATAGATGAAATTTCCGGTTCCGAAATCGGTTGAATCGATTAGACCACCCTCTTTCTTACCAAGGTGGCGTAAAATACGACTTAAATTAATTGACGTCAGGCAGGCGGCCGGTCGTAAAATACCTAGCCAAATCGTGTGACAGCATGTTTATAACATGTTGTGCCGAACCCACTTAGAATGGGAAACGGCAGGAGGATGATGAAGGATTGATTGAAGAAATGGAGAGAAAGAGGAAGATTCTATACCGAGTTATAGGATAAAGAAAATCCCGTTTTTCTTTCAGGAACAAAACATATTTGGGTTTTATTTAGGGTACTTCAACAATGACGCGAACAAAGTTGCGAGTGCCACAAGTATAATATAATTAAAAACCGCAACGGCCCGCTGTCAGTATGAAATGCCTTTAGTATTCTCGGACAAAATGTCTCGGTCACAATACTGACGCGAACAGTTAGACGAGAAAAATGGATGTCAACGCTATGACCTTAGTTTGGTTTACCGTGACTTGTATGGACAATGGTTAGCCTAGATGTTTGAATAGATGAATGCCTTTATGTCTGCATGTCCGACATGTAGATTTGTTGCAGTCTATCGATATTTGGTTTGAATTTGAAACACGGTGTTGTGTAGCCATCAATTGTTATGGTTGAGTGGAGAATGTGTGGTAAAAATATTTTTTTCTTCGTTTAAAATTATTTACTGTTTGAAGTCCATAGTTTTCTTACAGTATTCCCACCGTGTGGTGAGTAGAATAGACAACCTTCATTTCTTACCGAGGTGTCGTAAAAGGCGACTTAGGTAAGTTGACCCGCCGTATAGTATCCAGATGAGTAGAATAGACTACTCCCATTTCTTACCAAGGTGTCGTAAAAGGCGACTTAGGTAAGTTGACCTGCCGTGTAGTATTCGGCTGAATAGAATAGATCACCTTCTTACTTACCTAAGTATAGTAAAGGGGGACTAAGGTAAGTTGACATCAAACATGCGGCCGGTCGTAATATTCCTCGCCTAATCATGAAACAACATGTTGTGCGGACCTCATTTAGAGGGTAGGATGATGATATCGAAACAGTAATAGCAAAATTGATGAAAATGGTTTTAAAGCTTAAATTGTTGCAGTAGGAATTTTATATACATCCAAAAGATTTTTAGTGACTTAAGCACGGGAAAATGTAGGGTCCAAGAGCAAAAGCAAATAAAGAACTTTATTATCAACTATAACTAGGTACCTACTTTCTAGATAACCTTTAAGCCGCAAATGAAACTGCTGGCCACATCTAGTATTCAAAAAAACATAATGTCTTACAACACTTTCGAACTGAGCTGTCCATGAAAATAAATACGTCAACATAAGTCAAAAGCAAGAATGTCATTTTGGGTGGTAGCCGATGAGTGTTCTTAAGGCGAAGTTATTATCTATCACCTTATAATTTATATGCTAATTAAATCGATGAATTGATTATATGTTAGACAAAACCTTTTAAGCTTTTTAAAATTTAAGAATCTATTCCTTAAATCCTTAGTTAATCTAATATAAAGATCCCCAAATAAGGAAGGAATTCAGTTATTTGCACACTAAGTACAAAAAAAAGAAGAAGAAACATCATAAATAATTAAAATAAACACTTAACAAAATGATGTATATAACCAGGCGTTACTTTGCGTAATACCATAGTCCTGTGCCAAGCTAATGTGTGGTGATATCGTGTATCTAGTCACATACAATCGTGTATACAATAATAAGAATTCAAATCTAGACTGTTCTTTTAGGTATATACCGTCCTCTGCCCACGATTTCATCTTCGTGGACATCGACAAAAGTCTTAGCCTACGAGTATCTTTATACCAAAAGTCTATTTCATTCTTCGCACCCTTCGAACGTAAAAAGGAAGACAAATAATAAACACACTTTCGCGTTTATACTTTAATGGTATGGAATATCTGGAAACATCTTATGTATCAACAAGCAACGTTTACCGAACGTTTAATAGAATCTTTTGAAGATAGAAGTAACTATTAATGTAGAATCATATATAGACAAAGCCTCTAATATTCGCAATGTCACATCCAATGTGAAATACATGTTACCCCGGGGAGATCTTCCTGTAAGGGGAAATGAACAATACCGTAATATCGACATGACATATATGCCTCGAACATCGTATTCTATTTCGATCTTATCAATATATAATATCATTCGGATTATTTCTATATTACATTGTTCATGTAAAATTCATCAAGTTTCATATAGCTGAGATGAAAATGCTACGATGGTTGGGAGGAGTGACCAAGCTTGACAAGGTCCAAATAAATAAAATACGCCCGTGGCAACTTTAAGGTTACCTCAATATCCGAAAAACACACAGAATGGAGTTTAAGGTGGTACAAAAACGTGATGCGTCGAGAGGAACATCACGTTTTAAAAGGCATGGGGCCATTAAATGTCAATGGAGGCAGAGGAAGATCCAAGTTAATATGTTGGTGCAGTATGGCCAAAAAAATAATTAAAATAATCCGACAAACTATCATCGTGGCGATATAAGAACGACTTAAGACTGCCGATCCTACCTGACGAGAGAACGAGCGTAGAAAAATAATATTGTTGATGAAGAATTTAAACAATGTACATACATATATGAAAATGAAGAGCAACTAGAACGATTCTACCACCAGTATAGAATGTAGTCATCCTATCAGAAGAACTGACAAGAAGCTCAATACGAGCTCTATGCAAGAATAAATAATGTAAAATAGATACCACCAACACAATGCACCAAATTTTAGTAGATTATTTAGCTATATTATACAAGAATACGACTAAGATGAAAATTTTGGCAGTGACATAAATAATTGGTACATAGTTCGAAAAGGTTTAGTTTTAAAAAAAGGTCTAACACAGAAAGACGCCGTATTAGTAGACTCTCTATATACGTGGACAGACAACGTAGAAAAGATCGTCGAAGTTCGCTTAATGTTTGCGGTAAAAGACTATATGGCCTAGAAATCTCTTCAAGTAATTTATGTCCTGACTTCATCGGTTGAGTAGATTGTTTAGAATTTCTTCTCATAATCTGTATGTTTACGATACTAAAGAAAATTGTTAGATCAACGGAAATTACTTCACCACATTTCGCCATTGTTTTTACTGGCAAGATATTTCTTGAATCTCATGCATCTTTAGCAGTCTTTCATTTTGTTTATCTATTTAAGTTTGTTTTAATTCAGATGCATTTAGAATCCTGTACTTCTTATTTCATATAGCTCCTCGAAACATTAACATACCAAGTCATTCCAAATTAGCTTATTACAAAATAATTTCAGTACACCTTAAGTAAAATTTTTGTTTTCATCACAATTTAATTGTAAAAGACCATTATATTAAGTCAATTGAGAAAATTTATGGCAGAAATAACCAAACTTATTACATATTTGCAAAAGTGGTCTGGTCTATTTCCTAATGGATTTTTTATGGCAGAGTGAATGTTTTATAGATATTATATTACCTTGCATGATAGTTATCAAATTATTTGCGTAAACAAAACTTTGTGGCACTTGTACTACTAGATGAATTTATGAAGAATTAACCTCAATAATAAAAGTGTATTCATGTTTTTTGTGTTTTATTAACTTTAAGTAAAAAAGTATTTTCTCAGGTTTATAATTGCGTCTTTGCAAACAACCACATTCAACTGAGTTATGGCTACATAAATATTCAGGAGATAACAAAAAATTAACTGTATATTATAATATATTCAAGCGTCTAGCTGCCAGTAGTAGCCTAAAAATCTTCCAGGTTTTGCAATACTCTCTTCTATGTAGAGAAGGACTTCTCGAATTTCTATTCATTCTTATAGATTCAGGATGATGCTTCAAAATAAGCATGTTGGATAAGCAGGATGCACATATCCTAAGAGTTCTCCAGGGTATACAAATTCCTTGTGTTTTTTTTTTACTTACTTAACTTTTAGGTTGCTGCTTGAGTTTTGACGCTGTAAACTTCTGGTCATATGCGTTCCCCATCATCATTACGTTCTAATTCAGTATCTTGTATCTAGTAGTGTTTAATTATTTGAAGTGATGTCAAAATTGGAAATTAATTCCCTAATAAAAAGTAGTACACTCATTTCTAAACTGTGTCAAGGAACCTATAAAACCAGTATTTGTCTTCAAAATTAAACTGGGACAGTATATCTTTATAGCCCAATACTAGGAACCACTGACCCTTAAATACAGCATTAACATTCGAGTCTCGCGTGCATTCCTCGACCTCGCTTTGTCGGCTGATCTAGGATGTTATGGGGCCAAAGAAATGTCATGATTTCTTTGACCAGATGACATAAACTTTTAAATGTTCCTGGACTTAATTTAAAGGTTTATTAGTAATTTCTAATATTAATAAAGGATAAGACTAATTGATAACAAATAAAGAAGAAGAATAAAGAACTTTATAGCACAAAGAAACTTAGACTGTAGGCACAGTAAAATGTGCAAAAGGTGATTTTATCACACATTCTCTTCCAGGCAACCACTTAGAAGAAATAATTGTTGGTAAAACTAAATATATAATGGCTAGCATAATTGCATTATTAGTGTGTTTGTATGACTTGGCAAAGTGTCATCATCATGCAAGGCAATTCAAATTCAAAATATTGTTTATTCAAGTAAACTTGGACACAAGTGTTTTTGAACCGTCAACTCTACTACTGGTTCAGAAAGCTGTTCCTACCGAGAAGAGCTGGCAAGAAACTCGGCGATTGCTCCTTCAAAAATATAATTCTTATTACTAGTTTTATTTCGTCGTTACTGTCTTGCACAGAGTCGAAGAGTAGCTGTGTCCAGGCATTCTTATCATTTAAGTAATCCTAAATAGTATAGTAGACTTTCTGTATTAGCCTTTTATCAATAGTGTTGTGTTGTGTGACTTGACTGGTTGTGTGTATGTGACTACACATCTGTCTGTATGTGTATATGGTATGTGTGACTTAAGAAATAATAATTTTTGGTGTAATTCTTTTTAGAATTTTATTTTTATTGTTAATATATTCTCGGTGTATATCTTTAATATTTAAATGAGTTAATCTTATATATATGTTTTTTTTTCGGAATCTCCGAAACGGATCCAACGATTTTCCTGTAATTCAGCATGTTGGGAGTTTAGGGGGAGAAGAATCGATCTAGCTAGGTTTTATGTAAAAAAAATCGTTGTATCTCTGTTTTTGGGCATTAAAAAATACTAAAATTTATATTGAATATAAAACACTATTGTTGCCATAAACTGTAAAGCCAGCGTAGCTTATTCCGGGAACGGGCAGTCTCGAGAAATGTTAATGTCTAAGATCGATCCCCAACTAAATATTTTTTCTGTTTTTTGAAGTTTCTTTTTTTTATTTTGTACAAAATTACCGAGCAAGGCTCGGTCAACCAGGTACTGTAATAAAAACATGCACTCATATCACCAGCTTTTATCATCATCTTCATCATCTTCCTGCCCTTATCCCACTCTTAGTAGGGTCGGCACAACATGTTATAAGCATGCTGTCACATGATTTGGCTGCGTTTTTACGACCGGCCTCCTGCCTGACGTCAACTTACCTCTGTCGTATTTTACGACACCTCGGTAAGAAAGAAGGTGGTCTATTCTACTAAACCGGATACCACACGGTGGGTCAACTTACCTTAGTCGCCTTTTACGACACCTCGGTAAGAAATGAGGTTGGTCTATTCTACTCAGCCGGATACCACACGGCGGGTCGACTTACCTTAGTCGCCTTTTACGACACCTCGGTAAGAAATGAGGTTGGTACTATTCTATTCTGCCGGATACCACACGGCGTAAGCTTTTATCATAAAAATAATGTTAAATTAGTTCGCTTTCGATTAGACGATGGTATGTAAACCATAAGGGAACAATAAGAATCTACCACAATATTGCCAATTTGCAGATAATAGTTAAGGAAATAACTTTATACACAAACTTACGGATTCCACAAGCACTATCTGCAAAATATTGCCGCACGCTTTACAAACAACTGTTTCTGTAGGCGGTTTTATAACTGTATGAAACAAGTAGGCGGTAAGCCAGAGTTGTTATTCTAAAGCTGGTAATACAGGTAAGTGACCTTGAACCGCTTTACCCGAGACATTAAAACATGTCCCGTTTACTCACACATAACATCGGAAATATGCAAAGTTACATATTAGTTTCAGTTTTTAGCTTCATGCGACTTCATTCTAAGTTTTATAAAGAACTAGCAATCGCTCGCGAAAGATTTAAACCGTATTATAGTATTTTGATAACCATAAAAATGGTTAAAGTGGGTTAACCTTAAAAGCTAGACATATGCTGTTTCGGACTTTTATTAAGAACTTTTAGAGGGGATCTATTTTGTAATACATGAATAACATTCTTCGTTTACTTAGCGCATGTAAGAAAAGCTTTAAATTTTGCCGTTTCTGCGATATTTTTTATTGCTGCTCCTCTCCTATTCATCTTAATTCTCTTTATCCTCCTCGATAAATGGACTATCTTACAGTGAAAGATTTTTTCAAATCGGTTCAGTCCTTCCTGAGAATAGCGCGTTTCAACAATCAAACAAACAACCTCTTCAGGTTTATATATTAGTATCGATAATATTTTATTAAACCGCCGTGTGGTATCCGGTTATTAGTAAAATAGACTACCCTCTTTCTTTCCGAGGTGTCGTAAAATACTAAGGCAAGTTGACGTCAGGCAGGCGGCCACTCGTAAAAACGCAGCCAAATCATGTGACAGCATGTTTATAAAATGTTGTGCCGACCCCACTTAGGGTGGAATAAGGGCAAGATGATGATGATGAATATTTTATTAAACAATCATATTTGGATTGTATTTAACTACAATTTTGTAATAATTTGTTCTTACTTACAAAATCGTTTCTTTACAAAATCTTCTAAGGAGACCTTTTAGCAAAACAATCAGTTGGTAATCTTATCTGAGAAATTTAAATAATTAGTAAATTTTCTCTTAAACTTAAAGAACATTGTCCAAAATTACTATTTAGACTTACAGTAACAAGCTTAATAACAAAGCAAAATATTTTTGCACATTTCAAATTTCTGTAACGCTTGTTCACTTGTCTTGGTAGGTAATTGTTGTTTAATTATCATTATTCTCCTGCCCTTATCCCGTCTAAGTGGGGTTGGCACAACATGTTGTCATATGATTTGGCTACGTATTTTAAGACCGCCCGTCTGCCTGTCAACTTACCTTAGTCGTATATAACGACACCTCGGTAATAAAGAGGACGGTCTATTCTACTCAACCGGATACCACACGGTGGGTCAACTTACCTTAGTCGTCTTTTACGATACCTCGGTAAGTAATGAAGCTCGTCCATTCTTCTTACCGTATACCACACAGCGGGTCGACTTTAGTCGCCTTTACGACACCTCAGTAAAAAATGAGACTGGTCTATTCTAATCAGCCTGATACCACAGGGCAGAAATAGTTGATCATAATAGTTAAAAGAAATACAGACTGCACTTTGATATATACTCATAGAGAAGTTTTATAAGCAAACATGGTTCTATCATCAAAACATTGAATACATAACTTTACTAAAGCGAAACTCTGCTTGTTGTTCTAGTGCTATGTCGCAAACTTAAACAATGCATTTGTATTAGAACTTAGCGCTTAGTTTATAACTATTATATTAATTTAAACACAAATAACACTATGTACCCTGAAAGGTATGCATTTCACGTGTGACCCCGATGTCACATTACAGTAAGTTTTATAAGCAAACATGGTTCTATCATCAAAACATTGAATACATAACTTTACTAAAGCGAAACTCTGCTTGTTGTTCTAGTGCTATGTCGCAAACTTAAACAATGCATTTGTATTAGAACATAGCGCTTAGTTTATAACTATTATATTAATTTAAACACAAATAACACTATGTACCCTGAAAGGTATGCATTTCACGTGTGACCCCGATGTCACATTACAGTATTATGTTAGATAGTGACATATAAAGTATTAAAAATATCGTAAAATTTATATAATTAATAGAATAAATAAAATTATTTAGTAACAGTAATAGCTATGAAGCATAATAAATAGGATTAATTTAATAATTTAATAGTCGGATACGGAAATATTCAAATGTCGATAGTTGCTTTGCAAGTCAGTAAGAGCGGAAACACTGTGCATAAAAGTAACATGTTTTAAATAAGCGGTTCAAGCCTATTCTAGTTAGTCTGGTGTGAACATTCAACGGCAATACAGTGAGTGAAGATAAGTACAATCCGTTTCTATTGTAAAGCATCGTCATCATTAAAAGGAAACTTACATAAGTACGCAAGTAATAAATTATTGGTTTTTCAAGCTAATTATTATAATTATTAAAATTAAATAAAAGTTGTAGTTCGAAGTTTGTTGTATTCAGTAAATTATTGTTCTAGCATTCTTTATATACAATATACTTATTTTAATACTAATAAATGGTTATAATATGAAATGACGTTTCTTTAACAATTTATCGTAATATTTTCATTTATTTATGTCCGCAGTGTGGTATCCGGCGGAGTAGAATAGACCAGTCTCATTTCTTACCGAGGTGTTGTAAAAGGCGACTAAGGTAAGTTGGCTCACCGTGTGGTATCCGGTTAAGTAGAATAGGCCAACCTCATTTCTTACCGAGGTGTCGTAAAAGGCGACTAAGGTAAGTTGACCCACCGTGTGGTATCCGGTTTAGTAGAATAGACCACCCTCGTTCTTACCGAGGTGTCGTAAAACACGACAGAGGTAAGTTGACGTCAGGCAGGCGGCCGGTCGTAAAAACGCAGCCAAATCATGTGACAGCACGTTAATAACATGTGCCGACGCCACTTAGAGTGGGATAAGGGCAGGAAGAGAATGATGAAGCAAAAACAAAATATATGCATACTTTTTCTATAAGGAAACTACATTTTACTCATTTTTTTTGTTCAGAATTATCAGTTGCTTATATATCTAAAATTGATTGATTTTGCAAATACATATAATTAATAGCCTTCTTTATTCAAAAGCCATTGATTCGCGAGAAGATTTCGATCTTGGAATATAAAAAAAGATTGACTCCATACGATCCAAAGAAATAAAATCACAATTTGTTACAGTTAATCGTACACCAAAGAAACAACACGAGCTTTATGATAATACCAACGTGGTGTCACCGATATAAACACTGTATTAGTAACAGTGACGCGATGGCCACGCCTCGCACAGATGCGAACTGGATGTATGACGTCATATTGTATCATTGTATCCAACATCAGACACGCCGCGGCATTGTGTGGGATTTACCGCCAACGCATCTCACTGTTGGAATGGGTCAAGCTTATATCTGACTTCATTACAAGCCATTACTATATATCACGAGTAATGGTAACAAAAATACCATCAGATGTAGATTGTTTATTATTTATATGCGTTGTAAGTGTGGCCTTCGTGTCTTTATTTTTTACGAGCGAAACCCGTCACAGATTACCACATTTTTCTGAATTGGGATTAACTTTAATTATGGCTCTTATAAGGTAACTAGCAGCTTCGCTCGCGGGGAAATCAGTATTTAATTAAAAGTAAAATATATACATAAAAGTAGTTATTGTGAGTTAACCATAAGAGATAGTGCCATGCTGTTGTAGACTTTTCTGTAGTATTTTTGTAGATCTACAATTTTCTAGTACATTACTTTAGTGTACCTACGCTGGTTTATCGGCGCGCGCGTCTTAAACTACCAGCAGATGAGTGATTTTTTACAACTGCGCGACCTCTTCAACACATTTTATATAATACCGCAATACACTATTGACTTACCTAAATCTTCCGGAAGAATTGTACTACCTTTTAGTAAAAACCGAACAAAAATCTGTACATTAGATTTTGAGAAAATTGATCACATACCGACAGACAGCTTTTGGGGAATTTGGTCTATGGTAAGTATAGAAATCTCATGATATAGGACTACTGTGATTAGTATATAGGAGAAATGAGATGGATATGTAATGAGGAGGGATGAAAATCATGTGACCAAATGAGTATTAAATGAATGTGGACGGACATGTGAGTTGAGGGATTCCTTAAAGAGGTGCTCGGATTATGTAAAGTATGGCGTGCATATAAAAGGAGTAGCGCCAGAGTTGATGAATGATAGGAGAGAATGGAAGAAGAATGGGGTCCTTCGGGTTGCGAGGAAGAAAACCTCTATAAAAAATTACCCGGTGGGGGCAGAAACGCCCACCAAGGCGTTGGGGCCCCTACTTGGGGCGCGGTCTCTCCCTGTCGACCGTGATCAGAAATTAACACGGTGGGCAGGGAGCGATCGTGGGCAGCGATGGCCTCCCTTTGCTCTGCAGAGGGGGGCGGAGGGAGGTGGCGGAGCGGTTCCACGAACTGTTGTTCTGGATCCAATCTACTGCTGGTGAGTCCAGGTGTTAGTGACTCGCCCAAACCCTTCGTCTGCCGCCCTAACTGGGAACCTTCGGGTGCTCCGAACGGGGTATATCGGACGCCTGGCTTACAGGTCCCCGAGGCGGTCGGTGCATCTGGTGCTCCCGATGCACCGGTTAGCGGAGGGGGGCTTCTCATTCGAGGGGCCCCTACCCGGAGGTGTTTGTTCTCTGGGATCAGAGCTGTCAGCAGGATGGGGGCAATATGTACAATGATACCCTGTCCTTGCCATCGGCAGCGTGGTGGAACACACAGGTCGTTTTAGTCGGTGCGAGTCCGACATAACCGCCTGTCCCCGTCGGGCGGCGGTACCCATAAGGAGTATTTTCCGGTATAAAAAAAAAAAGTATGGAAGAGAAAAACATGTTTTGCCGACCCCCCTTATAGCGTAGTATAAGGGCAAGAGAAAGTAGTTTTTACATCCAATCAGCCCTAATCCGCTTCTACTCTGGCAAAGGATTACAGGCTTCCAAGAGAAATATAGTTTACTTGGAATAAGTTCAATTCAATTCTTTGTTTCAATAACGGCATCCACGAGATCATTCGAATATAATCCATTCATTACAAATTGAAAAGTCTGTCTGTCTGTTGATCACGTCTAATTAACTGGAAAAATTGTAATACATTTTTAAAGCTTATTTAAGCTAACATACAGGATAAAGTTTTTGCTCCGTTAATTGGAATAAATACATAATTGAGGATATTACTTAAGTTGACGCGAACAAAGTTGCGTCATTCATCATTCTTCAGCCCTTATCCCACTCTAAGTGGGGTCATACTTTAAAACATATGATTTGACTAACTATTTTACGACCGGTCGAATGCCTGACATTACTGATCTTAATCGCCTTTTGTCATACCTCGATAAGAAATAAGAGTGGTCTATTCTACACAGCCGGATACCACGCCATGCGAACAAAGTAGCGTGTACAACTAATTTTCTATAATCGTTTGCCCTTTATTAATCATTCTTTCCTTCCCTTCTCGAAAGTACGTTGAATCGAACCTCTCAGTTATTATCAATAATCAATAGTAAACGTTAGCACTAGATTATTTATGGTTAAAATGGCGACTGCACATTGCCTACTAGTTGACACTCAAGTAGCATTCACGTCTTTATTTCCTGTGTACTTAGCATCAATTACTAGACACTCTATCAAATCCCATTTTCCTTAACCACAAAACTCCATTGATTTGTGGGTTACAACTCATCGCGGGGACGGGATTCCATCACTGGGACGTGGTTTCATATCAGGGAAACACCGTCAAGACCTGGAGCTGCGGCGGAAATGGCCGAATCCGGCAAACGCCGGGAATATGCATCTCTCATCGATATTTGTGCCATTTGCAATGGAGACCCTAGGGTCATGGAGTCAAAGTGCAAAAAAAGTTTTATCTGTTTTGAAACCTCGGTTAATTGCCTTGTCAGGTGACAAGAGAGCTGGCTTCTTTTGCGCACAAAGAATCAGCCTAGCGATACAGCGCGGAAACGCTGCAAGCATTCTTGGGACTATTCTACGTGGGTATGATTTGTATAGTCCTAACGTAAAAAAATTCATCAATCAAACAAATTTTTTTCTCAACGTCATTCTGTCTAAGTGTGTCGTATTATGTTATAGCGATGTTTTTTCATCTTGTTTTTATATCAGTCTTCCTTTTTATGGCATATTGCTGGTATTACACACATCTTAATGAACTCTTTTTTTTACTTTTTGTATTAAGTAGGCGTCTAGTTCTAAATTTAATCATTCTGTCTTTGCTCTAGTAAAAATAAGCTCCCACGTTACGACATTATGAGCGTCGAATTTGGTTCCCAGATGTCGCAATTCTGTGACTATTTTGGCGAGCAAAAAAACATTTATAACGCTCATTAATTATATTTTTTGTAGTTTAAATTTTTTTATTTTAAGCTTTAATATCTAAACGGAGAGATCGTGTGAGTAGATCGTTCGTATTTGAAACCCGCGGCAGATATCTGATGGTTTTCATTAAAAGAAAATAACGAGTGCTATCTATGTAAGCTTCAACGCCGTGTGGTATCCGGCTGAATAGAATAGTACCACCCTCATTTCTTACCGAGGTGTCGTAAAAGGCGACTAAAGTAAGTTGACCCGCCGTGTGGTATCCGGTTGAGTAAAATAGACCACCTTCTTACCGAGGAATCGTAAAATACGACTAAGGTTGATTGACGTCAGGCAGGCGGCCGGTCGTAAAATACGTACCCAAATCATATGATAACATGTTTGTAATATGTTGTGCCGACCCCACTTAGAGTGGGATAAGGGCAGGAGGATGTATGTAAGCTTCAATCCTACACTTTAGGAACAGAAGTTTTTACCTTACAGTAAGAGAGTACCTATCTACTCTATTTTTTTATTTCCTCTAGCACTTCAAGAACTTACATAAATAGATTGAAGTAATCAATCTTCGTTACCCACATTCAGTTGGTTAGAATTTGTACAATAGGATTAAGTAGCGGAAACGACTTTAATTGCGTAAAAATGATAAAAATCACTGATAAGAAAGCAAAGGAACGGCCAATGTTTTTGTGAATAGTTTCCGCCAGCCCGCATGCGGTTCACCATGAACTTGTAAAGTCGCCCTTACACTTGGCGTCCATTTTTGAGTGACCAAACTTCAAAAATAATAGGTATATTTTCATTTATTTTAATAAAACTGAAGGGTTTGTTGAGAAGAATTGTCGAAACGGTTCTTTTATCTTTTTTAAATGTAATTTTGGAGAACTTGATTACTGGCAAAATCATTCTTCTACTAAGTAATACCTACTGTATGTGTCTTCGAATTAAACAAGAATGGTTAACCAACACATTCTATTTTGGGCACGTCAATAATTAAATTCACCGATGACAATAATTAAAATACGCGTTTAATTCACGCGTATGAAGAGTTTCGAGTAGAATGATACTATTTGTTAGTATTATTAATTTTTCAAAAATGACAGTCACAATTTTCAATAGCACGTATGCCTATGACCTCATAAAAATGTAGAAGAAATTGCATAAAATAAAATGGACCAATGTCCGATAAAACCTAAATTCTATCCCATTTATTTTTAAGCAAAAGAAATTATAGAAAAACAACGCACCTCTTGACCTTATAAATATTTTTGATAGATATTATATATATGTTTTCGAAAAAAAAATCACTAAACAAAGAAATATAAATATAACAAGGATTTTTGGGATATGTGAAAAGTCTATTAGTAAAGTAAAGATGGTTCAAAAGTCTACGAAATTGTAACAAATTGAAATTTATAAGATTTTAGTAACGACATTGGCGTTTTACTTATATTTATATAATAACATACATAAAATATATATATTTATATATAAAGCAAGAGTGACTAGGCATCTTATAGGCATGTGCGTTCCACCTTAGACTGTGTCACTGCTTACCATCAGGCATGATTGCCGTCAAGCGCTCACCTATTAAACAATAAAAAAAATTCATTAATTGTATTCAGGATTATGTTAAAATAAGTCACTGAGATGGCCACCCTTGCGATCGGGGTTGCTCGTTACAATAAGCCAGGAATAAACGTAACGATAAATCAAAGCAACTCAGTGTTGCCTGTTGGCAGTAAAACGTAATTGAATAATACCAACTGCAAAGCGATTGTAAGGGGAAGAATTGTTTTCTACCCAAACATATAATAAAACTAATGATAAATGATTACTTAAACTATGCTACTATAAACTAATGCTCTTAAAACTATAAATGCCGGGGGGCGCGCGTTGTTCGCGCTGCTGGTAGACGAATGCAAACTGAATGCGGCAGCGCCGCGCGTCCGTATTTATGCTGTTATGTGTAAGGTGCAAATATGCACCGAACATGCTCCCGGGCACCGAAATAACAAATTAACCAGTTCACAAAATGTCTTCTAACGTATAAACTCTCCTCGGCATAGGAGAGCTTGCTATGTCCCTTGTACTTAACTCACACACATTTTCACTATTGTGACCACTAGGCTGACGGTCAGCCGATCTATGATATCGCGCACTATCACTGCTTTTCGGTGTGGCCGACTCCGGCTAGGCAGTAGGCACGGCCCACCGCAAGCCGGCCCGGCGTGCTCGACGACGTCCCGGTTGCTACAGGAACCTTGCTGATGTATTTATGGCCACTGATAATTGACCATAACTTACAATTTAGATGTGATGATGGGATACATCATCCACCGGAAACTTGCTGTTTGTAAATATTCTTTTGTGTATTTATTGATATGTAGTCGGAAATAGACATAATGCTGATCATATTGTGTATCAATCGTGTTTGTCTATGATGTGGGCAGCTATGTACTTTCTGTAGTATCTTCTTCTATATTCTGGGAGATATATACATATATTTTGTTGATATTGTTTGGCGAAATGTTCGTTCAATACTCCGAACAATACATTGGCGAGATATCCGACTCCATTAATAAGCCCGCGTTTGTTACGACGGCGTGTTGTGTTTTGCTGACCAAGATGTGTGCGATTGATGAACTTTAAGGTGAACGTACTATGACGAAGTTGTAAAAGGACTACGTCACAGTACGATTCCGAAGAAATGAGAGAGCATTGGTTGCTCAAATATGTTTGATACTTTTCTAACGTGGCTATTCCTTGCCAATAGGGATCCATGTTATAATAGACGACAAGTTTCCATGTATCTCGCACTAATTTTATATCTCCAATTTTGTCAAAATAGAGACCTTGGTCTGGGTTTAACGTTGTGAGGTTATACGATACTTGAGATCCACTAACTAGTTTCATAAAAAACATAAACGATATTGCAATAGATATCCAGCGAGGCGAAGACTGTTTGCGTTTTTTGCTTTTTTCATCTTTACTGCTCTTTTGTATCTTTTCTTCTTTTTGTCTTTCTTCTTCGTTGCTCTCTGATGCTATAGGTAAGACCGATAATTTGCTGCTTCCGCGTCCTTTGTATGCTCTTACTTCTAGGTATCCTGTGTAATCCACGCCTGTATGAAAGAAAGGCGGGGCTGTATCAACCTTTTCCTCAGGTAAGTTACCCATCAGCTGATGTTGCTTAATAGGGTCATGCTTCCTACGTGTCACACATTTCCTGATTTCCTTCTTAACTGCTCTATATCCCGATACAACCCAATACCTTTGTCTCAAATTTGATAAAGTTAGTCGTGGACCCCCATGAAAGGTTAACTTGTGTGTTTGCTCGATTAACAGACTTGTAAGACGACTACTGTATGGTATGATAATTGGATGCTTCATTTCGTCACAAATCTTAGCATATTTTATTCTCCCGCCGACACGTAAAATGCCGTTTTGATCCAAAAAGGGATTCAAATTTCTTAAATTACTTTTATTGCTTAATATAATGTTTTTTCTTAAACTCTCTATATCTAAACTAAACTCCGTTCGTTGAACGTATTTTATAATAAGCCATTTATCATTAGTTTTATTATATGTTTGGGTAGAAAACAATTCTTCCCCTTACATTTTGTTTTTTCCAAATTTAGAAACTGCGCGGTTGCTATTTTCTTGGAAGATCCTAGCATGTCACGCGTCTCCGGTTTCAGAGGCAATTTAACTGTATATCGCCCATCTTCTCGACGTTCTGTCGTTGATTGATAGAATCTAATACAATGCTCCTCTTCTGCTGATAATGATGTCTCGTTTTCAATATCCTCTATTTCCCAGAACCGCTTGATGTCGTCAATATTAGTCTGAACTATGTTGCATTGGTATGATGTGGTATTTCCGCTTAATATCCATCCCAATTGAGTTAATTGAGCTGTAGGTTGCGTTTGCTCGACTCCCTTTATTATCCCGTTTAGAATAATCACTGAATAGATATCAGCGCCTAATAAAATGTCTATCGGACTTGATAAATGAAAGTTCGAATCCGCTAATGCTAGAGTTTGTATATAATTCCAAGTCGGCTTCTGGAATGATCTATTCGGTAAATTTTTTATAAGATTATTCATGATGAATGCATTAACGGAAAAGGTAAAATCGTTAACCATTGATTGGCACGATAGTGTGATCGTACCCTTACAATTTTGCTCTTTTTCCCCGACCCCAAATATTGTTCCCTGGCAATATTTTCTTTTCAAAGCTAATCTTTGTGCTGCGTTTTCACTGATAAGGGATAGTTGGCTACCCTGATCTATTAGAGCTCTCATGACTATCTGGCTTCCATCTGAGGATGTAACTTTAACTAGAGCTGTTGCTAGGAGTATTTCTGACATTTCATTTTGTGACATGTGCCTGGCTTGGGTTACGTTGGTCGTCGACTTACTTGTAGTAGGTTGCGAAATGTTGGAATTATTATAACAATGATTTGTAAAATCATGCAATAAAGAATTATGTTTAGCTCCGCAAATCCGACAACGTTTGTGGGACGTGCATTGTTTGCCATTATGATTATACAAACAATTTACACATAAATTAAGTCTTTTTACTGATTTGAACTTTATTTCTAAGGGCATTGCTGTAAACTTTTCACAATTAAATATTTTGTGTTCTTTTGCGTGGCATAATTCACATTTGCTTGTCGAAATATGATATGATTTTACAAATGCGTTACCATTTCGATTTGCTGCTTTGTATGCATTATTATAATTAGAATTTTGTGTAGGTATTGGAACACGATAATTATTGTTTTTTGTATGTTGCTGTGTTTGTTCTGATTTTCTGCGCGACGATTCGAGAGTTGTAAATTTACTCTCTAGGAATGATAGAAATTCTTTGATGCTAGGGAGTTCTCTTGGATCCTTTAGCGACTCTAAATACTGTGAATGTGTTTCTTGGTCCAGTTTTTGAGATAGAATATGTATGAGCAGTGGGTCCCACGTACTCACATCTACACCAAGATTTTTCACCGCGTTTAAACACTCCAATGTGGTGTCGTGTAAACGTTTTATATGATTTATTGATATTTGTTGCATGATAGGCAAATTTAAAAGAATGTTTATATGTGACGTGAAAATGAGCTTTTTGTTGTTGTACCGACGGTTTAGAATATCCCAACAGGTGATATAGTTTTCTGAACTAATGGATAGGTGCTGGATTAACCTTTCGGCCTCGCCGCGTACTTTGCCCTTCAAAAACTGCATCTTTTGGGCGTTTGATAAACTTGTATTACTGTGAATGGCCTCAGTAAACAAGTCTTTAAATGATGTCCATTCATTGTAGGATCCATTAAATTCAGGAATCTCCATTTGTGGAGTGATATTTGTTCTGTGTTTTGTAGACCATATTTTGCTAAAAATGGCCTTTTTTAATGAGAGGAACGTGTTCTCGTGGCTATCAAATTTCTCCTGGTAATCATTATTCACTTCATTTAATTCTAAGTATAGCTCCCAGTGAAGCTCGTCTATTGCTGCCCACCGTGACTGTAATTGTTTAAGGAAGTCGTCTAACTCCCATTTCTCACTAACTGAATCTATATCTATTCTTTCTGCTGTTCGCATGAATGCAAGGAAGTTTATATTCTGTTTACGCAGCAGATCTCCCTTACTTGGTGTACCTGGAGATGTATGCCACCTGGATGGTCCAGGCTGGCTGAGTCCTGGGGAGCTCGGGCGGTGGACTTCAGTTTCTTGCTCTATGTTTGGCCTCTGGCCTATGCTATCCCCTTGATTCCCCCCTGCTGTGCCTATCTCTTGTAGCTGCTTGCCCACAAGAGCTTTGGCTGCTAAATACAGCTTACGAGTGCTGTCGTAATCTGCATAACGAAAATATGGGTGGTTCTCTGCTTTGAACCCCAATATGCTTTTGTGATTTCTTTCATAATCACCCCAATGCTTTTCTAAAGTTTCCAACCGCCTTATGATATGCTCTTTTGTTTTCCTTTCCGCCCCGGTCTTTTTTAAATTGACGATAAACTTAGCGATAGCCTCGTTTAGTTCTTTTTGATTATGGTACAAGGTTTCCATGATGCTTGCTTAATTATATGATAATGAAATGGAAAGATCTTACTTGGTTGCTGCTGCTGCGGAGTTTGCCGTCTACCTTTATGCTGATGCTGATGCTGAATGCTGAATGCTGATGCTGAATGCTGATGCTGAATGCTTGATGCTGAATGCTTGATGCTGAATGCTGATGCTGAATGCTTGTTGCTGAATGCTGAATGCTGATGCTGAATGCTTGTTGCTGAATGCCGAATGCTGTATGCTTGTTGCTGAATGCTGATGCTGAATGCTTGTTGCTGAATGCTGTATGCTGATGCTGAATGCTTTGTGGACACGTATAGTCCCAAGTCACTGTCCACACCACACACACGCGTTAATTCGAGTGCGCCACGTGTTTGCTATCCCGCACTTTAACCAACCCGCACGTGTGGTTAAGTTGCTCGAAGGACCAAAATGTAAGGGGAAGAATTGTTTTCTACCCAAACATATAATAAAACTAATGATAAATGATTACTTAAACTATGCTACTATAAACTAATGCTCTTAAAACTATAAATGCCGGGGGGCGCGCGTTGTTCGCGCTGCTGGTAGACGAATGCAAACTGAATGCGGCAGCGCCGCGCGTCCGTATTTATGCTGTTATGTGTAAGGTGCAAATATGCACCGAACAGCGATAATAAAAATTAAGAAATTCGCAGCATTCGGTTTCGGAGAGTGATAAACTTTACGAGTTTGTAATTTCAATTTGTTGTTGTTGAAGTGTTTATTTGAAGTTTTAAAAGTTTCAATGTCTTTTTTAACTCCTTATTATGCTTATGATACTTTAAGAAGGCGTCTTAATTATTTTTTTAAATTTTTTAATATAAATTTATTATTCATAGTGCTTCACTACATATGTACTGAAGTAAACATCTGATTACTTACCGAGGTGTTTTAAAAAGCGAATAATGTAAGTTAACCTGCCGTGAAGTATCTAGCTGAGTAGAATAAACCACCCTCATTCCTTACCGAGGTGTCGTAAAAAGCGACTAAAGATAAGTCGACCCACCGTGTGGTATCTGACTGAGTAGAGTATCACCTTAATTACTTACTGAGATGTCATAAAAGGCGAATAAGTAAGTCGTAAAATACCTAGCCATATCTCATTCTCCTTCCCTTATCCTACCCTAAGTGGGGTCAACACAACATGCTATAAACATGGTGTAACATGATGTGGCTAGGGTACTTAGGCGGGTCGACTTACCTTAGTCGCCTCTTACGACACCTTGGTAAACTTCGCTTTCGACCTCCGTCGCGTACAGATGTCTCGACAAGCGAATTTCGATTTGATCACCCAATTAGTGGTTGCGCTCTGTTTAGTTACGATCGTTTCCGATCCAGTCTTTTATTTGTATAAATAAGCTTTCTATTTGTAAAGTTTCGTGCCTAAGTGCCGCCCTTGTGTTGTGTTGTGTCGTGTTTTCGTAGCGTATCTCTCACATCGCGTATCGCAGTGCAGTGCGGCTAGCGTTTTCATCTTTGCTCGATTAGATTGGTGCAGTGCTTTTGTGTACAGTGCCTGTTGTAACCGGTCCGTAAGTACACTAGTTTATAAATGAGGTACACACCTCTGTCCCCCGAAGGGCAAAGACTCATTAGGGGCACACCGCAGGTACACACCTCCCTGCCCTTGCCGGCAGGGAGGACCTATTCTTCTGGGACCCATTCTACTATGGACCCTCAACGAAATAACTTGGGCGACCCGCGAATGGAGGGACTCTTAGAGTACCTCCAGACGCGCCACCCAGCCGTCCATCGCGACGTATTGAAGGGATATCTTCGACCGCAACCTGCCGTCAAAGATAGCCCTCCAGTCACTATTACTGCGTGCTCTGTGTCGACAGGCATGGACTCTGAGCATTACCAGGTCAAAGAAATTCCTTCTGAGACCTCTATCTCGTCTTTGGACGCAGAAAACGACAACGACGGTTTCGAGACCGTCGTTAGCAAGAGCCAAAAGCGAAAGCTAAAGGCTCCAAAGACCATCCCTTCTAAGAGGCCCGTCACTACCGCGGCTAAGCCTCCTGTCCGACATGCTCAAAGTGAGGCCAGCGAGGAGCCACAAGACTCCCCGATGATCGAACGGCGAGAAAAAGTTCCACCCCTTTATATCAGGGAAAAAGCTGCATGGCAGCGCCTTTTACCTAAGATCGAAGCCCAATCGATCTCATTCGGGAGCGCACGCTCCACTAATGTCGGCATTAGGGTTTCTCCACCTACCTCGAATGACCACCGCCGACTTACAGCGCTACTGAGAGAGGATAATATTGAGTATCACTCATACGCGCTAGAAGATGAACGCGAACTTCGCGTTGTCATCCGCGGTCTGCCTGTAGAGATAGACACGGAATTCATTAAAGAGGACCTTAAGTCCCAAGATCTTCCCGTCAGAGAGGTACATCGTATGTACCATTCTCGGACCAAAGTCCCCTACGAACTTTGCCTTGTTGTGCTTGATTTGTCACCTCAGGGCAAAAATGTCTTTAACGTGACATCTATATGTAGATTGTCTGGGCTTCGTATCGAAGTCCCACGTAACCGAGGCGCGATCGGCCAATGCCATCGCTGCCAGCTCTACGGGCACTCAGCACGTAATTGTCACGCACGACCCCGATGCGTGAAATGCCTAGGTGACCATGGCACGTCAGATTGCTCTCGTACGGTTCCGACTGAGGAACCACCGAGCTGCGTGCTTTGTAGGACCAAAGGGCATCCTGCAAACTATCGCGGTTGCCCAAAAGCTCCGCGAAAGGTGAAACGCACCCAAAAAATATCAGTCCGTAAAAATAATGCACGTGGGGGTCATAAAACACCTGTGGCGGACAGGTACATACCGGCTCCATTGCCCGCAACTAATCCCTGGCATAAAAAGCAGCAAGCAGCTGCTGTCTCCCTCCCCGTCCCCCAGCCCCCTCCGGCGATTAAAACAAAGCCAATACAGGTGGCACAGGTGGCTGCCAATTCAGTAAACAATACTGCTAATAGTTTCGTGGAAGACATGAAGCTTATTAGCTCTATTGTTGCGCTTATCGACGTAAACGAACTGTCGATACTAGCAAACAAACTGAGGAATAATCCTCAAGATCATCTGTCGGCACTTCTCGAGCACCACCGGCTCATTGAAGTAATTCAAAAAATAAATGCCTAATATGGATAGTACACCAAAAGGCAGAATTAAACCGAACCGACTCTCCATAGGTCTGTTCAACGCAGACGGTCTTTGGGATAAAATATACGAAGTGCGCGAATTTATGGCTGCGTACCCGATCGACATCCTCTTAGTGCAAGAGACATTCCTGAAGCCTTTCCATCGCGATCCTAAGATAGCAAACTTTGTCTTAATCAGAAATGACCGACTCACAGGCCCTCTTGGAGGCACAGCAATTTACTACAGGAAGTCTCTTCACTGTACTCCTCTAGATCCCCCTCGACTTACTAATATCGAGGCCTCAGTATGTCAGTTAGGGATGACCGGCCATCAGCCGATCACATTAGCATCAATCTATCTCAGTCCGTCAAAAACTCTCTTGGAAAGCGACATTAGGACTTTGTTAGGACTTGGAGACGCCGTCTTACTAGGCGGTGACTTCAATTCAAAACATAGTCAATGGAATCGATCGTCTCCAAATGCCAATGGCAATCTTTTACATAGGCTCAGCAACTCTGCGTTCCTGAACTTTGATATTCTGGCTCCAGACGAGCCCACGCGATACTCTCGGCCTACCCATCCCATTCCGACTGCCAGTACCATCGACATGGCACTAATCCAAAATATTACCCTTCAGCTACATAGCATACAAGTCATTCATGACCTAGACTCGGACCACCGCCCAGTCTTACTTCAGCTAGGACCCCCTCCAACCGCGGTTTCTCGAAACAAAACCATTATCGAATGGAAAAAACTTAGCGAGCGTCTCCAATTTCTTGATTCAGACCACCTCAAAAAGATTCCTGACCGTATAGATTCAGTGGAAACTGCAAAAACAGCGACCACGCATCTCACAGCTCACTTATGTGATACTCTCAAGGATTGCTCTAGGGAAATTCCCGATAACTTTCGTTGTCGAGAACTACCAGATGATCTGCGAGAATTAATTGCTAAAAAACGTGCTGCCACTAGGGCACGCGACAGATACCCGACCCGAGAAAACCGGAGTGCGCTCAATAGATTACAGAAAGAGGTTAAAGAAAAATTAACCTCTTTCCACAACGATTTCTGGAATAAAAAGCTCTCGGAGATCAAGCCAGGACACCAGGCCTACTGGTGCTTGGCAAAATCTCTAAAAGCCGATGGGTATGCAGCCACCCCACCACTACTTCGCCCGAATCTCCCACCTGCGTTTGACGACGCTGAAAAGGCCGAATGCTTGGCAGACAGCCTGGAAAACCAATGCTCTCCCAACCCTAGTGTACCCGAATTCACCGAATTCCACTCCAGAGTGGAAAAGGTGGCAGACAATCTTTCCGCAACGACTCCCGAAAGTGAGCCGTTACTTCCCACTACCGGAGAAGAATTCCGAACCATAATTAAAAACCTCCACTCCAAAAAAGCTCCCGGTCCTGATTCCATCTCTAACAGGGCACTGAAGTGCCTTCCCGACCAAATCATCCACCTACTGGTACTGATTTTTAATGCCCTCCTTGCCGGATGCTCCTTTCCTGACGAGTGGAAAGAAGCTACAGTGATAGGTATCCCCAAACCGGGAAAGCCTCGAAATCTCCCGACTAGCTATCGTCCCATTAGTTTGTTAAACAGCCTAGGAAAAATATACGAGCGAATTATCCTTGCCCGATTAAAATCCGTAGTCGATACTTATAATCTCCTTCCCAACGAACAGTTCGGATTTCGTCCAAAACACACCTGTGTTCAACAAGTGCACCGCCTCACGGAGCACATATTGCAAGGTTTGCAAACCAAGCAGTTTACAGGTGTCATATTCTTCGATGTCGCCAAAGCCTTCGATAAGGTCTGGCATGCAGGCTTAATCCACAAGTTGCTCCTATTAAATATACCTGACAGACTCGTACTTATCATACGAAACTACCTCACTAATCGTACTTTTCGGTACCGCGTAGACGGCACTCTGTCATCTCGCCGCCCTATCCGTGCCGGTGTCCCTCAAGGATCTGTGCTGGCACCCCTATTGTACTCGCTCTACACGAGTGACATTCCACGGGCGCCTATTAAAGAGCGCACTCATCTTGCTCTTTTCGCGGATGACACCGCTGTATTTACCACATCTCGCCAACCTCAAGTTATTACTAGACGTCTCCAGAAAGCGGTAAACAGCCTCGGACGCTGGTTCCGCCGATGGAGAATCGAAATAAACCCTGATAAAAGTGCAGCTATGCACTTTATCGGTAATCGTTTCCGATCTCACATAGACACACCTACGGAAATTTCCCTTTACGATACACCAATTCACTGGCAACAGAAAGTCAAGTACCTAGGTGTCACCTTCCAACCTTCCATGACCTTCCACGAGCACATACGCACAGTCTGCAATAAGGCTGCGTATGTCATGGGACGACTTTATCCGATGTTATGCAAGAAAAGTAAAATGTCACTCCGCAACAAAGTGACACTCTACAAAACTTGCATAAGACCAATAATGTCCTATGCGAGCGTTGCGTTCGCGCACGTTTCAAAGGTCAGATTGCTCACGCTCCAAAGAATGCAGAACCGATTTATGCGTACAGCCACTGGTTGTCCGTGGTTCATGCGGAACGTTGACCTCCATAGAGACCTCGACCTCCCTACCATTACTCACCTCTTTAAACGTTTTTCGAAGTCTTACTTCGAGAAATCCGAGGTACACCCGAACCCTCTAATTTCAGTTGCTTCCACCTACATCCCAGTTAGGTCTGACCATCGAAAATATAGGCGTCCAAAAAGCGTCCTATATGACCCTGACGATCAAATAACGATCGCAAACACAAAAACACGTAATACACACACAGCGTCTTCGCCGGCGAAGACGAGGTCCCAGATTTCTGATATCGGTTGGTCGTGGCTTCTTGCCACCCTTCCGTCGTCGTATTGACTAATCAAAGTCATACCATCAGCCCTCCACTACACGTCGTCCTAAGCCGTGGTCCGGCCTCACAGGAGGCACCCTTAGGACGACGTTCCCGGACGCTAGTAGAGCTTCTGCGCCCTACTCTACGCATTTCGCAACCTCGGCGATGCTTCAGCGCTCGCCCGTCCCGCCCGGTGACGCTGTAAAAGCCGTTAGGGCTAACAGCATATTGTCAATTCGAAAAAAAAAAAAAAAACGACACCTTGGTAAGAAATGAGGGTGGTCTATTCTACTCAGCCGGATACCACACGGCTACGTCTGCTTTGATTAATTATTGTCTGTTTATCTTGATATAATTTGGACTATTAAGCTTTTGAATGACGATTTATTTAAAGGTCTTAACGCTTTACTCCATAAATGGCAATGTTTATAATAAATTATTTGTGCATAAATTGCTTTATATATATTTGTTTTTGTTTGGGCATACTTGACTTGATTAAATGTGGCCATTTATAAAATTGCTTTTTCAAATTGGGTTGCTTAGTCTACGGTTTCGATGATTGTGATTTTTTTTAATGAAGTCAAATAATAAAAAATTATTTTATTATAGAAAGCATCATTTATCTCAAAAGTAGGAAATTACTTTGCTACTCCGCTATAAAGCAAATATAAAATATATGCCGCCGTCTGGTATCCGGCTGAGTAGAATAGACCACCCTCATTTCTTACCGAGGAGTCGTAAAGAGCGACTAAGGTAAGTCGACCTGCCGGGTGGTATCCTACCGAGTCGAATAGACCACTCTAATTTTTATTGAGGTCTCGTAAAAAGCGACTGGCAGACTGTGTTGACGACAGGCAGGCGGCCGGTTGTAAAAAAATCTTCATCCATCTATTATCGACCTATCACACGACAAAAGTCCAAAAGTTAGTAAATGATAAAACAAGAAACGATCTAAAAGTCTTGTAAGAAGTCTATTTGCATATCTCGATGTTTACGTGAATTTCCTTAAACAAATAGCACAACTACGTCATAACTATCGTATTTTCGTAACGCCCTGTATTTGGGCTAATTACAGTCATCTATCTCTTTCTCGCGTATACCGAAAAGAGTGGGATAACCGATTGGCCTAAATAAACACGTGTGAAATCGGATCTGTATTTTAAGTGATGGCCATTTGATTGTATTTACAACTTTCTTTTACGACTTAACTTGATTATTCATTTACGCTAATCCGATCATAAATTGCTTGTAATTTTCTTTTTCGATACATCAAGCGATTTTAAATTTGTATTATGACAAACAATTTACTATGTAATTAACATTGATATGAGTAACAGATTCGTTTTTGAATGATTTATAAGAAGCAGAGTTAGATTGTGTGAAGTATGGCATCTATATAACAGGAATAGCGCCAGAGTTGACGAATGATAGGTCAGAATGAAGGGAAAAGGCCTCGAGGTCGTAGTCCCAAGAGATGGTCAGACCAGGTTGCTGAACAGCTGAAGGTACCTCTCAGTTACGCATTTCACCAGGCAGCGGAGCGTAACCAATGGAGGCAGCTGGTGGCCAGATTTGGATGGAGTCACGATCCTCAGTGAGGAAACGATGAAGAAGAGAGGTCAGAATGAAAGCGAAAATATGTGGTGCCGACCCCCACTTGACTGGGATAAGGGTAGGAGAATGATGATTATGTACTCTTAGCATCAACTACCTCACTGCATTGTTTTTTTTTTTTTTTTTTTTTTTTTTTTTTTTTTTTTTTTTTTTTTTTTTTTTTTTTTTTTTTTTTTTTTTTTTTTTTTTTTTTTTTTTTTTCCTATTTTCAGTGGGTCTACTGGTTTACTTACTAAGCACTTAAAATTAAAAAAAAAAAAAAAAGCTATAGAGACATACACAGATGAAAAGACTTACGATAAGGAAGAAATATAATTCTCTAATTTAAAAATATGTTGATCTCACTTTGCTTTTTTTATTTACATTGGGACTGGTCCGTTTATTATTTTGTACACTCTAATTGAAACCGGAGATCTCTCCCCTCTCGGTCTATCCCTCCCCCTATGTACATCTCTAATGCTACCTAAATAATCTACTTATATACATTAATTCTTATATACTAACACACTTATTATAGGTAGAAAAAGAAAAACAAAAAATGGAAAAGAAAGAAAGTGAATATTTACATCATAACCAGCGCCGCTGATGTTTATGTATTATCCTATTTTAATTTGTTGGCTCTCAACGCTACGGCTGTTCATCCCTATAGTATGTGTATGTGCCCCGGTTATGTTGTGTTGTGTGTGTTGGTGAGTAGAGGGCTACACTGTACTGCTGTCCAGTCACAGGACGAAGAGGCACTTCGAGGCAACCCAAGCTCGGTTGCCGGACCCAGGCCCGATCCAGACGATGTACAGAATTGTCTGGAGCACGCCTAGAACCCGCAGTCGAACCCGTAGTCAATTCGGCTCTCGATGTGTCTCTTCATATCCTTTAGCGCGAAGCACGCGTCGGACATCGCCTCGTGATGTTTGGCGATGACATAGTTGGTGGCATTACTGCAGTTGTAGCACGTGGGCCTCTTTTGCTCAGCCTTGTCTGGGCAGCCCTCCGCCTTGTGGCCTGGTTTGCTGCAGTACCAGCAGGGTCTGGCTGCAGGGTCCGCCCTGCAGTGCCGCTGCGTGTGCCCGAATTTCAGGCAGGCGTAGCACTGCAGGACAGGCGAAAAGTATTGAACGAAAACCCTCTGGTGGTCTACGTTGAGGCGCTCGCGCTCCATCGCAGACCTCCAGAAGGTTGGTTCCGCCTCGTAAACAATGTTGTATAGCTCAGGGTTTTTATTTTTCCTTAGGAACTTGAATTTTAGCACGCTTGAATTACCCCCTGCTTCAGTCCCCAGATCTGGATTCTGCCGGGTGATGATGTCCGGCAGCTCCCGGTGCGGTATATCCTTCGAGACCCCCTTCAGGATGAGCATTGGCCATGGCCTGCGCGCCGGTTGGACTCGAAGTCCTTCGGCCCCGCGGGCCATGGCCAACGCATCATCCCGCTGCTCGAGGGTTAGGAATTCAACTCTTACTTTATTGTTAGAGATGAACTCCACATCCTCGGGCCCATAGGGGCGGTCTCGGAAGCTGCACGTTTTCCGGAATGCCGCCAGGACTTCCTCCCTGGTCTTGCCAGGCTCACTCGATCCTAGTATGATAGCGGGTCTGGGTTTGATACGGGCTACCGGCCACCTCGGGTCCGAGATCTTGGGCTCCTTTGGTTGCGCCCCCGAGAGCGTGCTGGTCCCCGTCTGATTGAGGGAACGCGCGGTTACCGTGGCATAGGTGGGACGCGCCGTGGCCACCTCGGTCGCCACGGCGCGCTTCACCTCGCCCATCTCCCTGCGCACACTCTCGCCTACGCATTCCACCAGAGCCCGTTTAAGCTCGTCCAATTGCTCCCGCGCTATGTTTTGTATGCCCTCTGTAGTGTATATGTGCGATTGTTCCGTGTGTGTGTGTGTGCCGGCCAAGAAAGTCTCTTTAATGGGGGAGGAGAAGGCCACCGCCGGCTCAAGCCGGTTTGTGGTCACCCCTGTCTTTATCACCCCGTGTGCCCCGGGTGGAGACTTGAGGCTCGTCGAACGGTCTCCAGGGCCTCGAGTCTCCCCCCGGACTCGCACCATTTTTTCCTCGTGAGGAGGTCCGTGCGGGTCCAGTTCGGTATTGGTTGCCGCATCGGCTTTCGCTATGAGCGTCTGCCGCGGCGCCTCACGTGACGGGGCCGCCCGGGTCCCCTCACGGGTACCCCACTCGCCGAGTACGACCTGATCGCTGAGCTCAGTGATTAATTCCTGAGTATATTTCTCAGCGAGCCCCCTTATGGCGCGAGCTTGGTCGATAACGTCCTCCTTGGCTGGGCACGTTACCGACTTACCGGACGTGATGGTCTTCACAATCGCGTCCGCCTTCTTCCCCATATCCCGGCCAAAGTCCCGTGCCCTCTCGAGCCTCTCTTGGACTACCGACTCTATCATAGGCCTGGGCCTGCTGGCCGTGGGGCTGCCGCCCGCCTCAGCCTGTACGCGAGGAGGCGGAGACCCCGGTGGACAATTGGCCAGATAGTCTTCAAGTTGCCGACGCACGGTCGTGGCGTACTTCCTGAGTTGAAGGGTAGTATCGCGCACGCCCGCGCGCCGGAAGCGGCCAAGCCTGGCAGGGTCGTCTATAGAGGCACATAATATCTGGAGGTGACTATCAACCTCTGAAAAGAGATCCCGAAGGGTCTCTTTTCCGAGGCTGACAATATCGCACGCGAGCCCCTCCCGGGTATACGAGGACAGCTGCGACGCTCTCAGTTGTTCTGGTGAAGGTGTGCGGCTAAATCCCCCCGAAGAGTCCCCTGTACTCGACATGTTGTGTAGTTGTTGTATTTATGTGTATATGTGAGTGAAGAGCCGCGCGGTGAGTCCCGTGGTCACTTAGTTGCAAAGCCACGCCCTTATTGCTCATAATAATAACTTTTTAATCGAACAATGCGAATTATTTTTTACCTTTTTCTGAATACAAAACAACAATAATTATTATTAGCTACGAAGTATCAATGTATTGTTAATTAAACAATACAAATTATTTAGTAAGTAATTATGAATTTCTAAATTTAAATAGAATATCGTCCAATCTATATCCAGCAATAACAGCAGCAGGGTCTTCTCGTTTACTCCCCGGTTGGGGGTAAACGGGGTGCGGGCCTCGAGGAATTCCTCTTTACCCGGGCATCTCCTCGCGGGCACTTAAGCCCGGTATGTGTTCCAGCCGTAGGCCGAGGTCACCTAGGTGACCTAAAGGTGTCGGTATTTGGGCCGTAAGCCCAGGTCACCTAGGTGACCTAATGGATGTCTTGTTCGGTGGGGAGGTCTGGGAATGGTAGCTCCCAGACCTCGGGGTCAATTTCGGTGGTGTCACGTCCGGTAGTGTCCTGATCAGGAAGGTGTGTCATGTCCGGTGTATTCGCCCTTTCGCCCGTCGCGTCGTCCTCTTCGTCACCGTCGTCATCCGCATCGGGCCGCGGAGACGGTGATCGCAGGAGCTCGCGAGGCAGGGAACGTCCATCGGGTGGTCGCGCATGGAGTGGCGCGATCCCATGGAGGTGTACGTGCGCGCTATTGTCCGCTCGCGCGAACATCCGGCGCGCAAGGCGACGGACATACTCCTCCACGGTCGGCGTTCTGGTATCCCGATGCACGACGTCGTTCCGCACATACCTCGGGGCTCCTACGATCAGTCGCAGGCAGCGGTTCTGCTGGACTTGAAGTCTTCGCCTCTGGTACGCCGAACATAGCGCGTACCAGGCGGGTGCCGCATACGTCAAGCGCGAGCGGACGTAGGCACCGTAGACTCGGAGTTTGGTGTTGACAGGTAAATGGGATGTGAACAGCGTGTGAAGCTGGGACCTGGCAGCAGCAGCTTGGCCCACGGCACTATTGACCATGGGGACCATGCGCAGGCTGCGGTCCAACTCACACCCCAAAAACCTCGCTGTGGTCTTCCACTCTACGTCCTGGCCTCGAAGAGTCAGCTGACGTAGCGGCTTGGAGCAGCTGGTGAGCAGAGCGGCCGTCTTCCCGACGTTGACGGCCATCCTCCACTTGTCCAGCCATTCCGGCAACAAGTCCAGCATACGCTGCATGCGGTTGGTGGCGACGATCTGGTGGTAGGACGACGCGAAATACGCGCTGTCGTCAGCGAAGAGCGACAACAGCACGTCCTCCTCCCCTTCCCGCAGATGGTGGCGCAGGGTGGGGATGTCATCCGTATACGCCGCATATAAGCGCGGCGATATACAACTGCCCTGGGGTACTCCGGCTTGGATGGTGCGTGGCTGGGATTCGGCACCATCCACTGCCACGTAAAAGCTACGGCCGTGTAGAAATGATGCCAGCACTCGCACATAAGCAGGCGGCATGGTGGTGTCCAAGATCTTGACCAGGAGCCCGGCGTGCCACACTCGATCGAAGGCCTTCTCGATGTCGAGAAAGACCCCCACGGTGTAGCGCCCGTTGTTCCGCTCACTGGTCAGGTGGTTGATTACCCTCGCCAGCTGGAGCGTCGTCGAGTGGCCGCTGCGGAATCCAAACTGCTCCTCGCGCAGGGGCAGATAGGGCGTGACTCGACGCAGCAGCAGACGCTCGAACAGCTTGGCTATGTGCGAGAGCAGGGTGATCGGCCGGTAGCTTCCAGGCAGGCGGCGGTCCTTCCCCGGCTTGGGAAGAACGATGATCTTCCCGGTCTTCCACGCCTCTGGGAAGTGGCCGGTGCGGAGTACTCCGTTGAACAGTCTCGTGAGCGCTACAAGACCTGTTCGGGGCAGCAGCATCAGCGCGGCGTTGGCGATTCCGTCGGGGCCTGGCGCCTTTCGCTTATCAAGGCGAACAGCGACCGACCGCAGCTCTGACAGGGAGATGAAGTCCTCTCCCCGGAGCGGCGGTGTAGGAGCCGACAGGAACCTTTCCAGCTTGTCCTGGACAGCCGCGTGATGACGGATGACGTGGAGGTTGGAGGTGTTGGGGGCGTTGGGCGTGAATGTCTTCTCCAGGTGGGCCGCCAGAATCTCAGCACGATCCTTGGCGGCATAGGTGCGTTTACCCGCGGCATCGAGCAGCGGGTAAACGGGGGTGTCATGTCCGGTAAGCTTCTTGCAGAGAGAGTACAGCGCTGTGTCGTGTTCGGTCGCTCGATCGACGGTATCCTCCCATCGCGCCTCGTCGAGAGCGACTACGGCACGCGCGATCTTCTCTGCAAGCCGGTTCAGGTCAGCCTTCACCCTGGGGCAGCGAGTGCGGGCCCATAGGCGGCGCAGGGTGCGCTTCCGTCTGAGCATGCGGCGAAGCGAGCTCGGCAGGTCCTTCCTTCGGTTGGTAGTGTCCGGCGAAGTCGACGTGGTGGTGGTGGCTGCTGCTTTGGCGGCGATGATCGTCGCCGCGACGAGTGCAGCAGCATCGTCGACTTCCGAAGGTGTGGTGATCGGGCCTGCTAGCTCAAGCCCGGCAAGCTCGGCGGTGTAGCGCTCCCAGTTCGTCCGCGTCCGCGGCGGGCGAGGCACTAAAAAGCCTCCCTGGGTGGCTAGGGTGACCAGAACCGGTAGGTGTTGGGTGTCAAGGTCATAGAGGACCTCGACATCAAACGGGTTCTCGAGTCCGTGGTGCAGCACTATATCAAGGACATCTGGCTGGGAGCGGCTGTCGGTGGGTATGTGGGTCGGCACTCCCGGCCCCATCACACCGTACCCGCTCCTCACGCTATCTTCGTGCAGTTGCCTCCCGACCCCAGTGATGATTCGCGATCCCCACGCATGATGTTTCGCGTTGAGATCACCCACGATCACTGCGGGTCCCTGCTGTCCGAAGATTGTCCCGACATCGGTGCTGCAGAAAGTCAATCCGGGTGGTTTGTAGGCGGCATAAATGCGGAGCTCCTGGTTGCCCACGTTGACACACACCCCTTGTGTACGGGTGCTAGTGAACGGGGTGTGCTCCAACTCTTCATGTATAATATCCCTCCGCACCAGAGCGGCCGTACCTCGGTACGGATAGCCCCGGGGAGAGATTTCATCACGCCGATACACGAAGAAGTTGGGCACGCGGAGCTCGACGCTGTCCGTGAGTTTGGTTTCGCCCAGGAGGATAACATGGATGTTCTGCGACTGGGCGAGTAGTGTTAGCTCACGGACGTGTCCTCTTATGCCGCCCGGATTCCAGTATAGTACTCTTAGGGCGGTCACTGGTACGACCGCCCGAACTGGGTTATGGCCGCCGTTATAGCGCCGACTACATCCCTCGTGCTCACATAGTGCGCGAGCGCCGCCATGAGCGCCTCGATCAGGACCCGGACAATGTTGTTAATGCCCGAGTCCTGCGCGGCGGGTGGCGGGGGGAAAGTAGGGTGTAGCGGCGCTCGAAGCTCCGCCTCTTCTGTGGCCTGTCGGTGGCCGCGGCTTCTCGGCGCCTCGGCGATTACTGGTATTGCCGCCAACGATGTTGATGTTGGCGGCCTGGGGTGCGGTGTGGACGCGGCGGTGGGCGCAGCATCTGCTGGCCTCGGCTGCCTGCGCCTGCGCCGGTTTCGTTTCCTTCGCAGGGGCTCCCCCCTGCCTATCGGGTCATTTGCCGGCGGTTGCAGAGTCGCCGGCTCCCGGTCTATGATAACGCCGCCCGCTTCCCCCCGTCGAGTAGCTGGGGCGGTCGGGATGTAGGCCGGCGGTTGTTTAGTCGCCGGCTCCTGGTCTACGTTAGCCCCTCCCGCTTCCCCCCGTCGAGTAGCGTGAATGAACACGCCGGGCGACGCCGGGGCGCTACTCAGTGCGGGTCGGGCGGGGGCGGTAGGCACGGCCACTGCGGGACGTGCTGCGGGGGCAGGGGCGGCGCGTACTGCTACCGCGGGACGTACTGCGGGGATGGCGGGGGCTGCTGTGGCGGCTCGTTTGGCGGCGGCGGGTGTTGCAGTTGGGGGGGGAACTTTCTCAACCCCCCCTGCTCTCTTCTTCATCTTCCCGTCCGGGCGCGGCGGCGCGACATCGATGCCGCGCTTTCGCGCCTCACGGCGAAAGACTGGGCATCTTCGGTCGCGCGCCACGTGCGCTTTACCACAATTCGCGCACTTGGGCGCGTCTTCCTGGAGGCCGGCGGTGGAGTGGGCCGAGTCCTTTGCTCGGCTGTTAGGTGAACGTCGAATGACGACGACGTTGTCAGTGAGGTGGCTGGTGACTGGTCCGTCTTTGGACGCTTGTCATCTCCCTCGAGGGATTCGGGCGAAGAGTCGGCAGCCCGCGGACGCTTCGGTGCTTCGCCGCCCGATGTAAGCTCAGCTACATCGGCGGAGAACAAAGGCGCGGAGTCTGGCGATTTTCGCTCGCCGGATGGAATCCGGAAGCGTGGTAATGGTGCAGGCGCTGGCGGTGGTGGTGTCGCTGCCGCAGGTGCGATCGGCGTAAACGGGACGATGTTATTGTCCCGTACGTCGCGCCGTACTACAGCACGGGTGAACGCGGGGCGCTCCCCCCTAATACGTGGGTCCCTCGGGGGGGGCTCCCCCCGACCAGACATGGTCGCAGCAGTATGGCGCGTGTGAGTTGTGCTACTTGTGAGAGTAGCAGCAGAGGTGCTCAGTGAGCCGCTCCTGTGCGAGTGCAGCTCCGCGCACCCTCGGCGCGTGCAACCCAGCCGGGTGAGACCCCTGGGGGAGGCCCAGCTAGGCGCCCGCGAGCGGGGGGCGGAGACTACAAGCGCGTAGGTATGATGAGCGTTGGTGTCACTGTGGGCACGTCTGCATACGTCTTTGCAACGAAAGGCGGTGCAGATCGCTGCGTCCGGGCAGCTTCGGCGGAGCAGGTGCACGCGATGCACTGCCGACCGTTTCCTCGAGCCGCAACACGGGTCGCGGCGAGTACAACTGGCGCCGGTGGCAGGGGTGCAGGGGCGTTAACCGAAACTGGCGAACTTTGCGTCTCACGCGATACGCGCAGCGATAACGTTCACATAGACAATACGCGTCCGTTCACTGCGCGCGTACGCACGAGACTCTGTCCAGCAATAACAAATCTGGTGTTAATGCAAAGCTTGACTTTATCGTTAGGTGGCGCTGTATTAAATTTATTGAAGTATACTTACAGAGTATGGAATTTTACACATAATTTAGAATTACTTAATATTAAATATCAAAGGAAACCAAAACCAAAATCGTGTAGAATACGTGGTAGAATTTCCACAACGTGGTAGAACCTTCCAACGTGGTAGAATTTACACAAGTAATATGACGTTGATACCCAGTATTGTTTTATTTTGTTTCAGTAACGTTCATTCGTCTCCAATGCCTTGGCTCTTGGTTAAATATATGTTTACACCCATATATAAATAAAATAACATCCTGTTATATATTAGATTCACACAGTATAAATATGTACAGGTAAGGGAGATGAGGTTTTTAAAGTATTAACTGAAAATCTCGCGCCGCACGCGGTTTTGTCCGAGATTCGGCCGGGAAGTATTTGTTTTTGATGTGTAAATTCGTGAATTATTGTCCGATTATAACGAGAATTGCACCGTTGTGTAATTATCTACACGCCGATATATGACACTTCTTAAAAAACTGATTTCATTCCACTTTTACAGATTTTTCATCACTTATAAGGGCGGCCGCGGCGTTTGTGCGTGACTAGCGCTCACGAGGCTTAGCGCGCGACTTCACTGCATTGTTGGAGGTCACGGGTTCGATTACAGGTGGCATAAGATGGAATTTGTATAATTTTCATATTGACATTTCTAATACTTGGTCTGGTACAAAGCCGTGCATATCTACTACCCTATATTCGAACCCGATTTGATTACGAAGGATCACTTCAGCTCATAGCCCTTTCCATAACCCCAAAGCTTAGGTCGGTGTGTATCTTGCCAAACTAAATAGACGCCGCCATTACCCAACATTTTTCCGCCTCAGTATCTAAGTGGTGTGGTTTGTGATGTTGGTGTGTGTATCTTACCAAACTAAATAGACGCCGCCTTACCCAACATTTCTTCGCCTCAGTATCTAAGTGGTGTGATTTGTGATGTCGGTGTGTATCTTGCCAAACTACATAGACGCCGCCATTGTCCAACATTTCTCTGCCTCAGTATCTAAGTCGTGTGGTTTGTGATGTTGGTGTGTGTATCTTACCAAACTAAATAGACGCCGCCTTACCCAACATTTCTTCGCCTTAGTATCTAAGTCGTGTGGTTTGTGATGTCGGTGTGTATATCTTGTCAAACTAAATAGACGCCGACATTACGCAACATTTTTTCGCCTCAGTATCTAAGTCGTGTGATTTGTGATGTCGGTTTGTATCTTGCCAAACTAAATAGATGCCGCCATTGTCCAACATTTCTCCGCCTCAGTATCTAAGTCGTGTGGTTTGTGATGTTGGTGTGTGTATCTTGCCAAACTAAATAGACGCCGCCTTACCCAACATTTCTTCGCCTTAGTATCTAAGTCGTGTGGTTTTTGATGTCGGTGAGTGTATCTTGTCAAACTAAATAGACGCCGCCATTACCCAAAATTTTTCCGCCTCAGTATCTAAGTGGTGTGGTTTGTGATTTCGGTTTTCTTGCCAAACTAAATAGACGCCGCCATTGTCCAACATTTCTCCGCCTCAGTATCTAAGTCGTGTGGTTTGTGATGTTGGTGTGTGTATCTTACCAAACTAAATAGACGCCGCCTTACCCAACATTTCTTCGCCTTAGTATCTAAGTCGTGTGGTTTGTGATGTCGGTGTGTATATCTTGTCAAACTAAATAGACGCCGACATTACGCAACATTTTTCCGCCTCAGTATCTAAGTCGTGTGATTTGTGATGTCGGTTTGTATCTTGCCAAACTAAATAGATGCCGCCATTGTCCAACATTTCTCCGCCTCAGTATCTAAGTCGTGTGGTTTGTGATGTTGGTGTGTGTATCTTGCCAAACTAAATAGACGCCGCCTTACCCAACATTTCTTCGCCTTAGTATCTAAGTCGTGTGGTTTTTGATGTCGGTGAGTGTATCTTGTCAAACTAAATAGACGCCGCCATTACCCAACATTTTTCCGCCTCAGTATCTAAGTGGTGTGGTTTGTGATTTCGGTTTTCTTGCCAAACTAAATAGACGCCGCCATTGTCCAACATTTCTCCGCCTCAGAATTTAAGTCGTGTGGTTTGTGATGTCGGTGTGTATCTAGCCAAACTAAAAAGACCGAAGAAAAAGACCGCCGTTCTCCAAAACTTTATCATCTAGATATTTAAGTCGCGTAGTTTGTGATATTGGTGTGTATCTTACCCAGCTAAATAGACGCCGCCATTGCCCAAAATTATGCCACCTCGATTTATAAGTTGTGTGGTTTTTGATGCTGGTGTATATCATGCTGAGCAAAATATATGCCGCCATAGCACAAAAAATTTTCTCGTCGATATGCAAGTCTAAAATTTAGCCTATTGAGGCGAAATTTTAGACTTGCATATCGACGAGACTTACTTAGATATTGATCTAAGTTGTCTGGTTTGTGATGTTGGTGTGTATCATGAGGAACTAAATAGTAACCGTCATTGCCCACAATTTATCGCGCTTCAACATTCTAAATTCAAAAATCAATGATAGTATAAAGTATATATTACTCAATCTGACCCCCATATCCGCCTATTATTAGTATAAATTACGACAATCAAGTGCCAATAACAATAACAATGAACCAGATAGTACAAATATCGAAAGAGAATAGAGAGGCGAGGTAGAGGTCACGCACACATTCACATTGTCCCGTGATATGTGTACGTCAATTATCTGTGGAACGTCTTTATTTGAGTCTATGTGTTAATGAGAATATAGTATAGTCACAGAGTAAGGAACCTACAGAGGTGGTGTCGTAAAAAACTCATTAAACAATAAAATAAATACGTGGCAACTAAAAGTGGCAAATAAAAAGAACATAAGCATTAATGTTATTGATTTATTGACTTTGGTATTCGATTCGGAAAGGAAGGAAGGAAATGTAAAAAAAGCTGTGAGATCGTGCCACTCTCTGGAGACGACCATGGGCCCAAACCCCTAATGCCTAATGTGTCTAATTAGTAATTGTAATTTATCACACGCTTTTCGCTGCAGGAAAACATCGTGATGAAACTTGCATATCTCTAGAAAATTCTGGGGATATGTGTAACGTACCGATCGGCATTGGAGCAGCGTGATAGGCCTTACATCGAATTTTTCTCTTCAAAAACGGAGAGAAGAGGCGTATGCCCAGCAGTGGGATTTTTTTTTTACACTTTATTACATTTTCATTACGTATCCCAATTTTTTTTGAATATGTAATATAGCATATGTTTTCCATGCATGTTTATAATATTATTATAGATGTATAAAACTGGCTATACTCACGTCTTATACTATTGGGTTAGCCCGATTAGTTTCGAACCCATCCGGGGCACTTATTCATGAGCTCTTACACTCTTTACTTAAGAGTAAGACTTTGTATTATAATATGTATGGATTATTTAATGATCAAAAATACTTGAATTTGAAAATCCGGACAGCAATGTACAACTATTGAGTTACTATACTTGAGAAGAAGGGGGGAGGGGGGGTGGCGACATTGCATTCCAAGAGCGATATATGCAGGCAGAGCAAATTGCAGTAATCAAAATTCAACCCTTGAGATTAAATGTACTCTCGTACAATGGATTCCAGAATATCGATTATTCCAATACACATAGCTGAATAATATTGCCGTTATTCCATTGTTATTGCCACTTGCGTCCGTAAATTCCCAACGCTACGAATCCCATCAAAATGCAAAGATCCCATGCAGTTACGCGTGATATACGAACGTAGCTGGAGGCGGTGACAAGTTCAGGAATAAATTTAAATACAACACCTAGGCACAAAGTTGTAGATGATACAGGGTGTAAATTTTGCTGTTAATAAATGTTACGAAAAATTCTTGAGGAAAACAACTTAATATAGAAACAAAGTTGTGTGGCTTTTAGAGGTCGAATAGGTATAAAAAGCGGTCCGGGTTGTAAGAGCCCTGATGATCACATTACGATCGCCAACGCCACGTTCAACACCAACACACATAACGTGTTCTCCGGCGAAGAAGCAGTTACCGATTTCTACCGAGTTACCAGATATTTTCATCCAAATCTACGAATCCCCGTACGTAACAATAGTCTACTTTCCATCACGCATTTTATTTTCTTTAATCTTTTTTTTACATAATATATAGTGCCTGATGAAATTAGGATACTAGTCTTTGATTATGGTTACACTATCTCACCATTCTACAATCACGGATTACGATTATATTATAACCAGCTGTGCCTACAGTTTCGCCTAGAATTAATATGTCACAATTTTTTTCCGTCTAAATAGCGACCTCACAAAAACGCTTATGTAATATTCTGTTAACCTAAATCTTCCTCAAAAATCTATTTTTTATGAAACACCCGTTCAAAAATTTCGTTAAGTATATTTTGAAAAGTCGATCACATACAGACAAACAGCATTTGGGGACTCTATTTTATAATATGTGTAGATGTCAAGGTAGTATTTAAAGTTTAAAATCTGCCTGTATATACCTTATTGGAACTCCATACAATATTTATCATACAAAGTAATCTACAAACATATTGTATGACGAGATAAAATTTTATTGGCCAGCAACATTCGTGAACGCGTCGACGTATACATTTTATATGCAAAGCGTTATCAGTTTACCGATACTATGGCTCATAACAAATTTTATGTTAGGTCATACTCTAAATATCAACGCATCTGATTCGATAAATTATTCTCTGTATTTAAGTTGCTAGAGCTCGCTGGACTGGTCCCTAACTATGGGCCTCATAAGAAATCTTAGAGTCACTCAGCAGGCGATGGAGCGAGGTATGCTTAGAGTATCTGTAGAAGAACCAGAGTTACCGACATAGCTCGGCGTGTCCCGAAGCTGAAGTGGAGTTGGGCGGGTTCCATGGTGCGGAGAACCTAAGGACGTTGGGGTCTGAAGGTGTTGGAATGCTAATCAATCCCGCACCGGAAAACTGAGCATCGGTTGACCCCCTACAAGATTGACTGATGATCCTTAATAGGATCGCGGGAAGCCGATTGAATACAGCAGAACATCGTGTGGTGTGGAGATCCCATGAAGAATCTTATATCTAGCAGTGGACGTTCATCGATTGAAGATAATGATGATGATTTAAGTTGAAAAGCAAAGCTGTGATACTCGTAGCCCAAAGGTGAGCCTTTTGAGAGGGTCACATTTAATTAAACTATAAGAGATATGCTTAGACGTACAGCATATTACAAAATTGAAAGATTATTTGGATGACATATGACTGGATTTGACAATCCTGTCAGAGTCATACAAGACTGCGGTTTAATAATGTAAAATTGAAAATGTTTAAAAAATTAATTGAGTTTCTTGCTGGTTCTTCTCGATAAGAACAACATTCCGAATCAGTTGTAGCTTCATTAATCCTTGACGATTAAAAAGTATTTAAAAGAGCTTATGTGAATAAAGATTATTTTGATTTCATTTGATAAGAATGCTAAGTAATGATTACTATGAGATATTTATAAACAATATTCCATGTTGTTTACTTATCTGATATCTGCAAGTACAATGCTCTAAAGTGATGTAAGTAAGTTCACTACTGGCGTTACCGAAACTTCGGTGTCATCGACCCAAATACCGTTGTACAACAGTGGGCCGATTGTACAACGAGGAAGCGCTTTTCGACTATATAGGCCAACTTTGAGCGTTAGTGATGCGAATGATTAGATATTAGAATATGTCGATACATCAACTCAATAAAAATGATAATCCAGTTATAAATTAGATTAATTTGTTTTAATTCTAATGTATTTCAGTTAGGCACTGTTGTATTGATAAATAAGTTAAGAAAAGATACAAATAGATAGTGCAACCACACGTGACAAATCGTAAAAACAACAAAAAATAATGTTCTTAGAACTTAAATCACGATCAAGGAAAAATTTGTTTGACTTAACTTCAATACATTGCATTTCAAGGTCGATTTTAATTTATATTTTAAACCATTTTTCAAGTATTTCTAATATATAAAAGTATTTCAATAGACTTTTCAATTGTAACTTGCTATTCATTAGACTTCTTTTCATAAAAATTGCCTTTATTTTTTACGTTGCGTTTTACGGCACGTTTAATTTTTAAGTGACATTTTTTGTTTTTTTATTTTAAATATCTAAAAACGAATATGTACTTACAATTTTTAGAATATGCTAATACTCGGTGGAGTAGAAAATTCCTTATGTGTAATACGTACATACCTGCAAAAAAGATTATATCATTAGATAATTTTGTGAATATCATAAAAGATAATTATAGATTTATTATTATCATTCTATTGCCCACTCTAAGTGGGGTCGGCACGACATGTTATAAATATGTTGTCACATCATTTGGCTACGCATATTACGATCGGCCGCCTGCCTGTTGTCAAGTTACCTTAGTCGCCTTTTGTTACACCTTGGTAAGAAATGAGGTAGGGTCTATTCTACTGCACAGGATACCACACGGCATATATAGATTGATTAATATAATATATTTATTAATGTATAGATGGCATATTTACATTATATATAATTTAGAAAAAAGCAGGAAAATAATAGTAGTTCCTTTTGTGCGTTCGTATCTTGTTTAGTCTACATTTATAAAATACATGGTGTTATATTTCTTAACGCTAGCAACAATTGCATCAGAAAATTATACGAAGCTTTTAAATGATGGAAAGTACCGTAAAATTGTTATTTGCAATACAAAAAATTGTTATTAGCGGTTTCCAATCACTTCTGGATACCATTTTAAATAGATGTAATCGAAAATTTATTGTGTATCGATATTAGTTTTTTTCTCATCTCTAACCGCAACAAATTGCATCATTGAACAACAACTTAGGTTTGGTCTATGCTGTTTCGTTTACCAAATTTTTTTACTCCTCATTGCCTCAGCTTTTTCATTGTTTTTTGTAAAGAATGGCTTGTTTGAGTCAATGGCCGAGAATAACGATTGGTAACGCCTAGTTGTCTTTCATACTAATAATATGCAGTTTGTCCGTTGCGTTGGTGGGTAGTTCATTATTCCTTTGTCATTTGTATTTACTTTTTACCTATGTGTTTATGATGTTCTATTACCATATGTATTTTTAATTACTTCTACTTTTAGTAGATTGATTCCAGTGCAGTCGAACATTTTACATGCATTTGAACAGCATTATTTATCAGATTATTTTACTATAATCAGTAGGTTACCAGGTTCATGTGTTTGTATAGATAGATGAGCTTTGATATATTGGCATTCATGAGCTTAATAATAAAGGACTCACACTTCTTTACCCTCCTATAACCTCTTTGATATACGATTCTTCATTAAAACTTCTCTTTTATATCCATTTTGTACTCCAATCAAATTTTATCCGATTCTTTTTAAGATTATTAGCTTAGCTACTTGTAATATTAAGAAACTTGAGTACTTTTTCTCTTTTTATCTCATATCTCATTCGTCTTTATATCTTCTTTCTAAGTTAACCTTCTTCACTCTTTTTTTTAAATCTACTGTTGTCTGTCTGTATGTCTACCTTCTATTAAAAGAGCGTAACAATTAAGGATAGACATATTTATCTCTATCATATACCCTTTTTACTTCTTCCATCTCAAACTGTTTGCTTTATCATTATTTATTCTTCTGCCCTTATCCCACTCTAAGTAGGGTCGGCACAATATGATTCTTTCTATTCTCTTCCACTATTCGTCAATTTTGGCGCTACTTCTTTTAAATGCATGTCATACTCCACACAATCCACTTCTCTTTTTTACCGTTTCCTTTATTTATTCCCTTGTACTGCTACTATTCGCTCATATCTTTTTCTTACAAAACTACGCCACCCTTTTGCGCCGTTAAGATAAATAAACCAATTGCTTTCTTTTCTTATAGTGTTAATGTTTGTGTCTCTAACATTTCAATAGAATATTGGATATGAATGGAATCTCAAACATTAAACGGACGCGCGATCCATATACGCGGTGTTTATAGTGCTTTCTCCGATAAATGTTTCAGCAAGCATCCGGCGTGAGACATGTGCAGCGTGACGTCACACATTCCTACTGAATATCAAATGTCAGCAGAGGAAGTTGTAACAGCCTTATTAAATGCTTTGAATTTCGCTTATATTAGTTGGATGCACTAAATGTTTGTACTAAGTATATCGATTTTCCCATAGAGATATAGCAGTAATTAATGTTTTTAATTTATGTAGTATCTTTTGTATTATACGAGAGGTACCTGCGACTCCGTTAGCACTAAGCTAAGTGTTTATTTACCCTCAACCTCGATGACAATATGTGTTTTTTTTCCTGATCTAGAATGGAAAAAGGGTTTTTTATACTACATGTTATCCGGCTGAGTAGAGTAGAACACCCTCATTTCTTACCGAGCTGACGTAAAAGGTGACTTAGGAAAGTTGGCCCGCCAGAGGTATCCGGCTAAGTATAATAGACCACCCTGTTTTTACCGATGATTCGATGACGTAAAAGACGACTAAGCTAAGTGGACGTCAGGGAGGCGGCCGGTTGTAAAATGCCCACCCAAATCCCCAGACCCCACTTAGAGTGTGATAAGGACAGAAGAATGATAGAGAGGTGGTAACCAAAAGGTGTGTAATCAATATTGTTCAAATAAGAGAACAAAATTCAATGTGGCAATAAAATTTTCAATGTTAACTATTACCTAGTACAGTAACGCCATGTTCATTCAATAGAGCTAGGTTAAGGTATCCAGTACTGCTTGATTTTATAGGATATGTACGTTATTTTCTAAGCACATATTTTCTGCTTTAATAACATAGATTTAAAAATTAACAATATTTTTGTTACGTGTATTATATCAAAATATTTCTATCATAACTTTGTAGTATTTCTGTTTTTGAAATAGATGGAAAATTAATAAAATATAGGCCATATATATATATATATATATATATATATATATATATATATATATATATATATATATATATATATATATATATACATATATATAGGACACTTACACACACGGTCGTCCGTCCCCAAAAGTAAGTAACTTAATACTTGTGTTATGGTAGACAGACAACTGGTGAATATATACTTATATATTTTTTAAATACATACTTAAATACAAATATACACCCAGGCTCAAAGACCGACAAATTCATTTTAAAGAAAATGTTGGTCCTCGGCGGGAATCGAACCCGCGACCCGTGGAGCCGAAGGCAGGGTCACTACCCACTGCTCTAACGAGCCAGTCGATTAAATTTATTAAATTATTATTATATTTATTAAATTATTAATGATTGATCAGTGATTTACATTTGCATCTTAATGTTTTTAAAACTACACGTCATACTTGACGCGCTTTCTAAGACTTCGACCTGCGAAGGCTCTTAGTTGCAAATCTTTGCTTCAATAAAAGAAAAGATAACCCTTCTTCATCGAATCCAGAGAAAACGATTCCGTGTTGTTAATGACTTTACTAAGTTTGAAAAAGTTTGGTTTACGGCATACGCCGCTTTCATCGAGAGTTATATATTTGTGCCGTTTGCAGTAGAGACCCTCGGGCCATAGATTCGAAGTGCAAATTTTTTTTTATCCGTTTTAACACCTCGGTTACTTGCCTCTTCAGGTGACAAGAGAGCCGGCTCCTTTTTCCCACAAAGAAGAGCTTAAGCAAAAGAAAAGCTTAAGAAAAAGAAGAGCTTAGCGATTCAGCGCGGAAACGCTGCCAGCATTCTTGGCACCATAGCATTTCCTAGCGTATAAGTAGATTAAGATAGATATAACTTGTACATTTTGGAATAAACTTATTCAAATTCAAAATATAAGTATATATAAGTGGTAACCCTACACATACTTATTGAAAACAACTGTGTTAACATAGTTTGACGCCATGTTTTATTGTTTATTCTACGCTTTACCACAGATTAAATAACAGTTTGCCTTGTACAGAACAGCTACCATTATGTAGGTACAAGGTTAATGATAGCTTCGTGTGTAGCTGTACTATGTTACGCAAAATTTCATATTTTGAAATTATTGTAGTTATAAATAAGTGTAGTTATTAATGTTAATTCCGACATTTCAGTGTATTTCATGTACTATAAGTGTTGCCCACTCAATTAAATTTTTTATGTTAGGGAGGTGTCGTAAAAGGCGACTAAGGTAAGTCAAACCACCGTATGGTGTCCGGTTTAGTAGAATAGATCACTCTCTTTCTTATCGAGGTGTCGTAAAATACGACTAAGTTAAGTTGACGTCAGGCAGGCGGCCGGTCGTAAAAACGCAGCCAAATCATGTAACAACATGTTTATAAAATGTTGTGCCGACCCCACTTAGAGTGGGATAAGGGCAGGAGGATGATGAAATACGTGTAGTTTTTAATAGTAATTGCTACATTTCAGTGAATTTCATGTATTATAAGTGATAACGGCTCAATTAAATGTTTTATGTTAGTTTATGTTTCTCAACGAAAAATGGTATTTTTTGCCGTGTGGTATCCGGCGGAGTAAAGTAGACCACCCTCATTTCTTACCGAGGTGTCGTAATGAGGTGAGGTGATCTAGCTAGGTTTTATTTGAAAAAATTGTTTTATCCCTGTTTTTGGGCACTGATAAAACTGCTACAATTTTATGAGAAATTGGCTAACGGGAATTCACAAATTTAGAATATCAGGATCAATTCCAAAATAATAATAAAATAAAAAAAATTAGCAAGCAAGTCTCTATCACCTAGGTACCTACTAGATTTTATATCTCGATACTAAACACCACACAAAGTTATGGATGGAAGCTAGTTTGTATATATTTTATATACCTAGCATTGCAAAACTACTGAATCGTTTCATTGAAGAAATTGTTTTGTGATGATGTTTGTGATCAATTTCATTCAAAGTTTCATATTACATATTCTTTTTATTTAGTCATTCATGACTAGGGTCAGCATACGTTTCGGTTGACTCGGACTATCACCATTATTGAGGTCTGCCACGATGATTCGAGAAAAGACTAATATTAGTTGATTGACATTGCGAAAAGCACTGTTGTCGATTGGTGGCAATTATATATATATATATATATATATATATATATATATATATATATATATATATATATATATATATATATACATACGTAAGTAAGTAACTAAGTAGCGACCTATTACTATACCACTGCTGAGAATAGGCCTCTACTTTCCGTTTTTGCAGAGAAACCTAAGACCTAGCACGCTGCTCCAATGCGGTTTGGTAGGTTACACATATCTCCAGAATTCTCTAGAGATATGCAGGTGAGATAGAGTGTGATAAATTGCAAATTACCAATTAGACACATAAGTTTTAACAGAAAAACTCATTAGTGTCTGCCCGGGTTTGAACCAGTGACATTCTCGAAAGAGTCGCACGCTGTTACCGTTGGGCTACCACAGCTTATATTACAAAACTCCGTGTCAAGAAATACATACGTGTTCCTGGATAAATATGGTAACCCTGGCCATGACAAGTTCTCAATGAGATGTGATTATTATTACACCCAAACTCGAAAAACCAATAGAAAAATGCAGAAAAAGTTGGCCTTCGGCGAATCGAACCCGCGACTCGCGGAGCTGAAAGCAGGGTCACTACCTACTGCGCCAACGGGGCAGTCAATTACTTACTAATAGTGTTTATTATACTATCTTAGCCGTGTGGTATCCGGCTGAGTAGAATAGTACCACCCTCATTTCTTACCGAGGTGTCGTAAAAGGCGACTAAGGTAAGTCGACCCGCCGTGTGGTATCCGGCTGAGTAGAATAGACCAACCTCATTTCTTACCGAGGTGTCGTAAAAGGCGACTAAGGTAAGATGACCCACCGTGTGGTATCCGGTTTAGTAGAATAGACCACCCTCTTTCTTACCGAGGTGTCGTGAAATACGACAGAGGTAAGTTGACGTCAGGCAGGCGGCCGGTCGTAAAAACGCAGCCAAATCATGTAACAGCATGTTTATAACATGTTGTGCCGACCCCACTTCGAGTGGGATAAGGGCAGGAAGATGATGAGTGTTTATTATACTATCTATAGTTTCTAGATATATCAATGTTCATTTATTAAAAGTTTAATTCTGACTTTACTTAATTTACCAAGAGCGCCGACCCTCTTTATATCTTGACATATTATGACTAAATCTGTCATGATTTCATCGAACTTTCAGGTCTAGCACGAATGCTGACCGTTCAAACATGTCATGTCATAACAAGACAGATTTTGTCAAACTTTATAGTCTGTATGGAATAACTTAAACATTTCTTAGTATTGGATATTTATTGATGGAATTTATACGGAAAAAAATCAAACATTTACCCACATAAAACTCAATACAAATAGGTAATTTTTTTCCTTTACATATGCTTTATAAATTAATTTCAAAATAGTTGTTATAAACTTGTAAATAAGTCTATTTAATCATCAACTCGACAAAAATTTTCTTTTTTCGCGAAGTATAGCAAAAAAAAATGAAATTCACCTGCCCTAATACCACTCTAAGTGGGGTCGGCGCATGTATATAAACGTACTATCACATGATTTGGGTAGGTATTTTACGATCGGCCGCCTACCTGACGTCAACTTACCTTAGTCGCCTTTTGCGATACCTCGATAAGAAAGGGGGTGGCCTTTTCTACTCAGCCGGATACCATACGGCGAGTCAAGTTTATTGACTATGACTGGTTTATATTCTTTTATAAAACGGTTCAATACAATTATTAAACCGTTACTAAACCCTCTAATTAGAACCACACATTTAAACTAGTCAAGCGTTTTGATTACGCCTCTAATAACCAAGTATAAATTAATAATTATAAGGACCACCACTGCCGGTTAGCGTTTAGCTATGCATTTAATAATTTAAATGTCAATTGAGAGCAATATTAAGACGCCGAGTGGTATCCGGATGAATAGAACTGTGCCACCCTCATTTCTTACCGAGGTGTCGTAAAAGGCGACTAAGGAAAGTCGACCCGTCGTGTGGTATCAGGCTGAATAGAATTGTACCACCCTCACTTCTTACCGAGGTGTCGTAAAAGGCGACTAAGGAAAGTCGACTCACCGTTTGGTATCCGGCTGAGTAATAGACCACCCTTTTTCTTACCGAGGAGTCGTAAAATACGACTGAGGTGAGTTGACGTCAGGCAGGCGGCCAGTCATAAAATACGTAGTCAAATCATATGACAACATGTTTGTAACATGTTGTGCCGACCCCACTTAGAGTAGGATAAGGGCAGGAGGATGATGATGATGAGCAATACTAAGTAGGTATAAAGCAAGTTGTTGGTTAATATTACACAATAAAAGCTAAAGCTGGGTGTTTTAATGCGACATAAAACAGAAAACCCATTTTCATGAGAATTTTTTAAATAGAACTTATATAAAACTATTGTTATACAATATTACAATGTTATATCGTAATGTCGTACTTTGTATAATTATATACACAAATACGTATAATATATACATGAATATACTTATGCTCACTCCCACAACAATACAAAACAACAGTACAAAAGTAATGAAAATATTATTTTGTTATAATCCGCGATAAAAGATAATATATTGCTAAATGTAGAGTGTACTATTCGTTCTCATGTCTGATACATGCAGAATTTGTAAAAACTCATGCACTACCCGCCACCAGTAACACACCAATACACAAACACTGCACACATTTACCACCACAATCTCAACAATTGTTTCGTCCCATAACCATCCGCCATAATCCGGAGATCTAACTCCAGGATATAATCGCAAAGCGATTTTGTGATATTACACTGTCTCAAGCACAACACGTCAGTAACGGAGAGCCCTTAGCTGAGAGTGGACGTGTAGTGACATCGTGTATTTTCCTAGTGCGTGTTCGAGCCTGTGCTATATTCATACAATGCAAATCAAGTGAACACATACACGAAAGCCACAGACAAAAAAAATTAAGTATCAAAATAAGTAATAAATTAACATTTTTTACGGCATGATTTATTATACTGTACAGTTATTTACCGAACATGTTTGTATTAACGTGTCTATAAATACGCGTAGTAATTTGAATATTCCATACAAATTCAAGGTTGCGCGACGGAAAGAATGTCGTGGAACTCGTTTTTGTGTTAGTTACCTGTAATCTTGAAGCCTGTATTTGTTTACCTAGTGTTCTACAAGCGTGTTTTCTATTGATGTTTGTTAGCTGTAAAGATTTTCCGATAATCAGCAATCTTATCAGTTAGTCTCATTGACAACTGCAGCTTATCATCCACTATACGACGCCGTAATCCAATGTTTCTGTATCATGGGAAGCTCTTAAATTTTGGCAGGTTTGATTGTCAGTGCCTGAACCACTGTTACATGGTTCATGTGCTGACTAATCGGGCTCATCTAGAGGCCGAGGAGGAGTTAGGCTAAGTTTACTAACATTAGATTAAATATGAGTGTATTACTAACAAAATATGACCAGAAAAAGTGGTTGTAATAATAAAATAATAATAAATATATGGGACACTTATTATTATTTTATTATTACAACCACTTTTTCTGTGGTTGTAATAAGTGTATTTTATTTTTATTTATTTTAAATGACGTTTCTTAATTCTATATTTTCATCCTTCATGATACTTCCACAACAATTTCGGTCCATGAACCTATAAAATTTGTCAGGGCAGAGCATTACTTACCGAGGTATCGCAAAAGGCGAATAAAGTAAGTTTACGTGAGGCAGCCGGCCGGTCATAAAATACCTAGCGAAATCAAGTTACAATATGATTGATCCATGTTGTGCCGCCCGCATTTAGAGTGGGATGAGGGCAGGAGAATGATGTGATATGATGAGAAAGTGTGTAGTGCTGATATATTGTGGCAGCGAATAAAAATGAGTCAGATATAAAAACGGATAGTCCACTCTACATTAAGCATTATATATATTTCCTATTTACGTTTTCGCAGATTATAAAAATAGCAAGAAATATAGCAGCAATAATAAATTTAAATATAGCAATGCAAGCAAAAAATAGCAGATTATAAGAATAGCATAATAATATTGTTATTACCTTGTATTATGGTTCTCCGCAAAGTAACACCTAATTCTATAAATTATTTAATGATGATTATCTGATTTTTCATGATTAAAATTGCTATAGTAGATTAGCATTGAAACCGTACCAGATAGACAGTTTTTTTAGCATTGATAGAACTACAGATGTAAAATAGGATCTGAAACGAAAAAATGGTGCAATTATCAAGTGAAACTTAATAGACCTTAGCTGTTGTGCTGAATAATTCCAATTACATTTGATTGCGTTAACAAAGTTGAGAGTGTCTGCCAGTAATAGCTTCAAGTTTCTGAGGGTAGTTTATAAAATGAAAAATTTTAGCACTCAGACAATTATGAGAGTTCCCACACAAAGGTTAAATGTAAATTTTATGACGGCTCGCGGAAAGTTGAGACCGTTAAAGTTAATTTAAATGATCTTGAACTTTATATTCGGTTACTCCGCTTAACAAGTTTTTAAGCTCGGTAAATTCAAATTTTTCGAATTCCCAACGAAATAACCGTTTTCAGAATTATGAGGACTTTAGTACGTAGTTGTAGAAAAGTAACGTATTCCAAACGCACGCTTTTCGTTTAGTGAACTTTAATATCTATACTAATATATAAAGCTGAAGAGTTTGTTTGAACGCGCTAATCTCAGAACTACTGGACCGATTTGAAAAATTATTTCAGTGTCAGATAGTTCATTTATGGAGGAAGACTATAGGCTATATAACATTACGCTAAGATGAATAGGAGAGGAGCAGCAATAAAAATAGTACGAAAACGGCAACATTTAAAGCTTTCCTTGCGTGCGCTGAGTAAACGGTGATAGTTATTCAAAAACCCTGTATTACAAAATTTGTCCCCTCTAAAAGTTCTAAATAAAAGTCCGCGGCAGCATATGTCTTGCTTTTAGGGTTAAACCCACTTTAACCATTTTTATGGTCATCAAAAGACTATCGTATTACGATTTTAATCTTTTCACGCAGGCGGAGCCGCTGGTTATTGCTAGTTTTAAATAAAACCTTTATTGTACGACCGGCCGCCTGACGTCAAATTACCTTAGTCGTATTTTAAGACACCACGTTAAGAAAGAGAGTGGTCTATTCTACTAAATCGGATACCACACGGTGGGTCAACTTATCTTAGTCGCCTTTTACGACACCTCGTTAAGAAATGAGGGTGGTCGATTCTATTTAACCGGATACCACACGGCGTTGATTGAAATATTCCACCATGGGAATTAATTTATTCTATATTTACAGCTCCTAATCCCTATAAACAAGCTCGTTCATTAGCATTCAATATAAAATATTGCGCGCATAAAACTATTTCTATTATAATAATCTCCAAGGAGATATTATTTAACCGACATTGAAAATGAAGTACGTTTAATATCCCATTGTTTTAATTCGTCATTGAAATGAAAAATATAATACTTAGGCTGCATATTGTAAAAAATAATATAATATATCCTCCTGCCCTTATCCCACTCCAAACGGGGGTCGGCACAACATGTTATAAACATGCTGTAACATGATCCGGCTGCGTTTTTACGACCGGCCGCCTGCCTGACGTCAACTCACCTCAGTCGTATTTTACGACACCTCGGTAAGAAGGAGGGTGGTCTATTCTACTAAACCGGATACCACACGGTGGGTCAACTTACCTTAGTCGCCTTTTACGACACCTCGGTAAGAAATGAGGGTGGTACTATTCTACTCAGCCGGATACCACACGGCGGGTCGACTTACCTTAGTCGCCTTTTACGACACCTCGGTAAGAAATGAGGGTGGTACTATTCTATTCAGCCGGATACCACACGGCGTATAAAAAAATAATAATAATAATAATATAATCTATACTAATAATATAATGAAAAATAAAATATATATATAATAAAAAATAAACACAAAAATTGTATGTATGTTTGTAATGTTTTCACACAAAAACTACTGATCGATTTAAAAAAAATTTTCACCACTGGAAAGCTGTATCTTTACTGAGAAATATAGGATATATTACTTAAAAAAAATAAGAATCCGTTACAAAAATGTAATAAGGTGTAAAAAATTAGTCATAAAAATCTGTCATCGCATGCGCTGCAAAAACTATTGATGATATATTTAACAAAAATAAATCAATAGTCGCGGATGAAACCGCGGCATATTACTAGTATGATATAATAGGTAAGAGATATTATAATAGGTAAGAAAATTGAAAAATACATTTATAAACAGCTTTTGAATTGAAAATGCTGTTTCGGAAATTAGCTCCTATCGAGAAGTATCAGCTGGAAACTCGACGATTGCACTTTTCAAAATATAACAATAGGCGATGTATATGATAGACAAAGTAGGAACCGACATAAGCTTGCGGCCCCTGCTTTGCGCCTTGAAAAAGTACGTAAATCGTTTGTGGGTTTGGGTATAAGATTCTATAATAAAATTCCACAATCAATTTCAGCACTGCCATTACAGCAGTTTAAAAACACTGTTAAAAAGAGGCTGATACAGAAAGCCTACTATACTCTTGATGATTTTTTAGAAGATAAGAATGTGTGGATATAGCTCTCTTTGAACCTGTACAAGACAGTAACGACATAATGTAAATAGTATTAAGAATTATATTTTTAAAAGAGCAACCGCCGAGTTTCTTGCTGGCTCTTCTCGGTAGGAACAGCTTTCCGAACCAGCAGTAGAGTTGACGATTCAAAAGCACTTGTTTACAAGTTTATTTGAATAAAGAATATTTTGAATTTGAATTTGAATAAACTATTCTTATGAACAACTACATTTCGTCATTGCCTATTTGTGCAAGTTCGGGGCGTAGTTAAATGTACGGATTTTTATCATTTCAATAAGCCTTGATAGTATAATAAGGTTTATGTTTAATTTTCCTACTATTAGTTAATTTAAACTAAGAATTGATTGTGGAGTTTTATTAAAGAATCGTATACCAAAATCCAAAAACCCATAAGTTACAGAGTTAGAGAGTTAGAGTTAGAGAGAGAGAGTTATTTATCTTTAGTTTTTATATATTAGTAGATTTATCTTTTCATCTCTTTATTTAACCAAAATTAATGAATAGATTTAATAGTTAAATTGATATAAACTTTTACTTTTCTCTATACTACCCGTATTCTCTTTCTTCTTCAATTCTTTTCCTTTTCCTTCTGTTACTCAAAGGTTGACTGGAAGAGATCTCTTTTAGAGATAAGTCCGCCTTTATACATGTGGTTTTTTTTACTTTTTCGTTCTCTTTTCTGACTGTATAAAAATAAATAAATAAACGATTAATGCACTTATGTAACGCGCAAAGCTGGAAACGCAAGTTTATGTCGGTTCCTTAAAAAAAAATAATACTCCAAAATATTTTATATCATATATATTTTGATTTGATTTGAATACATTGATTAACACAAATGTAAACAACTTGTAATTAACATTAAATTTTGTTATTGATTAATATTAGCTTATTTGCGTTCATGATAAAGCGCGCACGTTATATTACTCAATTACAATAAACTCCCTAGGGTATGTACAGCGAAGAGCAGCGTGAAATCATCCATGCATTTGCCATTTTCGCAGTGCAAAATGTTAGGGTCGGTGCATGTTAGGGAACAACGAATTCTTTATTTTTTATCGGAAAATTTAAATTTTGAAATTTAATGTTTAAAATTTATCGGACGCCTGGCTTACAGGTCCCCGAATCTGCTGCTGGCGAGTCCAGGTGGTAGCGACTTGCCTAAGCCCATCGTCTGCCGCCCTGCCAGGGGACCTTCGGACATTGCGAACGGGGTATATCGGACGTCTGGCTTACAGGTCCCCGAGGCGGTCGGTGCATCTGGTGCTCCCGATGCATCCGTTAGCTTAGGGGGACTTCTCTTTAGAGAAGTCCCTACCCGGAGGTGTGTCGATAACCGTTCTGGGATCAGAGTGGCTATCGGCGGGGATGGGGGCAATGTGTACAACGATACCCTGTCCTTGCCATCGGCAGCGTGGTGGAGCACACAGGTCGTTTTAGTCGGTGCGAGTCCGACATAACCAACGCCTGTCCCCGTCGGGCGGCGGTACCCATAAGGGGGGTTTTTTCTGTATAAAAAAAACAACAAATTCTCACACTGTTGCTATTCATCTTAAGTTATATATTGGGGTTTTGTTCTGACCTCTTTGATCTTAAATAGTTGGCGTATATTATGGCATATGTATATGGTATGGCCAATTTGATTTGGCACTAAACCGAATAAACCATATTTTACATGGCACCAACCCTTTTGAAATGATCGATATAAGTAACGGCCTGTTACAATCCCACTGCTGGACATAGGCCTCCACTCTCCGTTCATGGAGAGAAGGGTTGGAGCTAAGTCCTACCACGCTGCTTCAATGCGTATTGGTAGGTTACACATATACCCAGATTTCTCTAACGATATACAGGTTTCCTCACGATGTTTCCTTCACCGAAAAGCATGTGATAAATTACAATTATCAATTAGACATATAAGTTTTAATAGAAAAACTCATTGGTGCCTGCCGGAGTTTGAACTCGTGACCCTCTCGAAAGAGTCGCACGGTCACACCGCTGGGCTATCACAGCTTCTAGATCAATATAAGAAGAATCTACTGTAAAAGAAAAGATGGCATGTATTTAGTTTTAACGTTGTTGTGACCATAGAAGCTAACTTATGCAAGAATATTTTTTGTAGCTAGTACCATAGAGTTATTAATAAAAGAGTAGGGGAGCTAAAGGCAAGCTTGTAAGTAACAATGACAAAATAAATAATAAGAGGGAAAAAATCGTATACTTCATCTTTAGTTAATGTATAGAACCGGCTATACTCACGTCTTATTCTATCGGGTTAGCCCGACTAGTTTCGAACCCAACCGGGGCTCTTATTCATGAGCTCTTTACACGATGTTATCACGGCGGGAACTACGTCCCGCAGCTCGCTGGGCGCGACTCGTGGGTGGCGGGGGTGCGGGGGGACACGGTGGCGACGGTGACCGTACCTCTTCCAAGTGTTCCCTGTCGCTCTGGTCTTCGTCATCGCATGCACGGATGAAGTTTGTGCACGCGACGCTTACGGTGTCGGGTTCAAAGCGGTCTTTATATGAACCAGTAGTGTCAAAAATCGGTTTCCACGCCGGAGGTAGTGTCCATCCACCGTCTCTGTTAAAATTCGGGTACCGGCCAATTTCAATGGCTTCTCGTATTTTTCTAGGTACTAGAAATTTTTCCCTGGATAATACGGAAGCCTTGTCGAACCTGATGTAGTGGTTAGTACCCGAATAGTGGAAATGCTCCGCTATGGCCGAACCATTGGTGTCCATATTCTTGATTTCATCTTTGTCTAATCACAAATAAAAAAAAGAGAGACACATAGATAACCCTCATTTGTTTTATCTTTACATGTTACATTTTAGACTGGTCTACTCCAAGTACAATAAATACTCTATGGTTGTGACTGATAAAATATAAAAACAAACAAATAAATTGTAAAAATATTGATAATTCTATCTTGTGTAACTTAAATTAAAAATTAAGGTCTTCTATGAAGTAATGTCTAATTCTATTGATTAAATTGAAAATAGTTAACGCATTTACAACCTACATTTTGATCTCCGTATATTTTTAATTGACTTTATATCGACCCATAACTGTATGTATTATATCCGCAGCTGTAAGCGTAGACATAACCTCATCACGTAGCGATTATTCAATCTTGATTGCTATTGACTTTGAGAATCGAATGGCGATCGTCTTCAAAAATAACTCCTGTAAAGATTATTTAAATTTCATGCAATCTCTTATATTTACCAATTAAGGTGCAATAGCTATTGCACCTTAATTGATAAATATTACAACTTCTTAAAAAATAATGAATTTATTTATGTCTTAAATTTAGTTTTATTTTCTTTCAATAACTTCCATCTATTTGGACATATACGGCATAAAATCACGGCCTGTTACTAGATTTAGTAAATTTAATCTGTATCACGATACATAAATTTGCTTTCTCGTTCATCATTCTCCTGCCCTTATACTCCCGCTTAAAATGGAATTGGCACAACATTTAAACATGTTGTTACTTGATTTGGCTAGATATTTTACGATCGGCCGCATGCCTGACGTTAACTTACTTTAATCGCCTTTTACAACTCCTCGGTAAGAAATGAGGGTGGTATATTCTACTTAGCCGGATACACCACTGCGGAAAATTTTGCTTTCTCCCTAAAAACATTTTTTATTAAAATCAACAATTGTCTGTGAGACATGTGTATACCTAAATATTGACCAATGTCTATCATTTCGATATCACTCAATACAGTTAGTGATCGAGATGTTGACTCTACCGCATCAACTTATTTGAATTTTGTGCTAGTACATAGTGGTTTAATACCCACCGTTTGATAGCAACTCGTCAGTTCAATGGCATGTAGTACTTTGTTGTAGGTTTCGCATCACAAATAAGAGTAAGTACCTGGGAAACCGAGCCTTGCTTAATTTTTTAAAAGATATAAAAAAAGCAATAAAATAATACAATCGCCGGTGACATGTGGAATTCGATCCTGGGTTTCGAACTTTTTTGTTCCATCCGTTACTCCTTAGCTATCACAGCATTACGTTTGAAAAAAAAATATCATTTGGTCATCATCAATCATCAATTCTACAATTTAGCATTTTTTCAGTGCCCGAAAACAGGGCTATTTTTTAAAAAATGTAACCTACCTAAATAGTTTTGTACTCTCCAAAACTGCCTACATGCTAAATTTCCTGAAAATCGTTGGAGCCGTTTCCAAGATTCAGAAATATATATATACACACAAAAAAATACATTAAATACAATACAATATTGAAGATATCATTTCAACTTTTTTTTTTATTGTCGCCAGTCGCCATCGTATCCTATTAAAGTCAATTTTTGGCTATCCGATGCGTTACCCAATCAGCAAACTATACTTAGCGTCATATTAAGGTAAGTACACACACTGCGCTCTATAAATAAAATTTTATGACTTCAATTATCTTGGTATATGCAACGAATGTTTCATTATCATTAAAGTCTATTTTTAATGTTAGCCGGTTGTATGAACTGTTTTTGTCGGACAGCAATTTGATGGTACTGCAATATTAAAGTATGTCAGTAAGGAAAAATGAAATGACCATTTAATTTACTGGCTTAGTGTGTTCAACTTTTTATGATAATTTTTGTATGTAAGCTGAACCTGCCAGTGACTTATTAGGCTCAGAGTTTAGCACTGGAATACAACAGAAATCTTGCTTATATTATACTATCTGTGCCCGAAGCTTCAGTTGAAAATCAGTGTATCATAAAGTTTTTTCCGCACAAATTCCAACTTTGCAGAATTTTAATGGAATGTAATAGTAACCTTTCTCAAAAAATACGCTATCTTTTTGTGAAAACCGTACTAAAAATCGTTCAGTAATTTTTTGAGAAAACCGATTACATACAGAAGGTCGACTTTAGGGAACTTTGTTTGACAATATTGATTATTGAATTCAAATGCTCTACAAAAGTAATAATAAAATTATTTTGCTATAATCCGCAATGAAGTAAAATAAAAAATATATATAATGCTAAATGTAGAGTGGACAATCTGTATTCATACCTGATACATGCAGGATTCGTAAAAACAGATGCCCAAACCTGCACCACCGCTACCAAAATACACAGGCACTACATACCTTCACTATCACAAACTCAAAAATCGTTTCACCCCGCAACCGACGCTACATAAGGAGATAGACTCCACGACAAAATCACTTTTTGTCGTGAAGTCTTAGACTTTGTCGTGTTTTTACGAATCCTGCATGTATTCTGATACATGTAGGATTCGTATGAAAACGGATTGTCCACTTTAAGGATGATTCACGCTACACCGTGCCGCCACCGGGCCGTGCCCCGTCCGGGGCACGGTTGAACATTATGGTATACTTTTGGTATGAAGTGATTCATGCCTAACCGTGCCCCGGCCGTGTCCCGGCCGTGCACGGCCGGGGCACGGCGTTGAAATGTCGGTGGGTATTGTTTCCCGGCTCCGGCACGGTTCGGCCCCGACACGTTGTAACATAAACATATGCGCCCGGGCGCCCGCAGAGCAGTCAACGTCAAATCTTAGTGAGTTTAGCAGCTTAACAGCAAAATGGACAATGCAAATTGTTTAGAATGTGTGTAATTTGCTCTGTGATTTACGACATGAGCCATCCTAAGTATTTAGAAAACAAATAAAATAATTTCCAATACTTCATCATCGATGGCAATTGCAATAGCTGCTAATTCAAATTGTGAAACTGCATATTTATTTAGGCGTCAAGTCTATCGATAGATGAAATCACTTGCTGACAAAAGCTACTTAACATAGATATAAGTCGTGCAAATAATAAACCCAAGCAGCCCGGTGTAACATGAATGACTGGCACGGCCGGCGCACGGTGGCCGTGCCCCGGCCGTGGCACGGCCCGGTCGCGACACGGTGTAGCGTGAATCATCCTTTAACATTAAATATATTTTTCGCGGATTATCGCACAATAATTTTATTATTACTTTTGTATTATGGATCTCCGCAAAAAAACAACTGATGCTATGAATTATTTCAAATACTTGTCCACATAAACTTCTGAACAAGTGCTTTTTATTCGTCAACTCTACTTCGGAAAATTGCTTAAAAATTATAATTCTTACAAATAGTTTCATTTGGTCATTCTTATCTTGTTTGCTTTTTGTTATTTGTTTATTCATTAATAGTATAGTATAGGTTTTTAGTACCGCCACCGTGTGGTATCCGGCCGAATAGAATAGTACCACCCTCTTTTCTTACAGAGGTGTCGTAAAAGGCGACTAAGGTAAGTTGACCCGCCGTGTGGTATCCGGTTTTGTAGAATAGATCACCCTCTTTCTTACCGAGGTGTCGTAAAATTCGACTGAGGTAAGTTGACGTCAGGCAGGCGGCCGGTCGTAAAAACGCAGCCAAATCATGTGACAGCATGTTTATAACATGTTGTGCCGACCCCACTTAGAACGGGATAAGGGCAGGAAGATGATGAGGTTTTCAGTACCGGCTTACTTTATAGTTATTTTAAAATGCTGTAATGGCAAAGTTTTTTAACTTTGATTTTTTTTGGTTTTGAGAGTCCAGTCCAATTTATCGAAGGTTGTTCATAACATAAATGTTCGCGCTTACTGCGTGCCTTCGATAGCTGCAGTTGGTGAGCATAGGTAGGATAGGCAGACAACCGGCCATTTCTCCACCCCGAATAATCAAGGACTGACCTTTGACTTAGAGGTTTCTTCAGTTATGGCATCCACGCCGCTCCGGCCGGAGTATAACCACAAAAAACTTAATCCTATATTCGTGGAATCACAGCTTTAATTGTTTTTTAATGTATTTTATACACACAAACACCGAATTATCCTTTATATTTCTTATATATTAATCTGAACATACACCGAATACCGATCATCTTCGTGCCCTTATCCCACTCTAAGTGGGGTCGGCACAACATGTTATTAACATGCTGTCACATGATTTGGCTGCGTTTTTACGACCGGCCGCCTGCCTGACGTCAACTTATCTCTGTCCTATTTTACGACACCTCGGTAAGAAAGAGGGTGGTCTATTCTACTAAAACGGATACCACACGGTGGGTCAACTTACCTTAGTCGCCTTTTACGACACCTCGGTAAGAAATGAGGTTGGTCTATTCTACTCAGCCGGATACCACACGGCGGGTCGACTTACCTTAGTCGCCTTTTACGACACCTCGGTAAGAAATGAGGGTGGTACTATTCTATTCAGCCGGACACCACACGGCGTATACACCGAATACCAATATTTATTGCAATTCACTCAGAGTCCTGTGCACCGTGATGCGCGGCCGACCGATCTTCTTTTTTGTGTGATATTAATTAGTCACCTACCCACACCTCAGGTGCAGCAAACCCCGATTACCCTAGGTGGAAAATATTGCCCGAACAATAAATATTTAAGGAAAATCTTCACAAAGTAATATACTGCGTATATATTGTACATATTACGAGTATTCATGGTTTCTTAAATCCCTTTGATGTTGGCGTAATGTTAACGAAAATTACTTCGTTTAATAAGCATGAAGAACACAAACCGAGGCCTTGTCCGTACGAACGAGTATAATTAAAAGGAAATACATTGCAAGAGATATGATCTTATCTTTGATGGTTCGTTCTATTATTTTAAACCCAAAATAATTTTTACTATAATGTAAGGCATATTATAACGCATTTCAATAGTTATAAAAATCGTAATTAGAATATAGTTTTAACGGTCTGTTACTATCCCACAACTAGGAATAGGCCTCCTCTCTTCGTTTTTGAGAGAGAAAGGTTTGAGCTATGACCCAATGCTGTTGATCCAATGCAGATAGGTCAGTTAGACATGTTTCCAGAATTCTCCAGATGTTTCTTCACGATGTATCCGACTGAGTAGAATAGACCACCCTTATTTCTTATCGAGGTGTCGTTAAAGGCGATTACGGTAAGTTGACCCACCGTGTGGTATCTGGTTGAGTAGAATATACCACCCTCATTTTTTACCGAGGTGTCGTAAAATAGCGACTAAGCTAAGTCGACCCGCCGTGCGATATCCAACTGAGTAAAATAGACTACCCTCATTTCTTACCGAGGTGTCGTAAAAGGCGATTTAGGTAAGTTGACCCGCCGTTTCTATCCGGCTAAGTAGAATAGACCACCCTCACTTCTAACCGAGGTGTCATAAAAGGCGACCAAGGCAGTTGACCCACTGTTGACACAATAGAGTAAAATAGACCACCCTCTTTCTTACCACGGTGCCGTTAAATACAACTCATATAAGTTGACGTCAGGCAGGCGGCCGGTTGTAAAATACGTAGCCAAATCATGTGACAACATGTTTATAACATGTTCTGCCTACCCCACTTAGTGTGGGATAAAGTCAGTTAGATGATGAGCTTTCCTCCATAAATGTACTATTTTAGACTCAAAAGATTTTTTCAAATCGGTCCAGTAGTTGCTGAGATTAGTGCGTTCAAACAAACAAACTCTTCAGTTTTATATATTAGAATAGAGTATATATTTAATGCTAGCAAATTTTAGCGCGATCATATTTAATCTTCGTCATAGCCATTAACGTTATTTGTATTTAACATTTACACCAATTGAATGTGCACGCCCACGTTCGACCCTCAACTCAAGTTTACATCATCGCGAAATATTACTTCTCACGGCCTACAATACAATACTATATACAACTATGTCCATTGATCCCTCTCGAGTCGACGCGTGGGCACCTGCGATCGTTGCATCATGATAGATTGGTTTATTTTTATAACTAGGTATTGAATCCTACTAATAATAAATGCCAAAGTTTGTGAGTATGAATGTATGTTTGTAACTCTTTCACGGCGAATCCACTGAACTAATATCGATGAAATTTGGCACAATTATATCTTATACATGTTGTCACCAATGACTTCCGCTTTGTATTTTATAGCAACAACGTCATGAAACTAGTATCGCGCCCTTTTGACTGAAATAGTGGTAACACTGTGTCGTATTGTTGCCGGTGGAGTCTTCATATATATTGCTAAAACGTTTCAGTTGCATGCACATTCCATCGATCGCCGCCGTAGCGTGCGGATGTCTCGGTGGAGCGCAATCCGGTTGCCGCTCCCCCCGCCTGACTCACGCCCCTGCCGCGTTAGATTGTGAAAGTGCCGAAGGACTCTGAACTGTTAGTGTCTTGTTCGTTCCTGTGCAAGTGGTTGTGATAGCGTTACTGTGATTCGATTAGGTAGTGTGGTGCTTCACGCATAACACTTGCCGTAGGTTCCGTCCGTGCGTAAGTACACTAATTTTTTTTTTTTTAATTTAGGTACTCACCTCTTTCCCCCGAAGGGAGAGAGACTAAGACTAGATTTTTTCTTAGGTACACACCTCCCTGCCCTCCGGCAGGGAGGCCACCCCCACACTAGCGGGCCAACATGGCCCCTACTTTGCGCCCCACGGGGCAACCGATTTTGGACGCGATTTTCGCGTTCCTGCAGGCGCACCACCCCGCCATTTTACAGGAACTTGCCAAAGCCCTCCCGCCCTCTCAGGGCCAGAGTGGCATCCCGGTGGTACCTTCTCCCCCCTCTGCGGAGAAGGCCAAAGATCGTTCCCGCTCCGTGTCTCCTGACATGGAAGTGGAGGAACAGACTGACTCGGAATCCGAGTCCGGTGAGGAAGCCGAAGCATCCGATGCTTCGCAGTCCCCGTCCCCCTCGGCGTCATCCACCTCAGACGAGGACGACGGCTTCACCGCCGTCCTATCCAAGAGCCAGAAGCGAAAGCTGAAGGCTCCTAAGACCGTCCCGCCCAAAAGGGCCACTAACGACGCAGGTGCACCTGCCCCGCGTCCCACCCCAAAACCCCAGCCTGCCTCACAGGCTACAACGACCAAACAGACCGACTCAATACAAGACTCGCCTATGACGGAGAGGAAGGAGAAGGTGCCGCCCCTATTTGTTAGGGAAAAAGACGCGTGGAACCGGTTAATCCCGCGCATGGACAGTTCGTCCATCCCATTTACTTCTGCCCGGTCCACAAGCCAGGGCATAATGGTACAATGTCCGTCTTCAACGGACCACCGTCGCCTCACGACGCTCTTGGATGCCGAAAAGATCGGCTATCATACGTACGCCCTAGAAGACGAGCGCGAACTTCGCGTCGTCATCCGCGGACTCCCGGTAGAGCTCGATATCGAGCATATCACAAACGACCTCCTCAGCCAGGGTCTCCCAATCAGGCAGGTACACCGCATGTACCACCATAGAACCAAAGTTCCTTATGAACTTTGTCTCGCGGTCCTCGACCTCACTCCTGAAGGCAAGCGTGTCTTCAACGTCAATACAATATGCAGACTGTCGGGTCTGCGTATTGAAACGCCGCGTACGCGTGGGGTAATGGGGCAGTGCCATCGCTGCCAACTTTACGGCCACTCGCAGCGCAACTGCACCGCACGACCAAGGTGCGTCAAGTGCCTGGGCGATCACGGCACTGCCGATTGCCCCAGAACGGTTCCGTCCGAGGAACCTCCCAGCTGTGTCCTCTGCAGGACCCAAGGGCACCCCGCGAGCTATCGCGGCTGCCCGAAAGTCCCGCTTAGGGCAAAACGAGGGGGCAGAAGGGCCACCCGTAAAAAGGCGGACCGTACCGCCCCCAAACCAGCTGAGAGGTTCGTCCCCGCGCCTCTCCCCACCTCAAACCCCTGGCACAGGAAACCGGCATCCGAGCCGGCTGTGCCAGTAAAACCGGCTCAGGAGACGGTAGCGAAACCCGCCGCCGCCATCTTGAGCTCCAATACAAGAGCTGCCGCTCCTAAAGCGACAGCCGCCCCTCCAGCAACGAGTTTTATGGACGACATGAAACTCGTTTGCGATATAGTAACCAAAATTGACACTACGGAGCTGTCAATTTTGGCAAACAAGCTGAGGAGTAATCCTCAAAACAGATTAATGGCCTTGCTCGAACACTCTAGTTTGGTGCAGGCCATCTCTAGGCTTTAAGCTTAAACCCTCACTGGGTAGGGCCAAGCCCCACTCCCTCAAGCTCGTCACGTACAACGCAGACGGGCTTATCAGACACATGGACGAAGTCCGCGATTTCGTAGTTGCACACGATATAGATATTCTTCTAATACAAGAATCCTTCTTAAAACCCCAATTTCGCAATCCCAATATTGCGAACTACAGTTTGATTAGAAATGACCGTCTGTCATCCAAAAAAGGCGGCACGCTGATTTACTACAAAAGAGCCCTCCTATGCTCCCCCCTTGATTCCCCAAAGCTCACTAACATGGAGGCTTCAGTCTGTCAGGTGGGTATGACCGGCCATCAGTCGATCATACTAGCATCAGTATACCTCAGTCCGACCAAACGGGTACTCGAAAGAGACGTCCGCACCCTTCTCGCACTAGGCGACTCTGTAATACTGGCCGGAGACTTCAACTCCAAACATGGCCAATGGAACTCTCGCCGAACCAACCGGAACGGCACAATACTCCAAGGCCTCAACGGCCTTCCAAACCTCGCTTTTGAGGTGATAGCCCCTAACGAGCCCACCAGATACCCGCCTAACGGGGATCCAAACAGAGCAGATGTCTTAGATATATACATTTTCAAAAATGTAGCTCTCCAGTTACATTCTATAGAAGTCCTGCATGAATTAGACTCGGACCACCGTCCGGTTCTAATTCAGTTAGGGCAATCTACCTCCACGACCCCTCCCACGAAAACGATAATCGACTGGAGTAAATTAGGCGGGAAACTCCAGTCCCTAAACTCAGACCACTTAGATCAAATTCCTGACAAGATAGACTCCGTGGATAGTGCCAAGTTCGCTGTTACCCACCTTACAAAACATATAACAGACTCACTCGAGCGTTGCTCCAAGGAAGTCCCCGACGACCGCGGTCGTGGGAGACTACCGGACGACCTGCGCGACCTACTTAGACGTAAACGTGCCGCCACTAGGGCCCATGACGCATACCCGACAGACGATAACCGGAGAACACTCCGGCGACTTCAAAGAGAGGTCAGAGAAAAACTCAGCCTCAACCGTCAGTCCGCCTGGGACAACAAACTCTCAGAGATCTCGCCGAGTCACCTGGCTTTCTGGAAACTGGCGAAATCCCTGAGAGGAGACCAGTGTGCAGCTACACCTCCATTGTTACGTTTAAACCGTCCGGTCGCTTTTGACGACATCGATAAGGCCGAATGCTTGGCTGACAGTCTTGAGGGACAATGTACAAACAATCCCAGCCATCCCGAACACGCCGAATTCTACTCGGAAGTGGAAATGGCGGCGGCTAGGATATCCGCGAAGGCTCCCGAAAGCGAGCCGCTCACTCCCACTACCGGAGAGGAAGTCCGTTCCATTATCCAAAACCTGAAGACCCGCAAGTCCCCAGGCCCCGACTCCATATCCAACAAAGCACTCAAGTGCCTCCCCGACCAACTCATAAACCTATTAGTATTGATTTTCAATGCCCTCCTGTTAGGTTGCTCCTTCCCCGACGAATGGAAGGAAGCAATAGTAATAGGTATTCGTAAACCGGGAAAACCCAGTAATCTCCCGAGCAGCTATCGACCCATCAGTCTGCTCAACAGCTTAGGGAAAGTCTACGAGCGAGTAATCCTCGCTAGACTCAAAACGTTCATGGAGTCGATGAAGCTCATACCGGATGAGCAATTCGGCTTCCGCGCCAAACACACCGCGGTACAACAAGTACATCGACTTACCGAAGCCGTCCTCAATGGCTTCGGCAAAAAACGGTACACCGGTACTGTCTTCTTCGATGTCGCCAAAGCCTTCGATAAGGTATGGCATGCGGGTTTAATATACAAACTCGCGAACCTAGGAATCCCCGATAGACTCGTTCTTATCATTCGCGATTACCTTACTAATCGCTCATTTAGATATCGTATTGATGGTGCGCTCTCCTCAAGACGCACCTTAAGCGCCGGAGTCCCCCAAGGTTCGGTACTCGCACCGTTCCTCTACTCGCTCTATACGAGTGACATCCCACGATTCTCCACTAAAACTAGTGCAGTCACCCACTTAGCCATGTTCGCGGACGATACCGCAATCTATACCACCTGTAGAGATCCCATAACCATAAATGATAGGCTCCAAAGAGCAACCAACCAGCTCGGAAGCTGGTTCCGCCGGTGGAGAATCGAAATTAATCCCGATAAAAGCGCAGCAATGTTCTTTGCGAGATCTAGGAGAGCCATGGACTTCATCCGGACGCCTCCTAGAGTCTCTATTTACAACAAATACATAGATTGGCAAAAGGAAGTCAAATACTTAGGTGTAATCCTCCAACCGACCCTATCCTTTATCCGACACATCCGCGTTGTCCGTAACCGGGCAGCGTTCGCCTTGGGACGCCTAAATCCGATACTGTGCAAGGCAAGTAAACTGTCACTTCGCAACAAAGTGACACTTTACAAAACTTGTATCAGACCCATTATGACCTATGCGAGCGTCGCGTTCGCGCACGTCCCGAAATCACGACTGTGTCCGTTGCAGACACTTCAAAATCGATTCATGCGTACAGCCACTGGCTGTCCGTGGTTCGTGCGCAACGTGAACCTCCATAGAGATCTCGACCTACCCACGATAGCCGATCTTTTCAGACGATTCTCGACGACTTACTTCGAGAAAGCGTCCATCCACCCAAACCCCCTTATAGTGGCCGCGTCCAACTATAAGGCGTTCAGGCACCCCAACAAGATTCACAGGCGCCCGAAGAGCGTCCTTAACGACGCCGATGATGCTATCACAGCATCCAACAAGATACACACATTACATTTACACAAACAGCGTCTTCGCCGGCGAAGACGAGGTCCCCGCTTGCTTGTGTCAAGCGGCCGCAGCCCTCTGCCGCGGCCGCCGTGACGCAGACTTCTTCCAAGTCATTTATTAGATGCAGCCCTCCAAAAACGCGCCGCCTTAAGCCGAGGTTCGGTCTCGCAGGAGACACCCTTAAGGCGACGCCCCCTGTAGCGCGGGTGCTTGTAATGCACCCGCATGTATCATCCATTTCTTCTCGGCGATGCTTCAGCGCTCGCCCGTCTTATCGGTGACGCTGTCAAAGCCATTAGGGCTAACAGCATTAGTCATATTCGAATTAGTTGCATGCAGTCTTTGTTCGTCTTTCAAGAGAAGAGCATCTCGGAGCGGGAATTGTAGTATTTCTATTATATCGTGTTATTGTATAGTGTGTGCGCTAACATACACCTGGTTAACATATAGGCTATAGAAATCCTGTTAATTCTACAGGAATAGGATGACATTGAAAAGCGCCATCTATTGTCTATCTATCACGCAACAGCAGTAAAATGTTGGATATTTAACTAGCAACCAAGCTATTGCAATTTTACTAAGGCAGGGATCCGCAACCTTCTAAAACTAAAGAGCCATTGTGTCATTAAGAAAATATATTTTAAAAAGCAAATATTTTTTTATGATATAGTGTTTTTGTTATATATGCCATGTGATAACCGGCTGAGTAGAATAGACCAACTTCATTTATTACCTAGGTATCGTAAACAGCGACTAAGGTAAGTCGAATTGCAGTGTGGTATCCGGCTGTGTAGAATAGACCAACCTCATTTTTTACGGACTTGTCGTAAAAGGCGACTAAGGTAAGTCACCCACCGTGTAGTAGCCGGCTGAGTAGAATAGACCGCCCACATTTCTTACCGAGATGTTGTAAAATGCGACTAAGGTTAGTTGACGCTAGGCAGGCGACCAAGCGTAAAATACGAAGCCGAATTATGTGACATGTTGTGCCGACCCCATTTAGAGTGGGATAAGGGCGGGGGCATGATGACAAGTTAACAAATACACAACAAATAATATTGTAGACTTGTTTCCTACATTCGCAAAATTAAATAGGCAACACATTGTGTAATGTTTAACCTAAGTTCTAGGTTTATTTACTTTATTAGGCGAAATTTATCACGTTTACAATGTTATTATTCGTTTACAATGTTAGCAGGAAATTAGCTGAACTCAATTTAAAACGTGTCTCGCAGTTTTCATTGTTTAAAACATCCAAAACATTGTGCAAATGTACCCTGTTGCGACGATGTTTGTCCATTTCTGTTGATAACAGCTGCAGCGAATGATGTTTTGTCCATACTTAGATGTTAAAGGCAATCGTCTTTTCTTAGAACTAGTAGTATGGAGATATTAACATATGTTACATGTTGTTTCTACAATGTTTGTTTTATTAAATTTAATATGTATTTAACATTTTAACGATTATTTTCTAATTAACTAAATGCTTTTAGCATGACTTTTGGAAGCAAGGTGAAAAATTTGTGGTGGAATTACTGGGCAGAATTTGCAAGTGCAGAAGTATTGACTGGCCTGTTGGAGCAGTGGGTAGTGACCCTGCCTTCAGCTCCGCGGGTCGCGGGTTCGATTCCCACCGGGGGCCAACATTTTCTATAAATTAATTTATTGGTCTTTGAGTCTGGGTGTATATTTGTATTTAAGTATGTATTTAAAATATATATAAGTATATATTCACCAGTTGTCTGTCAGCTATAACACAAGTATTAAGTTACTTACTTTAGGGACGGACGAACGTGTGTGTAAATGTCCCATATATTTATATTGTATTTATATATATAAGATATATAAGAAGAAAAAGCTAAAATCTAAAAGAAAAAGCTAAAATCGGCATTAAGAGAAGCATAAACATTTAACTTGAGCAAACAGATGTAATTTCCCATTAAATTGCTCTACAACATATTTGTTAAATATGAACCCATCAACCTATCCATGGCAAGAGGACATGGGATTTCAAAGTGACAGGATAATTCTTTTATGGGATCCGGAAAACGTAGATTAACCTAATGTCTTAACTGTGAAATTTCCCATGATTACTATAATGCCTCTCTTTATAATTCTTGGCAATCATATCGCAATATAAATTTATTGCCCCTTTTATTTTATAATAGACAATTTATAGTTATTATCCTGCAGAATCGAAGGCCTTTGTATACCTTTTTTGGAGAGAGGTGTTGGATTTTAGACCCACCAAGCTGAACTAATGCGGATTAGTAGGTATATAATATTCTAGACATTCTCAGATATATGTAGGTTTCGTCACGATTTTTTTTTGTCACCCTTCCGACGTCGTATTGACTAATCAAAGTCATACCATCAGCCCTCCACTACACGTCGCCCTAAGCCGTGGTCCGGCCTCATAGGAGGCACCCTTAGGACGACATTCCCCGACGCTAGTAGAACTACTGCGCTCTACTTTCCGCATTTCGCAATCTCGACGATGCTTCTGCGTTTGCCCGTCCCGTCCAGTGACGCTGTAAAAGCCTTTAGACCTGACAGCATACAGTCAATTCGAAGAAAAACCTATATTTTTTATTAATGTTTAGTAGGCACATCAAATTTTAATAATTTTACTACATTTTTTTTTGTATCACTGCCTATCACTGTTGAATATACGCTAGTATTTTGCGATAATATATTAATTATCGCTTATTTTTTATTCCAAACGTTAACCTGGTATATAGGGTAAAAATGCAACAAATTTCAATATTATTGCTGCAACGGGCTAACTGTGAGAAAGTAACAGATTTTTATATTAGTATTGAAATATAGTTTAGCGTAAAAAAGCAAGATCTTTATTATTTAAATGAATAAATATGTAGGTATATGGAATCTAAACTTCGGAAACGACTCAAACGATTTGTATAAAACTTAGTATGTAGGGGGTTTCGGAGGTGATAAATTGACCTAGCTAATTATTTCATTAAAATGTTTCATTAAAAAAATGACATTTTATCCCCATTTTCAGGCACTAAAAAACTGATAAAATTTAAATAGAATGGAAACGACTATTTTTGCTATCATTTATAAAGTTGTAGTAGCTCCCCGATATCACCACCTACTATATATCTGTAGATTTGTCCTTTCATGAACCTTAAGCTGTAGAAGAAATCGCTATTTAGCGATAAGTCCGCCAGATTGTAGCACTACTTTTCAATATGTATTTATTATTATTATTTTTAGTTTTTACTGTTTTTAATGTGGTGTTCAATAAAAGTGTACATTCACTCACCAGCCCTTATTTTATTTTTTAATTTTTTTTTTCATTTTTTTATTTTATCAAAAAAATTAGCGAGCAAGGCTCGTCAACCAGATACTGTTTTAATTAAAACGCCAACAACAATATAAATTAAATTACCATATTCTTTCGTTTCATTTACTAACCAAACCATATCTAGACTCCCGGAACTGCTCATTATCGAGACGTACTTAAAGTCGGTGAACACAAAGTATACTGAATGACTCACTGTAACGCCCGCGCTATGATGCTGCGTCCATACATGGTGAAAAGACACAATTATCTCATTAAACTCAATAATGACTATAATTTAGCGTTTAGATATCTATTTACCTTATAAATCGCTATTTACGGATAACATTGCAATTTTCTCACCGGTCTTGACGGCAAAATCAACGCCTCAGATCAAATGATAGCTTCATTAATTGTCAGATATCTCAAGATTGAAGAGCTTGAAAAGTGTATTTCTTCGTTTTGGGTTTTTATATCAAATCAACGGACATTTATTGATGGACATAGATATTTTCACTTGTGCCACGATTACTTTGAGGTCGTGATTCTGCGTCCATACAAGGTGATACGATACAAACTTGCTCATTAAACTCAGTAAAATAACTATAATTTAGCGTTTAGATGTTTATGCGCCTTATTACAGTATATAAATCGTCATTTACGTGATAATATTGAAAGTTTCTCACCGGTTCTTGACGGCAAAATCAACGTTTCAAGCCAGTGATAGATTTATCAAATGTCAGAAGTCTAAAGATTCAAATGCTTGCAACTGTGTTTTTCTTCTTTTGGGTTTCCTTTAATTCAATGGAAATTTACTCTCATTCATACTCTCTCATATATTTTGGACATAATGAAGTTACAACTAGTTCTAATGTTTCTCTTACCGAGAAGACCCAGCTAGAAATTCGGCGGCTAATCTTCGCAAAATCGCAGTCTTGTATGAAGCTGAAAAGATTTTCAAATCTTGGCATTTTTAACATCCAAATAATCTTGAATTATGTAATAAACGCTATGTACAAGCATATATCTTAATTTAAACCTTTTTGCGTACTGGTATAGTATGAATTCAAAGATCACATTCATATATGCGTTATTTTTTTGAAATCAGTGATTTGATATAGTATTCATAAACTTAGGTTCGTATAAATTCGTTTTATCTAATCCCATCATAATAATTACCTACTCAGTTTAAGCAACTCTTCGGCATCTCGAGACGTACATTGACTTTTGTATTAGCATTCGGAAACAAAGTAGTATCTGTAATGTTCACTCGTATACATAATAAGATCGATTTAATAAAAAATATTTACAGAACCCATGGGCATTTCGTTCTAATGTGAAGTAAAAAACGCATAACGCAGTGGTGGTAGACTTTTCCCTAGATTAATAAAGAGCATCAAAAAGTATCAGCTGCTGCTGAGGCTGCTGGGGCCTAGTAGCCTTAAATTACGTCGCAAGGAAATCCCTTCTTTCATCAGTCTTTTTTATTGCCCATCATTCTGATTCATTACGCCAGATCTTATGACCGTTTCATAAATGTTTACCTTTAGCATTCTAAATTGTATATAAATATATACATAGACCTAGAAGACACGTTATACAATTTATTTCTACTTTATGTGTATACATTTTACGCCGTGTGGTATCCGGATGAATACCACACATCGCGTGGAATAGAATGGTAACACCTTCATTTCTTACCGAGGTGTCGTAAAAGGCGACTAAGGTAAGTCGACCCGCCAAGTGGTATGCGGTTTAGTAGAAAAGAGCACTCTTTTTCTATTCTATTTTACGACACCTCGGTATTTCTTACCGAGGTGCCGTAAAATAATACTGAGGTAAGTTGATGTCAGGCAGGCGCCCGGTCGTAAAAACGCAGCCAAATCATGTGACAGCATGTTTATAACATGTTGTGCCGACCCAACCTAGAGTAGTATAAGGGCAGGAAGATGAATGATGATGTGTATAAATTTTAGTAAAACCCTACTTTTGTCCCAAATATAATTGCCTAATCCATACTCAGCCTACATTTAACTATTCATGGATTCCGCAATTCAAATAAGCCATTATCGATTTTGTAATACGATGTAATACTGTAATTTATATGCTAATATAAATTTTGACTTACGACACAATTTGCTATAACATGTACACATACAGACAATAATAATTACACTAAATTTCAAATTAAAATTACTTTGCATCAAAATTCTGAATCACGATATCACATTTGATGCCTTAACACGTTCACTGCGAAGCGAGGCCTAAATGACCCTTGATGCAACTTCCCTGTGGTGCGGCAAGGAAAAACGTGAGTTTCTCTGTCGTGCGAATGGCATAGCTTTGGTTTGGTCCAGTGTAGGAAAGAGATAAATATAAATATTTGAGATGCGCTAATGGTTCCGCTCGGTGGTGTACCTACCTTGGTACCGGATGTCTTAGGCCTCGTGCCGCAATGAATTAATATAATTGGTCACTAACTAATAATATAATAACTATAATAACACTGGTCGCGAGCTTCCCGCGACCAGTGTTGTGCATCACGTCGATTGTACGGCGCTAATTAATGCCTGGATTGTGTTTAATTCAATCCAAACTGATGGAAAAAAGTTACCAAAAAGACTCTTTGTGGAGAAACTTATAGAATCTTTAATAAAAAAGGAAATCGATGAGACCCCAGGTAATGTAATGCTTAGATATATTTCTTGACAGTCAACGTGTTGAAGCTTTCATAAACTAAGCTTGACATTTGGTCATTATTAAGTTATTTATTATTGTTTCCTTTTAATTATTCTGAATTTAAGCTACCTTACCTACTCTTTCAACATTTTAAGTATAAAACAAACACATTCATTTGATGCAGTTATACCTACATTATCATTGTTATTCTCATCTACGATCTAACCTAAGTAACAATGTCAGTTTTATTACGTTATCTTTACATTTTTGTTATTTTTCAGCACCTGAAAGCGCACGCCATTGCCTCGAAAAGGGTGAAAAAAGGAGAAGATGTGTTGGTTGTTACCAAAAACTACGCACACTTTTACCATCTCGTGAAGCTGATAAAAAATCCAAAAAGATTTTGACTCAGTGCACTCAGTGCAAAAAATTTTATTGTCTACCCTGTTTCAATGAAAAACACTCATAAATAAGTACAACATATATATTGAGATTTTTATAAAAAAAAGTATATTGATACTGATTTTTTAATGTTAATTCAAGTTCTAATAAGTGTATTTTTAAAGCCCGAGGCAGAATAAATAGGACAATTTATTTTTTACTTCTGGTTGCCTTTTTTTTCTATTCTGTGAACCGCATTAAGATTTTCATATACAAATAGATAGATAAACCTTATGCATAAACCGTGATCCATTATTTTCCAATAATAAGTCTGTAATAGGTGCCTCTTAATGGTATAGAATGGAACGCTTCGTGCGCGAGTCCGACTCGCACTTGGCCGGTTTTTTTTTCTTTTTGGCGCATTCAAGCATAATTTAGATTATAAAAAAAAATGTATCCTTTGATAGCTTTGTGTTGTTTTGCCAGGTTTTGCCCTTAAAACCATCTAATGAGATATAATTGATCAAAATCGGTCAAGTCGTTGCGTAGTTAAGACAGTTTAAAAACGTCGATATTATTTTTCCCATCACTAATCTCAGCGAAAATTTGCCCTATTTCAGTGCGTTACGAGGTGTATAAGATCCCATATTTTGTTTTGCTAATTATTCCTAAACTAGCCATCAGATCCCGGGGCGACGGTGGATTAGGGTTCATCAATTCACTGTCTATATCAATAAGGACCAAAATTCTCATTTATCTTTGATTTCGCGCCAGAAAATGGATTTTAGTCTGTAAAAGGAGGTGGGGTCTAATAGACCGCGTGTCGCCCTAACGTCTGGTCACGGTACGGGCCGATTATACCTCGTGCCGCAGGAATGGAAAGTATGCAAAAATTGGTGTCGCAGCTAACGTGTTAACTCCATAGGGAGTCAAGAATATTATATACTGTATTTCCTGATAATGTGTCATTTACAGGCGAAACGATTGTTAAGATTGTTTTTGAACATGTGCAGTGGTGTAATATGGCGTTGTCTAACTCTACTTTAGCATAACATAGGTCATTTTCTTCTTCTTCTTCCACTGATGGACGTCCACTGCTGGACATAGATCTCTCCACGGGATTTCCACTCCACCACACATGATCTTGTACCGTGTATATACAGCGGCTTCCTGCCAATTTTTGAAGTCTTTAGTCCATCTTGTATTTGGTTTACGGACACTGCGTTTTCCGGTGCGGGGTCGCCATTCCATCACCACTTTAGCTTCGCGACACGCTGAGCAATGTCGGTATTGTTGGTTCTTCTATGGATCACGTAAAGACTTTAGAGTTTCTTTATGAGGCGCATAATTAGCAACCACGTTTCGGATCCGTATGTCATTGGCAACACGCATTGTTCGAAGATTTTATATAATCGCAAATAAGACAAAAAATAATATATTTTTTATAGATCAATTAAAAAATCAGGTTAAATTTGTGGTGTTTATCCAATATAAAAAATTTACTTGACTAAACAATTTGGTTTTGACTTGGTTTTGGTTTGGTTTTGATAAGTCCAGAGCTGTGATAGCCACGCAGTGAGACCGTGCAACTCTTTCGAGGGGTAACGGGTTCAACTCCTTGCGATGGACCAATGAGTTTTCAGTTAAAACTTATGTGTCTAATTGACAATTCCTATTTATCACACGCTTTTCGGTGAAGGAAAACGTCGTGAGGAAACCTGCTTATCTCTTTAAAATACTAGGTGTAGTACTTCTCTGTACTCACTAGTTACTTAGGGTAATGTGTCCACTTCCGCGTCGAGTGACCAAGTGTCAAACGTTTATGCCTGAAGCTAATACAAACCTTTCGTCCCCACTCCCCATGTAATATATATGTCCCAGAGACAATATTCTATTATACCATAGACAAGTAATACCATAGATACAAAGCCAACGCATATATCATAGATAACGACTACAAAAGATACACAAACACTACACTAGGGATATGTAAAAAGTACCAATCCGCATTGATCCGCATCTTCAAAAATAGATAGAAAAGGCCTATGCCCAGCAGTGGGATTATCTCAAGCTGTTACTTTACTTTACCGTATAAATCCATATTAGAAATTAAACGCAATTTCAGCAAGAAGTTGTTCGCCAAGATAATATTGACTTGAGTATAGGTACACGCGAAGCGAGTAACAAAATATTTGTTTAGGCGGTATGACGTAAAAAATGTAAGTACCTGATGTGCGGATTATAATCCATGGACGATTTGTTATTTTGTATTATATTAAACTTAACGAACACCTTATATGTATTGAGCTTAAGTTCAATATCAAGGTTTTATCAATGTTATGATATATTTTTAGTTTCTTAGCCGTGTGGTATCCGGCTAAGTAGAATTGTACTACCCTCATTTCTTACCGAGGTGTCGTAAAAGGCGACTAAGGTAAGTCAGGCAGGCAGCCGGTCGTAAAAACGCAGCCAAATCATGTGACAGCATGTTTATGACATGTTGTGCCGACCCCACTTAGAGTGAGTTAAGGGAAGGAAGATGATGATGATATATTTTTAGTTTCTCTGCGAGAACTGTGTAGAACAGCTCACTGGGCGCGACTCCTGAGTAGCTACGGGGGGGTAAGTGGCGGTGGTCCCGCATCTGATGACGAAGACCAGAGCGACAGGGAACAATTTGAAGACACGCGACCATAACCAATGCCATCGTTAATGACCCACCCCCATCCACCGCTCCAGCCACTCACGAGTCGCACCCAGCGAGCAGCTGTCTGCAGTTTAGGTATGTGATTTGGAGTTGAAAAAATCGATTAATAAATAATCGATTTTTATCCCTTTAAAAATAGTCGATTTTTAAAAATCGATTATTTAGTTACAAAACAATAGATTTTTAAAATCGATTATTTTTTCACATGGCTAACATAGTTCCCGTTGCGATAATGTCGTGCAAAGAGCTTAAAAATAAGTACCATGGATGGGCTCGAAACTAGTTAGGCTAACCCGATAAAATTATACCCGAGTATAGCCGGTTTCTATACATTAAGAAATATGTTCATAAAATACGAGCGGATTGCAATTGAAATAGTCAAAACAATAAACACTTAATGAATCATTCAATTATCAAATACCGCGAACAAATTACTCACTATGTAGAAACGGAAAAATATCGTAATAAAAAACCGCAGTAACTGTGTAGATCTTATTAATTAATGCCTTCAACTTCGTTCGTATCAACTGATGCGTTATAATACCAACAACTATCAAGGAAAAAAGGTGACTAATAGAGCGAGAGCCCGTGGACTCTTGGTCCATAAGGTAAGTAGATCCACCGTGTTGTATACGACTGAGTGGAATAGACCCCCTCATTTCTTACCGAGGTGTCGTAAAAGGGGAAATTTAGAAAAAAATATATATACAATATTAACTCATTTAAATATTAAAGATTAATTTTTTTTATTTAAGTTTAAAAAGACTACCAAGTTAAATCGACCCGCCTTGTGGTGTCCGGCTGAATAGAATAGACCACCCTAATTTCTTACCGAGGTGTCCTAAAAGGGGAAATTCAAAAAAAAATATATGTACAATATTAACTCATTTAAATATTAGAGGTTTATATTTTTATTTCACTTTAAAAAGACCCGCCCTGTGTTATCCGGCTCAATAGAATTGACCACCCTCATTTCTTACCGAGGTGTCGTTAAAAGGGACTAAGGTAAGATGACCCGCCATGTGGTATCCGGCTGAGTGGGATAGACAACCCTAGGTTACTAAATTAAGTTAAATGGAAACTAAGTTAAGTTGACATTAAGTAAGCGGTTGGTCGTAAAATAACCTACACAAAACAGCATGTTTATACATGTTGTGCCAACTCCACTTATAAGGGGAGAGGAATGATGAATCACATGTAAAAACGAAACTTTAGCGTAAGAATAGTGTTGGCATATACTAGTAAATAAATAAAATAAATTAAGAACAAAATTTTTTTTTACTCAGCCGGATACACACGGCGGGTCAACTTATTTTAGTCGCCTTTTAAACCTCGGTAAGAAATGAGGGTGGTCTATCCTACTCAGCCCGATACCACACGCCGTAGTTAACATCTCTCTACCTTTTACACCTCGGTAAGAAATGATCAGCAATGACAATGAATGATGAAATGATGATGAAGTCATGACGGCTGTCGGACTCTTCATAAGCAGAAATTAGGCGGTTTTTTAGCGCAACGTATGGCTCCTTTTCTGGTGGATTATATAGCAGGTCGGAGATCTGTTCGATGTCTTGTTTCTCTAGCTGAGCGACGACCATCTGGACTAATTGTTCCTGGCTTCTCTTAAGTTCAGATGTGGCGGCTTCGAAGCTAATAAACCATAGGCGAGGTTTATCTCTCCAGAACGGTGGAACTCGCAGTGATAGAGCGATTCCGGCGACTTCAGGTTGCGCTGGTGTTGTTTTTCTTTGTGCTTGCTCCATAATGTGATTGTAGTTGCTTGAAAGATTTTTCGGGTGTTCTTTTTAGGGTCACCAGTTTTAGCGAATAGGGTTACTTGGTGAAGGATGATTGTTCGGAGAGTAATTAATAAAATAGCAAGTTGCAAGCCTTCTCAATGCATATTGCATACTGGGCGTTTAATCTTCTATCGTGGTCTATTCTATTCAGCCGGATACCACAGTCAAGAAATATAAAAGCAGCATATATTTAATTCAATATTAACTAAAACCTGTCTAGTCTAGCTTGATCCGTATTTTCTCAGCGTTATCCGTTATACTTAAGGCTTCTGGCGACAATGAAGCTGATTGACAGGCATTTTTATTCAAGCGTCTCATTTACATAATCTCAGTTTATAATAAATAACATCGCGCCCCCGATCGGTGGACAATGATAATATTGCTTTTTTTGCAAACACAATGCCACAAAGGCGATTATAATTTGAAAGACGACAGGTTTTGTACACTGTGACAAGCAAAAAACATGCAAATTACTTTAAATCAAATTTTTTGTAGGACCATGTCTTTAATGGTGTATAATGGACGTCGAGCGGTTCTATTTCTATATTATTATAGATCATGATATAAAATAATACGATAAAAAGTCTGGAATTTAATTCCACGTAGCTATGAACAAAAAAATAATTATTGATTATTGATAATAATATTCTCAGAAGTTCTGATTATTTTGCTATAATCCGCGTTTGTTAAGAAAATTTATGTAATAAATACTGAAGTAATGTTCAAGAGATTTATTGATCTACAAAAATACCATGAAAAAGTCCGCAATAGCATGTCTCTATTTCTTATGGTTAACTCAGAATAACAACTTTTGTGTCTTTTGAGACACACTGATTTTCACGCGGAGGAAGCCGCAAGCACAACTGGTTAAAAACTGGCTTCTTAGTGCAGAAGCATAATTAATTTCTATGAAAGTTTTCGGAAAATTTCAAACTAGTCAAGTATTCTTAATATTTATGACAGGTATTAGTGGATTCTATCACGAATATTCAAAATACGAATTTTCGAATTTCTATCACATATTAAAAATTCCAAATAAGTGTAAAATTAATAAAATTTACCGGCTACTTACCTTGAATTACGAAATCCGAAAGATTTCAAACAAGTCAAGCATATTCAATATTAATGGCAAGATCATAAACAGTTTCTATTAAGAATATTGGAAATACAATTTTACGAATTTTTATCATAAAAATAAATTTTAAATAAGTCTAAAATAAATACAACTTACCGGCTTCTTACCGTGAGTTACGAATTCCGGAAGATTTCAAACTTGTCAAGCATATTTAATATTTATGGCATGAGTATAAACGGTTTCTATTATGAATATTCGAAATACAATTTTGCGTTTTTTTTTATCACACATACGCATTTCAAATAAGTCTAAAATAAATAAAACTTACCGGCTACTTACCGTTAATTACGAAATCCGGACGATTTCAATCTAGTCAAGCATACTCAATATTTATGGCAAGAGTATACGCGGCTTCTATTATAAATTTTCAAAATACGAATTTACGAATTTTTATCACACAACGAATTTTAAATGTCAAAATAAATTAAACATACCGGCTACTTACCGCGAGCTACGAATTCCGGAAGATTTCAAACTAGTCAATCACACTCAATATTTATGACGGTAGTTTAAACTGTTTCCATACATAATTTATAGAATAAGGCGTTACTTTGCGAAGGTCCATAATACAAAAGTAATGAGAATATTATTTTGCTATAAACCGCGATAAGACAATATATGTAATGCTAAATGTAGAGTTTACTATTCGTTCATTCCTGATACATGCAAAATTTGTAAGAACTCATGCACTACCCGACACCGATGGCAAAACAATACACAAGCACTGCACACACTCACCATCACAATCTCAAGAATTGTTTCGTAACCCGTAACCAAAGCATCGTCAGGAGATAGACTCCACGACAAAATCGTAAAGCTTTTGATTGCTTGTATCGAAAGCTTTACGATTTGCGGATTATAGCAAAATAATATACTCATTACTTTTGTTTCTATACACATTTAAATACCAATATAATTCAAAAGTAGTCCGCCATACCCGATATTAATAATATTAGTATGAATATGACTAGTGTAATACGATGACCCGACGCACGTACTGTCGGGGGCGGGAATGCGAAGGAAAGCATCGCGGACAGACGACGGGTTCCTCACGGCATTCCAGGTATGGATGTACCGGAGGTGCACCGTCTCAGACGCGCTAAGGCGTAGTGTTCCAGTAGGATGCACTTTAGAGCCCTAGGATCTGATAGCGATGTCGATCTAATAACATATATTTTTTTTCGAATATGACAGCATTTAACTAACTAACAGCATTAGCTGTTAGCCCTAATGGCTTTGACAGCGTCACCGATTAGACGGGCGAGCGCGGAAGCATCGCCGAGAAGAAATGGATAATACAAGCGGGTGCATTACAAGCACCCGCCCTACAGGGGGCGTCGCCTTAAGGGTGTCTCCTGCGAGACCGAACCTCGGCTTAAGGCGGCGCGTTTTTGGAGGGCTGCATCTAATAAATGACTTGGAAGAAGTCTGCGTCACGGCGGCCGCGGCAGAGAGCTGCGGCCGCTTGACACAAGCAAGCTGGGACTTCGTCTTCGCCGGCGAAGACGTTGTTTGTGTGAATGTAGTGTGAATATCTTGTTACATGCTGTTATAGCATCGTCGGGGTCGTTAAGGACGCTCTTCGGGCGCCTGTGAATCTTATTGGGGTGCCTGAACACCTTATAGTTGAACGCGGCCACTATAAGGGGGTTTGGGTGGATGGACGCTTTCTCGAAGTAAGTCGTCAAGAATCGTCTGAAAAGATCGGCTATCGTGGGTAGGTCGAGATCTCTATGGAGGTTCACGTTGCGCACGAACCACGGACAGCCAGTGGCTGTACGCATGAATCGATTTTGAAGTGTCTGCAACGGACACAGTCGTGATTTCGGAACGTGCGCGAACGCGACGCTCGCATAGGTCATAATGGGTCTGATGCAAGTCTTGTAAAGTGTCACTTTGTTGCGAAGTGACAGTTTACTTGCCTTGCACAGTATCGGATGGAGTCTAATAACATTTTTTTTTTTCGAATATGACTAATGCTGTTAGCCCTAATGGCTTTGACAACGTCACCGATAAGACGGGCGAGCGCAGAAGCATCGCCGAGAAACTAATAACATAATGTATGGAGACTTCTTATATTACTACGAAAGCACTTCGATAGCGCGGAGCAAACGATCAGTGGCGCCATCTAGTTCTGAGTGCGGAATCACGTGTTGCTAGTACGTTGTGTTACACTAGTTATTATGTACAAATTAAAATTTCGATTGGGTTTCAACAAGTCAAATTATAAGTGATTATACCCTCATAAGTAAATTGGTAATAACTTCTGTGGTATAATTAGCATAGCGCCGGGTATAGAAAGCTAATATTACAAACTACTAGAGTACATAATTGAACACATAAAACGAATTGCGGTAATTGGTTTTATGATAATTCACCGAACTATTGCAGTTATTATAAGATACCCGCAATTGAGTGTCAATTATGGACTGCCGCGAAAGTTTTGGAAAGTCGAGAAGCAAGTCAAAAAACTTGACCCCCAACATCAGGAATTTAGTCCGATGTAAATTAAGGTTTAGGCACGCAGAGTGATATCCGGCTGAATAGAATAGTACCACCCTCACTTCTTACCGAGGTGTCGTAAATGCCGACTAAGGTAAGTCGACTCGCCATGTGGTATCCGGCTGAATAGAATAGACCACACTCTTTCTTACCGAGGTGTTGTAAAAGGCGACTAAGGTAAGTTGATTCACCGTGTGGTATCCGATTTAGTAGAATAGACCACCCTCTTCCTTACCGAGGTGTCGTAAAATACGACAGAGGTAAATCGACGTCAGGCAGGCGGCTGGCCGTAAAAACGCAGCCAAATCCCGTGACAGCATGTTTATAACATGTTGTGCCTACCCCACTTAGAGTGAGATAAGGGCAGGAAGATGATGATGTTAATTAAGGTCTAGGCGTGCTAATAAAAGCAATAGTACTTTTTCAAAAGTAAGTAACAAATATGTAAAATAACATCTCTTATTATCCTACTGCTTGGAATGGGCGTCCTGTTCGTTTTTGGATTGTTGGTTGAAGAGTTCGAGCTAAAACCCACCACGCTGCGCCCGTGTGCATTAGTAAGGTCGATATATCCCTGAAATTCTTTAGAGATATGCAAGTGTCCTCGCGATGTTTTCATTCACCGAAAACCGTGTGATAACTTGCAATTATCAATTAAACATACAATTTTTAACAGAGTAACTCATTGGTACCTGTCCAGGTCTGAACCCGTGACCCCCATAAAAAAGTCATAGAGTCTCAACGTTGGGCTACCATAGCTTTTTCTTTCAAAAATACAGCACTTTTATTCGTAATAGTCGACGCACACACGCATAAGTGAATGTATTCACTAATCCCATGTTGAGTCATCCATTCAGCAAAAATACCCATAATCAGAAAAATTATACATTTATCCTTATGTTAATGGATTCTAAACATTTCTGAGTATTACGTTGCTTAAAAGCTCAAAGTTTTATATATAAAAGTCTCCGTCTCTGTTGGGATCAGCGAAATAATAAATTGATGCAATCACTGATTATAACTTTAGTTTTATCAATTTAGTCAAATACATTAATAGTTATTAATAGTTATAGTTAGTTCTAATTAACAAAATCAAAATCTCATCAATGAGTTTACTAATTGACCCTGCGACTACGTCAAAGTACCCTCAAGTATCAAATTTTCAAGGCAAGTGTACGCAATTCAAATTCAAATTCAAAATATTCTTTATTCAAATAAACTTGTACTCAAGTGCTTTTGAATCGTCAACTCTACTGTTGGTTTGGAATGCTCTTCCTACCGAGAAAAGCCAGCAAGAAACTCAGCGGTTGCTCTTTTAAAAATATAATTCTTATGACTACTTACATTTAGTCATTACTGTCGTGTACAGGGTCTAAGCGATCACGATGCTCAGCAGTGAGCACACGACCGGAGGAGGAGGAGGACAGGGTCTAAGCGAGCTATACCCACACATTTTTATCTTCTAAGCAATCCTCAACAGTATAGTAAGCTTTCTGGATCAGCCTCTTTTTAACATTTTTAAATTGATGTAAAGGCAAAGCTAAAATTAATTGCTAAAATTAATAAGCTATAATTAATTATTTAATTATAGAATCTTATACCCAGACCCACAAATGATTTACGTACTTTTGCAAGGCGCAAAGCGGGAGCCGCAAGCTTATGTCGCTACGTTGTCTATTGTCAATCTTTACTAAAAACAACTGTAAAGTCAAATTACTTGTATACTTACAAGTAGATGGGTAGATGTCACTGTTACTGATCAAAACCAGTACGTACCTGTAATGTGAGAAGGTATATTAATAACTTAGCGGCAAAAATAGAAACATTGTTGAGATTGTAAATGCCGAAGCTCTAGTAGCGTTACTAGAAAATACTACCTTTAACCTAATTAACAAATCACTGTCATAACCAAGCCAAAATATAATCAATCTTTTTTTAATAAGTTCATTTACAATTCAGATTTATCATCTTCTATCTTCTTCTATCTATACTTATAATAAATCTGTAGAGAGGTCAATTCTGTAACTGGAATATATTTCCAAAATAACTATCAGGGGGTGATTAGGGATCGATACTGATGCCAAAAATGCAATCAGTAAAATTTTTGTCTGTCTGTCTGTCTGTCTGTCTGTCTGTCTGTCTGTCTGTCTGTCTGTCTGTCTGTCTGTCTGTATAACCGTTATAGAAACAAAAACTACTCGACGGATTTTAACGAAACTCGGTACGATTTTTCTTCATACTCCTGAGCTGGTTATAGTATACTTTTCATCACGCTACAATCAATAGGAGCAGAGCAGTGAAGGGAAATGTCGGGAAAACGGGAGAAGTTACTCCATTTTTTAAGCTTCCGTCGCGTGTGCAATCTTGATGGTTAAAGCTACACAGAAATCATGTATGACGGAAATGTTCTCCTTAAAATTATATAAAAAATATCCACGACAGCATATGTCTAACTTTTATGGTTGACTCACAATAACACGTGTAACTCCCGATAGCTTAGCAGTTCGAAGCTTTCTGGTCATATTTGTCTACTCCTACGTTTATATCACTCTCAGTCATCCCTAAATATAAAAGTGAATAGTATTAACCATTGTTTAAAAAAACAATAATTGAAATCGGTATAGAAACACCAAAGTTATACATGAAATATGCTAATAATAAGCCATCGCGCGTGAATACTGAATCATGCTATAAGGATTATCACTACATAGTATAAAACAAAGTCACATTCTTTGTTTGTCCCTATATCCCTATGTATGCTTAAATCTTTAAAACTACGCAACAGATTTTGATGCGGTTTTTTTTAATAGATAGAGTGATTCAACAGGAAGGTTTATATGTATAATAACATTAAATATGGAGTAGAGAAATACTGTAATTTTTGAGGTTTCTGATGTGATGTGTAAATATTTTTTTTTTCCGCTTACATTGCAAACGCAGGCTAAACCCTACGAGATTTATCAAAATGATGTACTAAGTATTTGTACACATTGAAAAGGTCTACAGTAAAATTCCACGATGGTATATGTCTATCTCTTATGTATAACCCACAAGCACTTTTTGTCATTTACTTTTTACAAAAAATAATGCCTTTTTTTGAAGCAATTTTTATACAATATAGCATTAATCCTTATCCAATTAAGTACCTTAAATACATTGCTGATTTAATATAGATCAATATGGCCGTTTACAGCATGTAATTTAAATGAACATTTTCGAAGATATCACAAATTTAAAATCCCGCGAGGAGGCCGGGCTTCGCCCTATAGCACTTCGAATTTAGCAGCGATCGGACGCGCAACTAAATGTCGCTCTTTTAAGAGTAACCTCTAAAGAAAACATGTTTGTATTGTCTAATGATAACAAAGCTATGAATGTTGTATATAAAGACATTTTGTAATTAATTTTAAACATAAAAAGGGAAAAATGTTAAATGTATATATGTAGTATATGAATTTAGATATTAGATATAGCAGGAAATCTTCTTGGCATAGGGAGAGGGGAATTGTTTTTCTTCAAATGTAACGCGTGCGGGCCACGGGCAGTAATGAATACCTAAATTAAAGTACTGGATCGATTTTAATCATTTTTTTCACTGAGTGACATAGGATATATATTTTATACCCGTGCGAAGCAGGGTAGGCCGCTAGTATTAGAATAAAACTTAAAAGATAAAAGACACAACAATTTTTTTTAAGTACGTATAATTATAGTATCTTCTGGTATCCGACTGAGTAGAACAGACCACCATTATTTCTTACCGAGATGTCATTAAAGACGACTAAGTTAAGTTGACCCGCCGTGTGGAGTCAAACTAAGTAGAATAGACATTATTACTTACCGAGGTGTCGTAAAAGGCAGCTAAGATAAGTTCAATTAAGGCGGGCAGTCGCAAAATACCTAGCTTAATCATGTCACAACATGTTTAAAACATGTCTTGCTAAACACCACCTGCTATAAGAGCAAGACAATAATGATGTATTATTATGGTTTCTCTCTATATATTGGTTTAATTCCTAAATTTCTACAAGAGGAAATTTGCTGCGCCATGCTTCGTTGTGGCGCAGTTTGTTAAATTGTTGTTAATTCTAGAAGTTAATTCCCCCCATAAATTAACATCTAGAGCCTAATGCCACCCACAAATAAAATGGCATTTACAAAATTTGTATACGTAAGTAAGTAACGGCCTGTTACTATCCCACTGCTGGGCATAGGCCTCCTCTCTCCATTTTTGGAAAGAAGGATAGGAGCTAAGACCTACCACGCTGCTCCAATGCGGATTGGTAGTTTACAAATATCCCTAGGATTCTCTAGAGATATGCAGGTTTCCTCACGATGTTTTCCTTCACCGAAAACCATGTGATAAATTGCAATTATCAATTAGACACATAAGTTTTAATAGAAAAACTCATTGGTGTCAGCCCGGGTTTGAACCCATGATCGTCTCTAGAGATTCACACGGTTGCACCGCTGGGCCATCACAGCTTTGTATACGTAACTGTGAAATATTAATAAAATACATCTTATTCAATCTTAACAGATTAGAAATTTCAAAATATATTGTTGCAAAGACACCAAATCACCTTACTATTGTTAAAATAAAATCTTATAATGAAATTGCGAATTATCTTTCATTGAAATACCGTGCGAAATATATGCCTACACAAGTCTGCACGTAGGAGTTTGAAAAATTGCAAATTCGATATTATATTTTGCCTTTCTAAACGAAATTTCTAAATTAAATTGTGTGTATTACGCTGTGTGATATCCGGCTGAATAGAACAGACCACCCTCATTTCTTACAGAGGTGTAAAAGGCGAATATGGTAAGTTGACCCGTCGTGTGGTATCCAGGTGATTAGAACAGATCACCTTCATTTGTTATCGAGGTGTCGTAAAAGGCGACTAAGGTAAGTTGACGTCAGGCCGGTCGTAAAATACCTAGCTAAATCACAATATGGTTAAAACGTGTTGTAGAGACTCCACTTTGAGTGGGATAAGGGCAGGAGAATGACGATGACTAGCTGAGACACTTTGCTTTGCCCGAATTTTAAATCAGTGTGTCACATGTCACTATTTTAGTAGAAACCGTACGAAAATCTGTTCATTAGATTTTGAGACAGTCAATTGCATAAAGACAGAGAGCTTTAGGGACATTGCTTTATAATATGTATAGATAATTCCGCAAAGTATAAGCAAAGTGTTCCGACTGACCCGTTGGTGCAGTGGGTAGTGATCCTGTCTTCAGCATCCCGGGTCACGGGTTCGATTCGGGGGGGCCAACATTTTCTATAAAATTTGTTGGTTCTTCGAGCCCAGGTGTATATTTAAAAACTCTTTTGACGTAAGCCGAAAAACTTGGAATCTAAATACTTCTGTAAATACAGATTTGACTTGATTTTGACACATCGTATATGGAAATAAGTTTCATAGGTTTATTATAGTTGGCGTGTTCAATATCATCCTATTGAACTCCTCCTGAAATTAATTCCTGTTGAATTAACAGGATTTCTGTAGCCTATATGTTACCCCGCCGTATAAGGACTAATTGTGCCAAATTTCGTTAGTATTGGCCGTGAAAACGTAACAGACAGACAGATTTTCACATGTATAATATTAGTAAGAATAAGATATTCACCAATTGTCTCTCACCCATAACACAAGTAATAAATTATATACTATAGGGACGGACGGCCGTGTGTGTAAGTGCCCCATATATTTATTATTATTATAAAGTATCTCCCTTACTTAAGAGTAAAATATATTCACGCGTTCTCAATAATAAATTTGTCACATATATAACTATAATATTTCATAATAACCTGTACATGAGTCAATAGGCGATCGTCACTGTTCGACAGCTACCGACGCTTATTCGACCAATCGAGGTGTATCTTAAAGCAATAGCGGACAAAGGTAACACCGCAAAAACAGGTTCACTGAATAATAATTAATAAACATTCCACAGTAGTTGGTATTATTTGTCGCTATATCGACCCAGTTACATAAATCGAAGTCATGATCATGCGGTACATCGCATGTAAGAAGCAAAATCTGTCTAATTCTTCAATTTAAATGACAAGTGACGCAATCCGTACTTATATTATAAATGCGATAGTCTCTCTGTCTGTTATGTTTTCACGAACAATCCGCTGAACTAATATCAATGAAATTTGGCACAATTATTCCTTATACACCGGGGTAGCATATAGGCTATAGAAATCCTGGTAATTCAACAATAATTAAATTCAAAACGCCATCTATTATCAACCTATGTAATTTTTTTATTCACGATGTGTCAAAGTTATCTGTAAAATAAATAAAAAAAAAGTTTCTATATTACGCTGTATGCCTTATGTAGAAAAAAAGTTTTTACATATTTCGGTTTTTGTTTATTGGATTAATTTAACTGAGCTGTATACAAGCTAATATATTATTCATATAAGTCATACGGGTTATTTGCTACAATAATTAAACTATGTTCTCGGGAAAATGATAAATCTCTCTGTCTTCCCGAATCAATCGGATTTTTGTGATGGGGCTATTTGTAGGGTCGCAGAGTATCAGAAGCTTCTGTTCATTTCAAGACTACAGCCCACGCGAACAAAGTTGTCGATAAAAGCTAGTGTAATTTATTAAGAAAGGCTATATAAGATCACGCTAAGAGGTATAGGAGAGGAGCAGCAATAAAAAATAGTATGAAAACGGCAAAATTTAAAGCTTTCCTCACGTGCGCTGAGTAAACGGTAATATACTATTACCGTAAAAAATCATGTATGACAAAATTGTTCCCCTCTAAAAGTTCTAAGAAGTTCGCGACAGCATATGTCTAGCTTTTAAGGTTAACCTACTTTAACCATTTGTATGGTTGTTAAAATATTATATGGTTTTAGTCTTTCCACGCGGGCGAAATCGCTGGCGATTGCTAGTATATAATAAGAAGAAAATAAACCTAATGAATTGGATTATAAGATTTTAGAATAGTTTTTAATTTTCTCGACTAGTTAGTCGATTGGATAATGCTATTGCAATCAAAACAGTATTTGTACTTGATTGTAATGATTTGACATACAGTAATTATCTTTAACTGTTCTATTTGATTGCTATTACAAGTATAATGCAATCGGTCCCCGAATCGAGTTCAAGTCAATGACAAATAAGTTGCGATCGAGCGAATAAGGGCCGATGCCTATAAAGTGCCTGTTGATGTTAGTTATTAAACCGTTTGTTAAAAAATCTGTAAATTTATTGTAGATAATAAGTTAAAGTTGTAATTATTTTGATTATATCGTTAATTTTATTTAATTCCATTATCATATATATTTTTATACTATTTTAGGTAGTTAGTTCATCTGGTGCATTCTCTTCGACGCAAATTCTAAATTCCATTACTCGTGTATTTGCCATTTTACGTGACACGTGGCAGAATGATTTGCGCCCAATTTGCTCTGTACAGGCCATAAAGCAAGATAATAATAATAGGCGCCGATGCCTCTCATATCATTGTTTATTATCTATTGACGTACCAACAGGTTCTATTACGATTGTTATACTTGCAACAAGTTTGACACTTAGATAATAGCACCTGGGTGACGGAGTCTTGCTCGGTTATTTTTGAAAAGATATAAAAAAATGCTTTAAAAAAAAAATAAGGAAAAATGCGCCGCGAGACATATGTGAATCGATACCAGGTTTTGAACTTTTTTGTTCCGCTCGTTACAGTCGCTCGTTAGGCTATCACAGCTTTGCATTTGATGTACTCACCAGTTACTGTCACTCAAAACACAATTATTAAGTTACTTACTTTTGGAGGATGGATGATCTTCTATGTAATTGTCCCATAATGTCCCATATATTTTAGGGACACCTTCAAAATGTTTAAGGTGTTTTTAGGAAAATTAGTTTAATATTTTCCACCGTCTCATTTTTTTTTTTTTTAGACAGGAAAAAACCCCTTATGGGTACCGCCGCCCAATGGGGACAGGCGGCGGTTATGTCGGACTCGCACCGACTAAAATAACCTGTGTGCTCCACTACGCTGCTGGTGGCGGGGATAGGGTACCTATAAAGACATTACCCCCCATCCCCACCAGCAGCAACTCTGTACCCCAGAGTGCGCCAACTCTGGGTCGGGGCCTCTCTAAAAGTGGCCCCTTCCTCCGCTGGACGATGCATCGGGAGCACCAGATGCATCGAACGCCTCGGGGACCTAACTCCAGCGAGCGTCCGATAAACCCCATTCGGATCGCTCGGAGGTCCCCGTTAGGGCGGCATGCGATGGACTTCGGCGAGTCGCCTGCGCCCCGCTCGCCTGCGGTGGATTGGATCCAAGGACTCGACTTCCCGGATCCGCCCCGCCGCCTCCTTCCGCGAGATAACGTCCTCGCAGAAGGAGGCCATCGCTGCCCACGATCGCTCCCTGTCCACCATGGCGCGAACCACAGTGGGCAGGGAGAGATCGTGCCCCACCTGTACCACGACTTCTGCCCGCTGAACCACCCAAGCTGGACAGTCTGCGAGCGTGTGCAGCGCCGTGTCAAAGTCGGCGCCGCACTCGTGGCACTCACCAGTCGCTTCGCGCTGGGCCATTGAAGCTATCAAATAGTACGTAATTGAAGTTGAATAACGTGAAACTAAAGTGACGAAAACAAAATCGCGAGTACAAACTAGTTCATAACACAATTATAAGGTACCGCTCTATCGCCATACACCTTCGTTTAATATTTAACATGCCGTCGAAGCGTTCTACAATTTTCTGCCGTTCGCAGTATTTACTCAACGTTCAGCCCGCGGTGTACTTACTGTGTTTACCTATCGAAAGTGGGGTCGCACGGGCACAGTAACGTCATATAATTTGATAATGTTTGCGCACTAACATTAGAAAGTGTGAATTTTTGTATTGTGCCCGCTTTGTTTAGCGTTGTATCGCGATAATTTGTTAAGCGAGATCACAGATAGAACGTGTTACGCGATTTCCAATTTATGACTAGACACGCGTCGTTTATGAAATTGTTTACTCGAGTTTATGCTTCTCATTAGTATTGTATGACGAATAGAAATTTTCTATTATCAGTGTTCGAACTTCAATTTCTGTTGGATGCATTTGTTAGAAATTTTAACATTTGTATAATAAGATAATAATTATTGTATTAAGTTTAGTGTATTAGGAAGTATTTATTGGCATTAGTCTAAATATTTTAGTCTCAACTTAAGAGATTTAAGAATGGAAGGGGAATTCATTTTCGCGGCATTCTGTTCTGATGAAAAATAATTGTTATTAAAGTAATTAAGAGTAATAAAGTGTTTCTAAATAATGAATTGAAATCTTTTCTAAGTATTTTAATAAATTGAATATAGAAATCTGTGTTAGATACAATATAAATAGATATATTTGTTTCGTGCATTGGTAATAAAAAAATTTGATCGTTGCATTAATAGCAATATTCGGTCACTGAAATCCGAACAATATTTTTAACAAAGACGAAAAAAAAAATGCTTTCAATTAATTCAATTGATTAATCATTGATGTCTTGATTTAACTACAATTGAAAAACAAATTGTTCTTTATGCAAATAAACTTGTAATCAAGTAGTTTTAAATCGTCAACTGTGTTGCTGGTTCAAAAAATTGCTCCTACTGAAAAGATCTAGCCAGAAATTTGGCGGTTGGTAACCAAGATATAGTTTTTATTTACCAATTACCAAAACCCATTGTACCGCATTGTCAGCTAATATCGGATGTCAGTGACAGAAGCAATTTGTTAAATGTAATTTGTTATTCAGTCGCTAATTAATAAGCAAACTTGTAAGACGTATCATAATAAATATATTTCCATCTGCATTACTTTGTCTGAAGAAAAACTAACCCTTTTCAGGTCTGCTGTTTCCACTGAATTCGCTAGTTTGCTGGTATGAGTTGCTAGAGAAGTCATTTCTTTATTCAGTGGGGTCACCAGTGCTTTGTTGTAGCCTTCTCTATTGTGTAGCGAAATCAAAGTTATTTAGATGGAAATCTATTTATTATGATACGTATTACAAGTTTGCGTATTAATTACCGACTGAATAACAAATTACAAATTGCGTCTGTCACTGACATCCGATATTAGCTGACGATGCGGTACAACTACAAATCATTAACGTACTTTTGTAAGAGACAAAGCAGGATCCGCAAGCTTATGTCGGCTTTGTCTATTATATACATAGGAACTTTTTTATAATTTTTTTTATTTAATCACCTATTTATAGGGATCATTGGATATCACTAAAAGGAGCTCCACAGGAGCTCCCAAACGAATCTCTAGGGAGATCACTTTTAAATGGATAAGGCACTGGGCGCATACTATGCATGCCAATATACAATCACTTTACCACCAGCTTAATTCCTATATTATCTGTATTATCCGTATTTCTCTTTTTTTCCTTTTTTCTTTGTCTACTTTTCCAAAAGGAAAAGTAGACAAAGGTAGTAAGGTAAAGGTACTACAAAGGTTGCTTACAAGAGGTCCACTTTAGGGATAAGTCCGCCTTTACATGTGCTATTTTACTTTTTATTTCTCTTTTCTAAAAATATGTATGTACGATAATAAACAAATGTCTAAACAAGGCACATTAAAACATTTAGGGAATTAAAAAAAAATAATCTCCAATCAATAAATGATTCCTAAACACTGGGTCGTCGTGACATTGCAAAAACCCAAAAAGTTAATATTATTGCCAATACCTAAAACTTTACCGTCCAAAACACGTTTAGATTCGATCGTTTTCCTTTTGCGTTAAGGTCAGGGATCTCATGATTTTAAAGAGCTGATACAAAATACTGTAAGATTTTAAATCAAATTAGACATCAATTTAGTGACCTCTAGTAGATCACGTGTTGCTGTGTCTTGCTTTTATATTAATATTTAATTAATAATATTTTGGCGCTCTTAAGTTTTAATTCTATGATTACGATACAAATTCAAAAAAGTTGTTTATTCTACTCAGCCGAATACGAAACTGCGGATCAACTCACCTTTGTCGTCGTTAACGACACCACAGTAAGAAATGAGGGTAGTTTATTGTACTCAGCCAAATACGAAACGGCGGGTCCTTACATTAGTCGCATTGTACGATCCTCGGTAAGAAATGAGGGTGGTTTATTCCACTCAGCGCGATACGACACGGCGAATTAACTTAGTTGAATTTTATGACACCTCGGTAAGAAATGAGGGTGGTTTATCGCATTTAGCGCGATACCACACGGCGTGTCAACTTACCTTAGTCGCCTTTTACGACACCTCGGTAAGAAATGAGGGTGGTTTATTCCACTCAGCGCGATACCACACGGCGTGTCAACTTACCTTAGTCGCCTTTTACGACACCTCGGTAAGAAATGAGGGTGGTTTATTCCACTCAGCGCGATACCACAAGGCGTGTCAATTAACCTTAGTCGTCGTTTACGACAACTCGGTAACAAATGAGGGTGGTATATCCTAATCAGCCGGATAGTGTATTTAAAAAAAATGTGTTGAAGCCAATTCAAATACCGGGTATACAATCGTGAACATCTTTTTGCCTTCTTAGTATCTGCAGTTTAAAAAACGAGTTCCAAACTTAGATTTCCTTTTTGAATCGAAAAAATCCTTGTCCAGCCTTGGTTGTTTTCCTTTTGCGCCAAGGTCATCTGTCCTATGACATTAAGGAGCCGATGAACGAGAAAAAAAACCTCGTCTCGAAACGATGAAGCTAGTTCGAAACGGCAAAAAGAACAACCTGTTTGAAGGAATCCGGTGTACCGACCTTTGACAAAGTCGACATGGGTTTATGACAAAAATACCTATCTAGGCTATGACTCACGTATTTATTTGTTGTCTATGCTCCCATGCGGACGGGATAGTCATTTGGGATGACGTATGTCATATTTTTTAATCGATTACTAGTTACGTAGTTTACGGGTTACAAATTACTAGTAACCTATGTTAGTATGTTATGTTATGCTCCTATTGCTATAGTCACTCTTTCACTGTACGGGCTGTAACATTGTGGAATATGCTACCTCGGGATATTAGACACGCACTCGTCTCAAGACTTATTATTTATCATTGTAATTTAATATATAAGTAAATAGTGTGTATAAATTTAAGTACTGTGTATATAAATATGTATGTATTAGTGTATTATTATTCTATTATGTATTAGGGTGTATTTATTAGAATGTATTTACGTTTATTAATAAATACTTTGTGCACAATCCTGTATACTCCTGTATAGTTTTAGTGTCTCTAATATTAGGTAGCCTGTAAGAGATCACTATTAGTGATAAGGCCGCCTTTGCACTACTTTTAAGTTTAAGATTATTTATGTTAGTTTGTTTTTTTTTATTGTGCAATAAAGTATTTTTATTATTATTATTAATTTACCTTGTAGTTTGTAGGTATATATACTACCTATTTATGTGTAGTAAGTAAGTAGTAGTACTATGTACAGTACCTATATACCTTGTGTTAGGAGTGAGTTCACGTCTGTAGTATAATGGCCGAGATTCGGACCTACGACCTCTCAATCGCACGTCTGTTACCGTAACCATTCCGCTACTACCGCTTCATCGGTCACGGGTCCAAACCCGAGCTTGAAATAATGACTTTTCCAATCTAACTTTTTTGTTTGCTATTATCAGACAACATAACGCCGTGTGGTATCCGGCTGAATTGAATATTCCTCATTGCTTACCGAGGTGTCGTAAAAGGCGACTACGGTAAGTTGACCCGCCGTGTGATATCCAGCTGAGTAGAATAGACCACACTCATTTCTTACCGAGGTGTCGTAAAATGTAAGTTGCCCATCGTGTGGTATCCGCTTGAGTAAAAAAGACCATGGAGTTCGCATAATTTAAAGTAATCTTAGCTAGATCCAAGTGACACAAGATCGTATCGTGTAAATGCCTTTAAAAAACTTATATATAGTGATCGCCTATAAGTTGAGTAAAGAAGAGATATATTATAATCGATAACAATAGTGTAAAAATCCCAAAACTAAACTGCAAATTAGTGACCATATACGACTTTATTCTCGAAGATATCAAACAAGTTATCACACCATAGAGGCATATCTCATAAAATTAATCTATTATTTGAACAATGGAAAACCGCTTAGCTCAGTGGCTAGCATAAATATACAGTAAGGGTGACCATGGTGTTATACAAATTCGGAATAAATATATTTATTTAGCGGGGATACTTTCTTATTGTTAGACAATATTTGCTGAAAAATTATTTTAATTTTTGGTTAGATATTAGTCATTATTGACTTGTCTGTTTCGAATTTTCAGAATTCAATATTTTTGATTTTTTATAATTAATAAAACAAAATTTACAGGAAGCAAAATAATTCTTTGCCATGTTGGATCTCAAGAAATAGTATTAATATAGAAATACATGTAGATACAGAAATAGTATACATATATCAGGACCGACATAATAATACGACAATAATAAAAAACCGGCTCTATTAAGATTGGGAAAACAGTAAACTAATGCGTTGTTAATATAGTTTTGAATAAGAGTGCATGCGCTGGCTAAGCCATAAGTCGAGTTACAACAATTTGGCGCCATAGCTATGCTGCCCCATTGATGCTTCCATGCTAAATTGAAACGGACGTTACTTCAGACATGTCGACATATTGTTGCTGACCTACTGCCAAGAAAGAAGATACTTTAATATAAACCATTGCCAGCAATTTCTGGATGTATTTTTTTATTTAGTAAAAGTGTAAAACTCTGATTATTATTTCATCGCCATTACAGCACACTAAAATTTGACTTTTATTGACTGGCCCGTTGGAGCAGTGGGTAGTGACCCTGCCTTCAGCTCCGCGGGTCGCGGGTTCGATTCCCGCCGAGGGCGAACATTTTCTATAAATGAATTTGTTGGTCTTTGAGCCTGGGTGTATATTTGTATTTAAGTATGTATTTAAAAAATATATAAGTATATATTCACCAGTTGTCTGTCACCCATAACACAAGTATTAAGTTACTTACTTTGGGGACGGACGACCGTGTGTGTAAGTGTCCCATATATTTATTTATTTATAGAATTATTACAATCAAAGCAAAAAATAACGTATTAATATGACACTGTTGATAACTTCATGATTTTTTGATAGCGTACTTAGAATCCATGATTTAGTAAAAGTGTATAACTCTGATTATTATTTCATCACCATTACAGCACACTAAAATTATTACAATCAGAGCAAAAAATAACGTATTAATATGAAACTTTTGATAACCTTATGAATTTTCGATAGCGTGCTTAGAATCCGCAATATAACAACGCTATTGGAAATGCTAGTATAAATATGGTTTACGATCTTTGCAGGAATGCGATATAACTGCGCAGGAATCCCGATCGTTAAGATAAGACGAAGTAAGTTATTTTATGGACACCCTAACTGTTCGCTACCGGCAACCGTAACTTCATGCTATTCTAAACGAAGGACCAAACTCCCTCTTATCTTATCTTTACCTTTTGCCAGTCAGTTTTACAAATATTTAATACCACCACTGCATTCACAGTCACTTCCTTATGCTTTGTTTAGATATCTTATATTTTTAATGCGTGTTTGAATAATGATATACTATTTTTATTTATTCTTCTTATTAAATCAATGTAAATTTCAATATAAGCTTGTTTAAGGGAGTTCCACACGACACGATCTGGTGCTATTAAGATCCAACTGTTCCCTCCGACATTCTTTAGGTCGTCCGTGCACATTGTACAGGGTTGACACCCTAGCACCTTAGGATCCCGACAAAAACTAATGCCTTTAACTTAATTAAATGGAGACGCCTAATCTTATGTGGTAGGAGGTATCCGGTTGAGTAGAATAGACCACCCTCATTTCCTACCGAGGTGTCATAAAAGGCGATTAAGGTAAGTTGACCCGCCTGTGGTATTCGGTTGAGTAGAATACACCATATTCTTTCTGACCGAGGTGTTGTATAATACGACTAAAGTAAATTAATTGACTTCATGATGTAAAATACGCAGCCAAACATGTGACAACGTGCTTATAACATGTTATACTGACCCCACTTAGAGTGGGATAAGGGCAGGAGGATGATGTGAAGTCATACGCTAATATTGCAAAAGTTAATACATAAATGAGTTCTAATCCTATATGCATATCAGTATTATACCTTCGAGGGTTATTTTAAGACGAAAAACAGATATATACAATTTTATATAGCGACAGTTAAAGTACTAGAGAGCGGTAAAGCGTAAAGAGCTCATGAATAAGAGCTCCGTATGGGCTTGAAACTAGTCGGGCTTATCCGATAAAATAAGATGTGAGTATAGCTGGTTTCTATACATTAATTAACCGGTAAAGCTCGTTAAGTAAGTCCACGATAGCAAAGTTGTCGGCAGAAGCTAGTTCTCTTATAAATAATGTAAACTGATGTTAGAAGAGGTCGCTGCTATCGTGCGTATTACCAGTATAGGTGATGGATGGCGAACTCCCCGCGGCTCTCTGTCATCGAGCGCCCTACGAACACACCCGAGTGCCAGCTTAATGCGCAATAACAAATGGAGGTTGCGATGGCAACGGAATAACAAGCCATCTTGTGTGACGTTTGCTTTGGTATGGTATTCATTACGAGCGCGGTAGTTGTCCGCAGAAGCTAGTTCTCTTATAAATAATGTAAACTGATGTTAGAAGAGGTCGCTGCTATCGTGCGTATTACCAGTATAGGTGATGGATGGCGAACTCCCCGCGGCTCTCTGTCATCGAGCGCCCTACGAACACACCCGAGTGCCAGCTTAATGCGCAATAACAAATGGAGGTTGCGATGGCAACGGAATAACAAGCCATCTTGTGTGACGTTTGCTTTGGTATGGTATTCATTACGAGCGCGGTAATACAAGTTGAATTATAGTTCAGGGTTTTAATACTCATTCCCAGTACTTCTTTAACAGTAGTTAACCGCACAATACCAAGTACATTACATTCAAAAGTACTAAGAATCAAAATAAAAGCATACCAGCTGTCGAATTGTATTCATTTCAATTGTTCTTAGCGATGTTAAGTTAAATAATAAAATGTTAAGTGGATTTGAAATTGTAAATAGTTTCATTGAAATAACTTGCTGAGCTCCTTTTATGTTAAGTTCTTTGTGGAAAGGTTTCTATTTTTATAATGGGTATCAATTATTTAAAAGCTTTTAATTAACTTGATGTTTGTTTGAATCTGAAGATAGAATTTTGCAAGTTAAATTTGACCCACTTCCCAGTGTCTGATTGAGATGAAATTTTTCATACTGTTCTAGTGCCGATGATAATGCATGTTTATTTTATTAAGTATGACCTATTGCTGGTGACAGGATTGGTTCTAGACGAGGACATTCCTCAACGTTTAATAGTAGAAACATATAATTTCTAAAAGCTTTAATTTTTTACCAGTTTTTGTTGAAATGTGAGGGATATTTTAAAATTGTTTATTTGCAATAACGTTTTTGTGTCGATACTTTTATTTCAAAATGACTATAAGACAGCTTAAACCCAGTCAACAGGAGGGATGAGCGAGCGCAGAATCATTGTTTTATTACCTCGTTACCATCGTTACCATATTTACAATAAAGAGAGAGCAATGGGGTGCATCTATCTGTCTCTCTTTTTTATGTGTGCTTAGACAAAGATGAAATATACGAGTTTCCCTCTAAATCTTCCCTCTAATTATTTATGTCACACTCTCACTTACAGGTCTTTTGGCTCCCCTATAGCCTATGGCTCTTCTAGTATAATAAATAACTCTATGAAAATTCTACGCATTTACTTAATATTTTAAACAAACACAACTTTGGGTGTATGACCCCTGACCGCTAGTTAAACCCTTTCAGTGAAGGGCGTGCGAAATTAAACATTAATTATGTACATTAGGTATACAGTAGTTGAACTTTATATTTTTGCTAGCTGATCCAGCCAGAAGTAGTTTTAGAACACGTATATTAGAGACGTTTTTATACCTGTTACATGCAGAATTCGTAATGTTGTCGCTATGGAGTTCCGCTTGTATATTTATAGCAACACAGTCACGAAACAAGAGCATAGCGCCCTTTTTATTGAAATGTTGGCAACACTGTGCCGTTGTTGTTTCCGGTAGAGTCTTCCTATTGATAAAACGTTTCAGTGACAGTCAGTCTTTGTTCGTCATTCAAGAGAAGTGCATCTCGGAACGGGAATTGTGGTATTCCTATTATATTGTGTTATTATATATAGTGTCCGCTAACAGTAAAAACATATGCACACATGCATACAAACCTCCACCACAATACACAAGCACTACACTCGTTCACTATCACAAACTCAACAATTATTTCGACACGTAACGGAAGCATCATCAGGAGATAGGCTCCACGATAAAATTTCAAAGAGACGCATCAACCAAAAAACCCTAGTTATATACTAATTGATTCAACCCCCACCATTTGTTGTGCCACTGAACACGTGCATCAAGCTTGTATTAGCAACATTTATCTAATCGTTAGTGAATCAAAATCAAAATGATTTATTTCTTTTCAAAATATAGGTACATAGGATTTGCAAGGGCTCCTATACTAGGCGAAAGCCGGTATTACTGTGTGTGAGAGAGAGACTGTGTGTGCGCGAGTTTGTGTCAGTGTTACTATATAAATGCGTGTTTAATAAATAAGAGTGTCCATGCTATCATAGTTGAGAGTGAGAAAAAATTATGCGATTGTATGAAGGTTCCATTGTTATTTTATCGTTATTATAATGCGCGCGAGCTGTGATGGCCCAGCGGTGCGACCGTGTGAGAGCTGTGATGGCCCAGCGGTGCGACCGTGTGAATCTCTAGAGACGATCACGAGTTCGAACCCGGGCAGACACCAATGAGTTTTTCTCTTAAAACTTATGTGTCTAATTGATAATTGCAATTTATCACACGCTTTTCGGTGAAGGAAAACATCGTGAGGAAACCTGCATATCTCTAGAGAATTCTGGAGGTATGTGTAACCTACCAATCCGCATTGGAGCAGCGTGGTAGGTCTTAGCTCCAATCCTTCTCTCCCAAAAACGGAGAGAAGAGGCCTATTCTCAGCAGTGGGATAGTAACAGGCCGTTACTTACTTACTTACTTACTATAACGCGCAACGTTTTCTTGTCTTTACCATCAACGGTAAGCAAAGGCAGGTTTTTGCAGAATCAAAATTAAACTCTTTAGCTAATGCAAATCCCACATACTCGGGTCCTTTTCGAGCTGTGGTGATCGGTTCACTATTTAAAAAAAGAGTTTAGCTCTACCCGATAGACTTTGGAACCACTGCTAACATTTATTTCGATTATATACACCAATGACTTTTTCTTTTAAAACCTATGCGTCTAATTGATAATTACAATTTATCACTCGCTTTTGGGTGAAAGAAAACATCATGAGGAAACCTGCAAATCTCTAAAGAAATCTAGGGAAATGTAACCTATCAATCCGCATTGGAGCAGAGTAGATCTAGGCTCCAATACTTCTCTCCGAAAATGGAGAGATGAGGCCAATACCCAGCAATGCGATAAATACAGGTCGTAACTTTATATATTTCGAACAAAAAAAATAATCCTAAGCCAAAATGTAACCAAATTGTGCGCATTACAAAACCAAGTAAAGCTAAGCGCAAACAAAATATTCCCTTGACGATGTTTACCAAATTAACCATTAATCGGTTACGAGGTTATAAGGATTTAGATCGCTGTACCTGGTTTTATTAAATCGGCTTTAGCAGAAAATATTATGGAGGTCGTTTGTATGGTATTTAAAATTCATATAAGTAAACGTATTCTGTATTTATTCAGCAGCTTTAACAAAAATATATTTTCATTTCCATAGTATAGTGTTGAGTGAAGGATAATGAATAGAATACTGTTTATTGTACACCACAGAATTTACAATAGTATTAGAAATATTAATATAACAGCGCGATATTTTTACAGGGTTCACAGCCCCGGACAGGACGAATAAATCTGATCTTATTATAAAACAAATGATGTCTGTATGTAATAATTTTTTCTTAAAATTTACAAATTCTTGTAGAATTTATAGTATAAGGTAGTAACAATTTTGGCAGATGGCTTAAGGTAAAAGTACATCACAGTTTTACCTATATAAATTGTGTCAAAAACTTTTGCAAGAAAAACCCTGCTGGAAGCTTTAGAGATTTGCGTCGTCTAAAGCAGCAGAGATACGCTAAAGTACGTATAAATGAATTGTAGATCTACAAAAATACTATATAGCAGTCCGGTAAACAAAAACAATATAAAAGTGACAATAACTACTTTGACGTTCAAAATTTCAATTAAGTTATTTGTGACATGGATTTCCATGCGGGCGAAGCAGTCGGAACAGCGGGTTTTCTTAAAAACTAAATACTCTGGAGTAAAACCTCAAATCTTTGGAGATTTCTGGGTAAGTATGGCGATGAGACCGTGCGACTCTTTCGAAGGTGTCACTGGTTAAAACCGGGCAGACACCAATAAGTTTATATATTAAAAACTTATGTGTCTAATTGATAATTGTAATTTGTCCCGATTTTTGGTGAAGGAGAACATCGTGAGGAAACCTGCATATCGCTAGAGAATTCTAGGGTTATGTGTAACCTACCACTGTGCAATGGGGCAACGTGGTAGGTCTTAGCTCCACACCTTCTCTCCAGAAACGGAGAGAGGAGCCTTACTTTTGTTTACTTTTGGGGTACATATAAAGTTAGATTGGAGCAATGTGATGGATCTAAGTTTCAAATCATTCTTTTTAATAAGAATATCTCTGTCCAGTAGTGAGATATTATAGGATTTTTCGGATTTTTTTAAACGAACGTTTTCTTAAATTGTACTTATAAACACGTTTCCAGCGAAATTTCAAAATGTCTCTGGAATGTATTAAAATTTAAACATTAATCAGGTCCATACATTAGTCGTTACGACTCAGCGATGTTTTTTTTATATTTTTATCAGTTGTAAGAAGAAGTTATTGCGGGGACCTTTTATTCGCTGATAAAAGGCACTTATTAAAAGTCAACGTCGTTTATAATCATTTTATATGGCATCCTTGACAAATTCTACTTTTTTTAAAGAGATCATTGTCGTGGGTCGATATGTGGTTTGGTAATACGACCTTGATGGTAAGGTAGTGATCAAATCATTACTCAATTACACCTTATTTCTAATTAGGTCGCTTTAATACTAAAAGTGCGATTTATTAGTGATATGTTTTATCAAAAACTTATAGATTAAAACCGCTTCCTCCTCGCCATTCAACCATTTGGTATGAACAATAAACACTAATTAAAAGTGACTAAATCTACATTGTACTGTATAAGGAAACTTAAACCTTAGGCACAACCTAAATCGCCTTGTTTTACCATCAAAATCGTTTGAATTATTGACAACATATAAGTCTTGAAACAATTCTATTCATTTATATATTGGAAATAAATTCAGGGTTGCCAGTTGATTAGTTTAAGACAATTAGGACTGGTGATATTTAAATATTTGCTATCTTGTCGATATAGGAAACAAAATGCCGTGTGGTATCCGGCTGAGTAGAATAGCAATATTCCTTAGGACATAATGCTATGGAAGTAAGCAAAATTAAACAAGTTTTGCTGTTGTCTGTAGACTGTCGATATAGGAACCAAAATATTAACACTATATAAAGAAAAGGTTAAAATGAAACTTGGATCCAAGCAGCACATATTTCCAGCAGTAAACGACTGTCAGTTAAACAAGAAGAAGATTTCTGCTTTTACGTTACACCACTGTAATCCACCTGATTCTAAAAATAATACAATTAATACTACATCATCCTCCTGCCCTTATCCCATTCTAAGCGGGGGGGGGGGGGGGGGGATTTGGCTACTTATTCGACGACCGGCCGCCTGCCTGACGTCAACTTACCTCTGTCGTATTTTTTCGACACCTCGGTAAGAAATGAGGTTAGTCTATTCTACTCAGCCGGATACTACACGGCTAAATACAACTCTTTAAACATTATTGAAAAATTAAAATTGACTTAAAATGTTGGTTATGGCAACCTTGTCAAATTGATACCATTAATGTTTCTGACATCTATGAGAGGAAGAGGGTGGTCTATTCTACTCAACCGGATATCACACGGCGGGTCAACTTACCTTAGTCGCCTTTTACGACACCTCGGTAAGAAATGAGGGTGGTATATTCTACTCAGCCGGATACTACACGGCTAAATACCAATCATTAAACATTATTGAAAAATTAAAATTAACTGAAAATATTGGATATGGCAACCCTATTAAATTGATATCATTAAAGTTGCTTACATCTATGAGAGGAAGAGGGTAGTCTATTCTACTCAACTGAATGCCACACGGTGGGTCAACTTACCTTAGTCACCTTTTACGACATCTCGGTAAGAAATGAGGGTGGTATATTCTAATCAGCCGGATACTACACGGCTAAATACCACTCTTTAAACATTATTGAAAAATTAAAATTGACTGAAAATGTTGGTTATGGCAACCCTGTTAAATTGATACAGTTAAAGTTTCTGACATCTATGAGAGGAAGAGGGTGGTCTATTCTATTCAACTGAATGCCACACGGTGGGTCAACTTACCTTAGACACCTCGGTAAGAAATGAGGGTGGTATATTCTACTCAACCGAATGGCACACGGTGGGTCAACTTACCTTAGTCGCCTTTTACCACATCTCGGTAAGAAATGAGGGTGGTACTATTCTATTCAGCCGAATACCACACGGCGTTATTGAAATATTAAAATTGACTGAAAATATTGGTTATGGCAACCCTATTAAATTGATACCATTAAAGTGGCTAACATCTATGGCAGTACCCTTTGACCGCCGTTCAATGGCGACACGCTTACCGGAATGGGTGTTCACGATACACCCATAACGGTCAATATTTTGTTATAAAGCCAGTCTTAGCAGGTTAATACGTAGGTGTTAAGTCGACCTATTTGTTGAACTTTCGAACTGTTCCAATTTTGAAGGTGAAAAGCAATTTGCGAATATAGATTCGGTAAAAAAAAAAAAAAACTACTAATTACCGAGGTGTCGTAAAAGGCGACTAAGGTAAGTTGACCCACCGTGTGGTATCCGGTTTAGTAAAATAGACCACCCTCGTTCTTACCGAGGTGTCGTAAAACACGACAGAGGTAAGTTGATGTCAGGCAGGCGGCCGGTCGTGAAAACGCAGCCAAATCATGTGACAGCATGTTTATAACATGTTTTTTTTTTTTTTTTTTTATTATACAGGAAAAAACCCCTTATGGGTACCGCCGCCCGACGGGGACAGTCGGTGGTTATGTCGGACTCGCACCGACTAAAACAACCTGTGTGCTCCACCACGCTGCCAATGGCAAGGACAGGGTATCATTGTACATTTTGCCCCCATCCCGCCGACAGCTCTGATCCCAGAGAATAAACACCTCCAGGTAGGGGCCTCTCGAAAGAGAAACCCCCCTCCGCTAACCGGTGCATCGGGAGCACCAGATGCACCGACCGCCTCGGGGACCTGTAAGCCAGGTGTCCGATGTATCCCGTTCGGAACACCCGAAGGTCCCCAGTTAGGGCGGCAGACGATGGGCTTGGGCGAGTCACTAACACCTGGACTCACCAGCAGCAGATTGGATCCAGAACAACAGTTCGTGGAACCGCTCCGCCGCCTCCCTCCGCCCCCCTCCGCAGAGCTAAAGGAGGCCATCGCTGCCCACGATCGCTCCCTGCCCACCGTGTTTGCTATGTCACGGTCGACAGGGAGAGATCGCGCCCCAAGTAGGGGCCCCAACGCCTTGGTGGGCGTTTCCGCCCCCACCGGGTAATTTTTTATAGAGGTTTTTTTCCTCGCAACCCGAAGGTCCCCGTTCCCATTGCTGGGCTTCCGGGTTTCGCCGACGGTGGCCGTAACCATGTCCAGCCAGACTTAGAGTAAGCCCAACTGGACCCGTCGCTCATTAGGGACTTCACCCCAACCCCCCCGAAGTCCCCGGCCCGTCCAGATTGCCCTCTGCTAATCAGAGGGACAACTGGATTGGCCACCCCTCAGTGGTCCGTTGGCCAAGACTAAGCTTGCCCAGGGTGCGCCACGAGGAGGCCGACCACTTTGGCACCCCTTATAACATGTTGTGCCGACCCCACTTAGAGTGGGATAAGGGCAGGAAGATGAAGATTCGGTAAAAAACTATAGCAGATAATTCTTAGTTACTTAATATATAGTACTTTACCGAGCCTTGTTCGGAAACTTTTATAAGAAGCAAAAATGCAATAAAGAAAATTAAATAAGAAAATAAGGTTAAGTGATACCTAGGACTCAATCGGGAGTATTTGGGTTTGCTTTTAGAAGATACAAAAAAAGATGCAATATGAAAAAAAAAGAAGAAAGGGTTTTATCTAAAACTTCATCCTGGGGCATTTTCACTTTTTTAGTCCGCCCGTTCTCTACTGAGCTATTACAACTTTACAAATAATAGCAAAATTAACTAATTAATTAATTATTAATTAATTAATTATATATATTTTAGAAATTTTTCATTGCCTGAAAACGGGTATAAAACAACATTTAAAAAAAAATAATAACTAGCTAGATCGATTTATCGCCCCTGAAACTCTCTACATACTAAATTTCATGAAAATCTTAGCAGCCGTTTCCGAAATTTAGATATATTAAGATAATGATTCAGATAATGTTTCGGACAGGACCCTTGTTTCTTTTTTTTTCATATAGCATTTCATATATCTTTTTTATATCCTCTTAAAAAAATACCGAACAAGGCTCCGTACTAAATAAGTAGTAAGAAGAATACATTAAAAATTTACTTTAATTGATATTTGTTATAAAGATGTGAAGTTTTCGTTTTCGTGTCGTAAAAAATAATTATCATCATTTTAAACTCCTAAACGCGTCTAAAGTATAACACTCACGCATTAACTATTCATCGAATCGGGGAATTGATTCAGAAACTTCTATCATTAATGCGCAACAGAACATCAAAAGATCAGACATCAATATTAATTGCCTATCAGAAATTTGATAGTTCATTGGCCAATATACTATCATATTACCTAATATAATGTTACTAACCAATTTACCGAACTAAATGTTCGTTCGTATAAATTATATATAAATAATGTTATCACTACATATTATAAAACTAAGTCCCTATATCCCTATGTACGCATAAAACTTTAAAACTACGCAACAGATTTTGATGCGGTTTTTTTTAATAGAAAGAGTGATTCTAGAGGAAGGTTTGTACGTATTTGTACATTCAATACGGAGTAGAGAAATACTGTAATTTTGGAGGTTTCTGTAAATAATTACATTTTTTTCCACTAACATTGCAAACGCAGACTAAACCCTACGAGATTTATCAAAATAATGTACTAAGTATTTGTATATCTTGAAAAGGTCTACAGAAAAGTCCGCGATGGTCTTGATGTCTATCTCTAATGGATAACCCACTATAGCATTTTGTGTCATTTACTTTTTAAGAAAAATAATGCCATATTTTTGAAGCAATTTTTATACAATACAGCATTAATCCTTATCCAATTAAGTGCCTTAAATAAATAGTTGATTTAATATAGATCAATATGGCCGTTTACAGCATGTAATTTAAGTGAACATTTTCGGAGATATTACAGATTTAGAATGCCGTGAGGACGCCGCGCTTCGCCCTATAACACTTCGATTTTAGCAGCGATGTCGCGCTTTCAAGAGTTTGTTTAAAGACATTCTGTAATTAATTGTAAAAATAAAATACATAGGGAAAATATAAAAGTCAATAAGTAAAAATGTACTATAATATATGAATTTAGATATTCCAAAGATAGTAGGAAATCTTCTTGGTATAGGGAAAGGAAATTGTTTTTCTCCAAATTTAACGCGTGCGGGCCACGGGCAGTAATGAATAAATCAAAACTACTCGATCGATTTTAATCATTTTTTTTACACTGACTGACATGGGTTATTTTATACTTGTGCGAAGCAGGGGCAGGCCGCTAGTAATAGATAAATGAATGCCGTGTGGTATCCGGCTGAATAGAATAGTACCATCCTCATTTCTTACCGAGGTGTCGTAAAAGGCGACTAAGGTAAGTTGACCCACCGTGTGGTATCCGGTTAAGTAAAATAGACCACCCTCTTTCTTACCGAGGTGTTGTTAAATGCGACTAAGGTAAGTTGACGTCAGGCAGGCGGCCGGTCGTAAAAAGCAGCCAAATCATGTCACAGCATGTTTATAACATGTTGTGCCGACCCCACTTAGAGTGGGATAAGGGCAGGAAGATGATGTTATAATAGATAGATGACATACGCTGTCTTTAGGTATGATTTTTGTTTATTTTATGTTGATTGGTCGGTCGCTATAATCTCGTCAATTCATCGGGTATATTTGAGTGGAATTTATTTGTAGAATGATTATTACATTTAGTTTCAGTGTGGTATTCGGCTAAGTAGAATAGACTACCCTCATTTCTTACCGAGGTGTCGTAAAAGGTAAGTCGACCCGCTGCGTTGTATCCAGCTGAGCAGAATAGACCACACTGATTTCTAGCTAAGGTGTCGTAAAAGACAACTAAAGTAAGTTGACCAGAGGTGTGTTATCCGGTTGGGTAGAATAGACCACCCTCTTTCTTACCGAGGTGTTGTTAAATGCGACTAAGGTAAGTTGACGTCAGGCAAGCCGCCGGTCATAAAATACGTAAGTAAATCATGTGACAACATGTTTATAATATGTTGTACCAACCCCACTTAGAGTGACACTTAGTAGACACCTCGGTAAGAAATGAGGGTGGTCTATTCTACTTAGCCGGATACCACACGGCTGGCCGACTTACCTTAGTCACTTCTTACGATACCTCAGTAAGAAATGAAGGTGGTCTATGCTACTCAGCCGGATACCACACGGCACTATTGAATTTATCTAGTACTAGTTTTTACCCACGACCTCGAGTTATTTGTTGTCGCATGATAGGTTAATAATAGATAGCGCTTTTTAGTTTCATCCTATTCCTGTAGAAATAACAAGATTTCTATAGCCTATATTGTATTCAGGTCTATAAGGAATAATTGTGCCAAATTTCATCAATATTAGTTCAGCGGATTCGCCGTGAAAGAGTCACAAACATACATCCATACTCACAAACTTTCGCATTTATAATATTAGTAGGACTATAGAACTGTATCAATATCAATCAACCTGTATATATCCAATTTACAGCCATCTGCTACTCTCAAAAAGCAGTTTTATGTACACGTAAACAAGTTTTAATAGAGTTGTGTATTTTACGTGTTAATCGACTGTCGACTATAAAAATATTCAAGGTCAACACAATGTGTTTAGATAAAGGGCTATTATACATCGACATTTCGCACGTCCCACAAACGCCCACGTTGTGAAACGCCTACATAAGCACAAAACTTATAAATCAATAATTTGCTATAATCCGCAATAAAATGTAAATATGAATCGTTAAAAAGCGATATTCAGCAAAATAATTTGAATAAATGGAATCAAAATTATTTCAATTTTATAAGTTACGACATGGTCCAATAAGATTTATTTATTTATTTCTTTTTATACATATATTTAGAAAAGAGAAAGAAAAGTAAAAAAGTACATGTATAAAGGCGGATTTATCGCAAAAAGGGATCTCTTCCAATCAACATTTGATTAATAGAAGGAAAAAGACAAGAATTGAAGAAGAAAGATATTACGGATAATATAGAGAAAAAGAAAAAGATCAATGAGGCTTCTAGTGTTTTAGAAACTTACCGAGAAGAACCAGCAAGTTTCAAAGCAAGTCAAGCAGAGTCGTCTTTAAACATTTTCAATTTTAATAACTAAGCTGTGAATGAGCGGTTCTAGTACAAAGCTGTAAGGATTTTTAACATTTAAGATTATATCTTAAATTGTAAATATGCTTTACGTATTAGCATATTCTTGACGCTTAATTGAAATGGTTATGTACGCTTTTGCATTAGCAGGTGACAGCCCAGCGGTAACACCGTGCGACTTTTTCGAGGGGTCACGGGTTTAAACCTGGCCAGACACCAATGAGTTTCTGTTGAAACTTATGAGTCTAATTGATAATTGCAATTTATCACAGGATCGGTGAAGGAAGACATCGTGAGGAAACCTGGCATATCTTTAGAGAATTCATGTGTAATCTACCAATCCGCACTGGAGCAGCTTGGTAAGTCTTAGCTCCAAACCTTCTCTCCAGAAACGGAGAGAAGAGGCCTATTCTAAGCAGTGGGATAGTAACAGACCGCTACTTACTTAACTTTATATTCTTGACGCGTAATTGAAATAGTTGTGTAGGCTTTAAATAGGTATGATTAATTTTGCACTATGAAATTTCGCAAAGTAACGCTAAGTAATAGGCTTATGGATTCAATCGTATAGTATGTTTTCATTCATATAAAAAAAATTGGTAATAAGACTCATCTAGGTGGATTATTTTGCCTGCTAATGAAATTAGTTCGGCCTTTTCACCTATTTCCTATAAATTGTGTGGACTGTTTGTTAAAATAATTCTTAAAGAAATTTCAATTTATTTAAAACTAGTAATATACCGCAGTTCCACCCGCATAATTGTTATTTTTTTACGCCTTATAACATTTTTATAATGGATCCCTATTTAAAAAAAAATTTAATATAGCCTATATTGCTCAGTAAAGATGCAGCTTTCCAATGGTGAAAGAATTTTTGAAATCTGTCCAGTAGTTTTTGTGCGATAACATTATAAACATACGTACAACTTTTTTGTCTTTGTAATATTAGTATAGATATTATTAATTCTATAAGACTGATGTATTTATAGCTCTTTCAAATAATTCGCTACTAAACGATTAAACAACATTCCTCCGCGTTTCAAAGATTAAAAAGATTATAATTCTAAAACCCATTAAAAAACATATAGTACATTAATTATTAACTATTAATATGCTAACAATGCGCAACAACATTGTAACTTTATATTGCGTAAAGACTGCTAGTATAAGAAATATTGGTTTGCTAAGCTATTTTTTTAGCATCGCCAGTTTTTTACTGTGTAAAACAGCCCTTAGAAATTCAATTTCGAAAGAGAAAACATTAAAGTGTATTTTTAAAGTATAACGAGGAGTAAAAAGAATAGCCATTTAAGTTCTATTCGTATTATAACAAAGTACCTGGGTAACCGAGCGTTGCCCGATTTTTTACGAAATAAAAAAAGACACTTCAAAAAAAAGAAACAAATAATTGGGTAGGTGTGGCTCGATCCTAGGTATTTTCATTTCGCGAGACTGCCCGTTCTCCGAATAATCTACGCTGACTTGACAATTTAAAGCAAAAATAGTGTTTTTAATTCAATGTAAATTTTAGTATTTTTTTAGTGCCCAAAAACAGGGGACAACGATTTTTTTTAAATAAAACCTAGCTAAATCAATTTTTCTTCGAAAATCGTCGATTTTCTTCGAAGCTGTTTACAAGATTCCGAAAATATATTTATATTTATACATAAAAGATTAACTCATTTAATATTAAAGATATATAGCCTATTAACACAATAATATAAATCCTTTTGAAGACCTGTATCTTATGGTGCTTTACTTATATTCATTATGTAATTTTAAAGACATAGTTTGCATTTGGTGACGTATCATTGGTAAAGAAAGTATGGTATAAGGTAAATAAGGTGTCAAATCTTAAGGAATTTATACCACGACTCAAAAAATTATCTTGGCGAGGTATTTTGTGATTCCGGTCACCAGCCTCGTGCCCTTATTCCACTATAAGTGGGGTCAGCACAACATGTCAAATTAATTTGCTACGTATTTAACGATCGGCCGCCTGCCTGACGTCAACTTACCTTAGTCGCCTTTTACGACACATTAGTAAGAAATAAAGATAAATTATTCTACTCAGCCAGATACCACACGGCGGGTCAATTTACCTTAGTCGCCTTATACGACACCTCGGTAAGAAATGAGGGTGATTTATTCTACTCAGACGGTTACCACAGCATCACGTGCTTCCAGCATATCAGTTAGCAGGAGTAGGGGCACCTAGATTTAGTCTTTACAAAGGATTACTCTTATTAGTAGCCTGTCGGTGATTTCTCACTTAAAATACAGTCTCAAAAAATTGACGAAATTGTGGTACTACTTGCTTGTATCAAATCAAATCAAATCAAAAAAATGTTTACTCAAATAAGCTCTTACAAGACTTTTGAATCGTCAAGGATCAATATGATTAATGAAGCTACAACTGGTTCGGAATGTTGCTCTTACCGAGAAGAACCAGGAAGAAACTCAACGGTCAATCTTTTAAACATTTTCAATTTTACATAATGAAACCGCAGTCCTGTATGAAGCTGAAAAGATTTTTTGCGGTTAAAGCAACATTATTATTACTCATGCTAATAACAATTTAGTACTTAAGTGTTAACAGAAAAACTCATTAGTGCCAAGGGAGCGTTTTATATCTTAAAAGTTTTGGAATTTAATTGGAAAAACAATATGCAAAACTGCATTCATACGGCTATAGCAGGTGCGTTCTTATCAACCACTCGCCTCAGCTAGATTGATAAGTTATGTCAACAACCGTATTATACTCACCCACGCTCAGAATCTCTGTGTACCAGTCGCAAGAGATAATGCCCGAAATTATGAGTTCATAACGCGGTGATGTAATGTTTGTTTTAGAATACTTTGTATGGACAAAAGGTCATTTAATACGACTGTGGGTGACTATGCCAGTGTGACATTAAACGATATGTGAATCTCGTAAAGAATAAAGTTAATTCAGTTCTGTTTTAACATATTTAATTAGTATTACTACCTCTTTGCTCGCTGGTGTGTCGCTGACTATGGGCCTCATAAGAAGGTTCAGAGTCGCTCAGCGGGCGATGGAGTGAGCTATGCTCGGAGTATCTCTACGTGATCAAATCAGAAATGAGGAGATCCGTAGAAGAACCAGAGTTACCGACATAGCTCAGCGGGTCGCGAAGCTGAAGTGGCGATGGGCGGGGCACATAGTGCGTAGAACCGATGGACGTTGGGGTCTCAAGGTGTTGGAATGGCGACCCCGCACCGGAAAACGCAGTGTCGGTAGACCCCTCACGAGATGGACTGACGACCTTAAAAAAGTCGTGGGGAGCCGCTGGGTCCAAGCGGCACAAGATCGTGTGGTATGGAGATCCCATGAAGAGACCTATGTCCAGCAGTGGACGTCCATCGGTTGACAAAGAAGAGGAAGAAGAAGACTACCTCTTTGACCGAGCCTCGCTAGGTAATTTTTTACAAAATAAAACTAAAAACTACACAACACAAAAAAAAATAATAATAATTAGGTAGGTGGGACTTGATCCTAGGTATTCATTTCTCGCGACCACCCGATCCCCGAAAAAGCTTATAGGCAATAATAAAGTGTTTTATATATACATTAATTAAAAGTAAATTTTAGTATTTTTTAATGCCCATAAACCGTAAAAACATATTTATTACTAGAACATATCGTTCTGCATTTATTTGCAAAAAATTATAAATGATTGCTTTGAAGACATTTTATGTTCTTCGTGTTAGGAAGTCATTGGCGACAACATCCGCTATAAATATTACGTAATATGTACTCAAATCAAATGCAACCAAAATAATTTATTCAATTATAAAGGGCTTCTTTGAATTTAAACTATCGTGAGTGGAATTCATAATTAATGTATAGAAACCGGCTATACTTAAGTGTTATTTTATCGGATTAGCCCCAACTAATGCCTGAACTAGTCGGGCTCATCCGATAAAATAACACGTGAGTATAGCCGGTTTCTGTACATTAATTATAAAGGGCAATAATAAAGTGTTTTATATATACATTAATTAAAAGTAAATTTTAGTATTTTTTAATGCCCATAAACCGGGGATAAACGAATTTTTTTTAAATAAAACCTAGCTAAATCGGTTTTCCTTCCCAAAACCTCCTGCATGCTGTAACTCATTTAAATTTTAAAGATTATATTATTATTTTTACTTTTCAGTTTTAGTTTAAAAAAATTTTAAATTTTACCTTTACTGTGTACTGTATTCAATGTTTATTTTTACTGTCTTTGAATGTTGTATATGGCTGTTATAATATTTTAAATAGATTAAAGATGTAAAAATCAAATATATATGTTGTACTGTTGGCATATCTTATTAAATAAATTAAATAAAGGAAATCAATACACTATCATACAATTTGGGTCCAATATGTAAATAGATAAAAATAGAACCAATAAATAGCTTTATTATAAGTTCCTTGTTAAAACAAGTTGTTACATGATTTGGCTAAGTTTTTAACGAACGGCCACCTGCCTCACGTCAACTTATCTTAGTCACCTCGGTAAGAAATGACGGTAGTCTATTCTATTCCACCGGATAAGGCTCGGCTAGTCGACTTAAGTTAGTCGCCTCTTACGATACCTCGGCAAGAAATGACGGTAGTCTAATTTATTCCGCCGGATACAACTCGGCAAGTCGACTTAACTGAGTCGCCTTTTACAATACCTTAGCAAGAAATGAGGGTGGTCTTTCTACTCAGTCGGATACCACACGGATAAAACGTTATTAAAAAAAAGCTTGTAAATAGTTTGAAGAAAGTATTATTTGAATAACAGTACATTTAATTCTTGTTACAATTACAGTTTAAAGTAAAAGCCACAATAAAATAATTTGACAGCTCTAGGTCAAATAGACGCGAACGTAACAAGCGAAATTCGTTACGGGTTCAAAATTAATAAGGCTTTTATTAGTTTAAAAGGCTATTTAATTGTCATGTACAATCACTTAACGAACTATTTACATTCAGTTAATTGGAATAGGTCAGTTCAATTATGGGCCATTAGGAACAAGTTTTAATAGACGTTTATTTTCATTATCGATTTGTGATATTGCGAAACGTGCTCCCAAATGGAATTCTGATGTGTATATACTAATACTAGCGGCCTGCTCCTGCGTCACACGGGTATAAAATATATAGCCCATGTCACTCAGTGAAAAAAAATTATTAAAATCGATCCAGTAGTTTTGATTTATTCATTACTACCGGTGGCCCACACGCATTAAATTTGGAGAAAAACAATTCCCCCTCTCCCTATATCAAGAAGATTTCCTGCTATAACTAATATCTATATGTTAATATGATATAACATTCACAGCTTTCTTATCATTAAACAATACAAACATGTTTTCTTTAGTGGTTACTCTTGAAAGTGCGACAAATAGCTGCTAAATGCGAAGTGCTATAGGGTAAAGCGCGGCCTCCTCACGGCATTTTAAATTTGTAACATCTCTGAATATGTTCACTTAAATTACATGCTGTAAACAGCCATATTGATCTATATTAAATCAACAATTTATTTAAAGTACTTAATTGGATAAGAATTAATGCTGTATTGTATAAAAATTGCTTTGAACATAAGGCATTATTTTTCGTAAAAACTATATGACAAAAAATGCTATTGTGGGTTATCCATAAGAGATAGACATATACCATCGCGGTCTTTTCTGTAGACCTTTTCAAGGTGTATAAATACTTAGTACATCATTTTGATAAATCTTGTAGGGTTTAGCCAGCGTTTGCAATGTAAGCGGAAAAAATGTAAATACATCAAAATCTGTTGCGTAGTTTAAAGATTGAAGCATACATAGGGATATATGGACAAACAAAGTATGCGACTTTGTTTTATACTATGTAGTGATTATAAAGAGGATAAATTTTGTATGTTTGTAATATATTCATAAAAAATGTCATAAGGTTTAATAAATAAAAATTACGGTTGAAACTGCGGAATATTACTAGAATATACTAATATTATAAAGAGGAAAAATTTGTATGTATGTTTGTAATGTTTTCACACAAAAACTACTGGACCGATTTCAAAAATTCTTTCACCATTGAAAAGCTGCATATTTACTGAGCATCATAGGCTATTATATTACATTAAAAAATAGGGATCGGTAGTAAAAAAATTAATAAGCTATAAAAAAATAGTCATACAAAATCTAAAATCGAGTGCGCTGCGATAACTATTGATGATAGAACAAAAAAATGTTCTACAGTTTTATATAACGTATCATGGCTACAAAAAAGTCCGCGATATTACATATCTAACTATTATAGTCAATATAACTTTTAGTGCGCTTTACACTACCATGAGATCGGTATGTGCGCGGGTAAAACAGCAGGATATTACTAGTAGTTTATAAAGTTTCGAACATAAAATATATATTATAAAGTTTTCCGACTGTGATCTCATTTTCAGAAGCTCATTAAAAGTTTGTAGCAAATATTAATTGAGCTGCTTTTATTTTGTTTTCGCTAACTTTTCTGTGGTAGTTGCGGTTTTGGGTTCTGTTAATAATTTAAAACGAACACATGCGTTCTTTTTGTTACTTTATTAATTATTTACCCATATTTATTACTAAAACACATCGTTCTGCATTTAATTGCAAAAAAATATAAATGATTGCTTTGAAGACATTTTATGTTCTTCGTGTTAGGAAGTCATTGGCGACAACATCCGCTATAAATATTACGTAATATGTACTCAAATCAAATGCAACTAAAATACCGGTTACCTGCCTGACAACTTACCTTAGTCGTATTTTACGACACCTCGGTAAGAAAGATGGTGGTATATTCTACTTAAGCGGATATCACACGCTGGGTCAACTTACCTTAGTCGTATTTTAGGACACCTCGGTAAGAAATACGGTGGTATATTATACTTAAACGGATACCACACGCTAGGTCAACTTACCTTAGTCGTATTTTAGGACACCTCGGTAAGAAATTAGGTTGATCTATTCTACTCAGCCGGATACCTCAGGGCGGGTCGTTTTACCTTAGTCCCCTTTTACGACACCTCGGTAAGAATAAAGGGTGGTGCTATTCTATTCAGCCGGATACCACACGGCGTTTTTATATTATCCTTTGATTTTTTTTAATTGATTATAATACACACAAAGTATAGTATTATAATTATATTATTGATGGCTGTTACTGACTCTACCAGGTAAGCAAGACTAGTTTTGATCTCTCGGTAAGAAAGACGTGGGGGGTTGTATTTAACGTAACCGGATACCACACGCTGGGTCAACTTACCTTAGTCGCCTTTTTACGATACCTCGGTAATAAAGACGGTGGTGCATTCTACTTAACCGGATACCACACGATGGGTCAACTTACCTTAGTCGTATTTTACGACACCTCGCTAATAAAGACGGTGGTGTATTCTACGTAACCGGATACCACACGGCGAGTCAACTTACCTTAGTCGTATTTTAGGACACCTCGGTAAGAAAGACGGTGGGGGGTTGTATTCTACTTAACCGGATACCACACGCTGGGTCAACTTACCTTAATCGTATTTTAGGACACCTCGGTAAGAAAGACGGTGGTATATTCTACTTAACCGGATACCACAAGGCGAGTCAACTTACCTTAGTCGTATTTTACGATACCTCGGTAAGAAAAGAAGATGGTCTATTCTACTCAACCGTATACCACTCGGTACGACGACTTACCTAAGTCGTCTTTGTAAAGTATATAAATTATTATATATAATGACAAATTATATTGGGCTTTAAAAGATATGGCATATTACCCAGAATTCAAACATAGAAATGTTAATTATTAGGTTTTTGTAAATGTTTAGATCTAAAACTCTATAGATCAGAAAAGCTATTAGACTACTAATTGCGGAGTCGATTAGTGCCGCAGAAGCTCTTTGATACTTATAATCGCTTCAAGTGCATTTCTTTGAATTTGCCATTCCTAGGGCTACCAACTGCTAAAAATGTTATGGACGAATTACTATTCATATATATTTTGACATATATATACTACATATTACTATATATATTTTGATTTATAATATTTTGATAAATTTTGACTGGCCCGTTGGAGCGTGGGTGACCCTACCTTCAGCTCCGCGGGTCGCGGGTTCGATTCCGCCGAGGGCTAACATTTTTTATAAATTAATTTGTTGGTCTTTGAGCCTAGATGTATATTTAAGTATGTATTTAAAAATATATAAGTATATATTCACCAGTTGTCTGTCTACCATAACACAAGTATTAAGTTACCGTGTGTGTAAGTGTCCCATATATTTATTTATTATTTATAATATTGTTTACTTACAGGCACCCCGCAGGAATCCATAGATTATCGTCATACTTTAAGTATCACAAAATACCAGCCACTATATTGTTAACTGCATAATAATTTAGATATGTTTATTTTTCACATATTTTTTATATTTATCTCAATAACAGTACGCTTAAACAAAAATTTAGAATACAGTACACGATAACAAAATTTCTCAAATTTATAAATTTATAGTAACGTATTATTCATGAAGTCTGTCTGTCGTCTGTAAGGCATGAACGTCTAATCCGCTGTAATATTGAAGAAATCTGATACCAAAACAATTTCGAATTATTGGCACATAATTGAGGGTATGTGAACACTTCAGTTGACGGGAACTTTAATAAGTCCATTATTTTTAGTACTTAGAATTTGGCCTAAAGTTCAAGTACCTACAATGATGCATAAGAATAAACATTGCAAAAACAAATATTTATCATTTTACAAATATCTGAATTCACATTGTAATTCACTCGTAGTTGCATAATTTATTTTTAAAAAAATCGCAAGTTGTTCATTATTATTAATTTTATAATTATTAATAGAAATCTGTAAAAATGGAAGCGGACAACCCTAGCTTCAAGCATACTTTAATTACGTTGTTTTATCTAGTAAACGCAGCTAACTCGTAAATCTAGAAATAACACATTAAGAAGCTCATTTATTCTGAACTGGGATCTTGTAATTGCCTACGGCCCTTAAGAAATAATTTTACTTTAACCTTTTATTAAATGTGCTAAACTATTGTTATTACAAGCTTTATTCTCTAAGATAGGAAAACTTTAACAATACTTAACCTTTAGTGCTAATAGCGAGTAATTATTACCTAGGATAATTTATCGAATTAGGCGTTACGTTATGGCTTTAATACAAAAGTAATTATTATATAAATAACTCTGTTATGTACAATATACAAAAGAAATTATAAGTAACTTTGTAACGGGAAAATTAAGAACTACCGAAGAATATCTAAACAAAAACAGAATGCATACATTGAACGTTCAGCAAGACGATGTGTATAATAAGGTGTATTCATAGTATGAGAAGAGAGCTAGCTCGCGGAGTAAATATTATTTTTGGACGCGTATAATTTAAATCTATCTATAGCGTGGTATCCGGTTGAGTAGAATAGACCACAGTCTTTCTTACCGAGCTGTGGTAAAATGCAATTAAGGTTAGTTGACCCGCCGTGTGATGTTCGTCTGAGTAGAATAGACCGCCTTCTTCCTTGTCGAGGTGTCGTAACAGGTGACTAATGTAAGTTGACCCGCCGTGTGGTATACGGCTGAGTAGAATAGACCCTCTCTCTTACTTAGGTGGCGTTGGCGTGTGCCGACCCCACCTAGAGTGGGGTAAGAGCAGGAGTATGATGAAATAGAAAAATATTCAGAATTACCTAATAATAACTAGACTAAAAATAATGCATACAATGCGCTCAGCAAGACGATGTAACTAATACATGTATTTTTTTTCAAATTTACTGTATGCTGTTAGCCCTAACGGCTTTTACAGCACCGCCGAGGTTGCGAAATGCGGAGAGTAGGGCGCAGAAGCTCTACTAGCGTCGGCGAACGTCGTCCTAAGGGTGCCCCTCCTGTGAGGCCGGACCACGGGCTTGGGGCGACGTGTAGTGGAGGGCTGATGGTATGACTTTGATTAGTCATTACGACGACGGAAGGGTGACAAGAAGCCACGACCAACCGACGTCAGAAATCTGGGATCTCGTTTTCACCGGCGAATACGTTGTGTGTATTAAGTGTTTTTCAGTTTGCGATCGTTATTTGATCGTCAGGGTCATATAGGACGCTTTGGACGCCTATGATAATGCCTTTAATGGCGTATCATTTTAATCATAGATTAAAATGATACGCCACTAAAGTATTTATTTTATTCATATGGTTTAAAGGACAATTTTGATATATATTTAAAGGCAAAGCTATCGAAGGAATTCATTTATTAAAATATTATTAAAATTTTGGACATAAAAGTAATTATTGTGAGTTAACCATAGTATATAGGGACAATTTTCTGAATATGTGCAGTGCTATTAGTCGAGTGCGGTAGTTAATAGTTTTGTTAAGTTTAACATACGTAATATGCTCTTCATAGAATTTAAATTAAAATAAAGTATAAGTCAAAATGTTTTATTTGATATTGCTAATTATGTTTTGCAATTAGTAATGTATTTTCTAATTGTATTTCACCGTTTATTATAATTAGTCGTAACCGAAACTGGCTTATTGAAACATTTTTACGTCATGAATTCTTATTAATCATTAGTAATGGTACTGTATTGTAAACTTCCACATAAAAGAGTTGTCTATAATCAAAATAAGATTCACTAACTATGTACCCCTTTATTATATGGCAAACGACCTTTACAAATTCGTGGAACAATTTTATTTAACTGATCATAATTTCGCGATAAAAGAAAATATATGTAATACTAAATGAGATTTTGGTGGTGATTGTGTGCAGTGCTTGTGTATTGTTGTGTTATTAAATTGTGTAAGTAAATTTTTAATTTATAAATAATAAAAATATTGTTAATTTATAAATTTTGTGAGTAATAGCATAATTACTAATTTATAGTAGATTTATGTATTTATATGTTTAAGTAATCTGTTTAGCCAGTCATCCGTGACGTGACTCAATAGGCTTTAGCTGAAAATCAGTTCTGTGTGCTTCCTGCGGGGCACACAGTATTATGCTGAGTCTAAAGCCTATTCTGCATCGTGCTACGGACATTTATTTATTTATTAATATTTATTTTAGCTTTAGTTTAATTTCTTACATTTGTTTATGTCCTGTTAGCACGTTTGTGGAATAAAAATTTTCATTTCATTTCATTTCATTTATTGGTGAGAAATTTAGGAGGAGGTTATTAGGAGAGTCAAGACGCCGTGTGGTATCCGGCTGAATAGAATAGTACCACCCTCTTTTAATACCGAGGTGTAGTAAAAGGCGACTAAGGTAAGTCGACCCGCCGTGTGGTATCCGGCTGAGTAGAATAGACCAACCTCATTTCTTACCGAGGTGTCGTAAAAGGCGACTAAGGTAAGTTGACCCACCGTGTGGTATCCGGTTTAGTAGGATAGACCACCCTCTTTCTTACCGAGGTGTCGTAAAATACGACAGAGGTAAGTTGACGTCAGGCAGGCGGCCGGTCGTAAAAACGCAGCCAAATCATGTGACAGCATGTTTATAACATGTTGTGCCGACCCCACTTAAAATGGGATAAGGGCAGGAAAATGATGTTATTAGGAAAGTTAAGAGCAAGTCAAATTACCTGAGTATTTTACGACACCTCGCAAGAAAGAAGTTGTCTATTAATCAGCCGGATTCCACATCTTCGATGTCATTGTTACCATTTTTCTAACTGCGACTAGTCAAAAGCCTTATAAGGCACTCTAAAAGAAATTGTCGAAGCTAGTAGAGCTTCTGTATTCTTTTAGAACTAGTAATAGGCCTAGAGTCTTATAAGGCACTCTCGAAGATAGTAGAGCTTCTGTGTTCTCTTAGAAATTATCATCTTCAATGACGACGAATTTTAATGAGTTTGTATATAAATTAGTGTTAATTTGTCATGTGTGGCACGACCTTTAGAGTTCGTTGAATGAGTTCAGACAGTAATACCGGTATTACCATGCCGAATGCTGCTTCACATGTTAATGTACTTAACATCGCTCAGCGATGTTTAGAACAAGAATCGCTTAACCATTCATATGGCATGTAGCGCGTTTACATTGCGTGGTAACGACTACAATATTTTTGTGAACTGAAATTATTCAATTTAAATAGCCGCAAGAGAATTCAATCAAAGATTTCGTATCAAAGATTATTTTAATACGATATACTTCTTAATAGAATGTGTTCAAAATAATCAGATGAGGTTAGAAACTTTTGATAAGCTTTCTGTAAATAAAATGAACATTGGCATTATAAATGGCACTTAAGCTTTTCCAAATTTTGATCGAGCTAAAATTCTATATATTTTTGCCATAAATAGTTTAGGATATTGATAATTATAAGTAATATTAAAAATTGTATAGATTTAAGTAAAACGGTACTATAGGACTTACATGTACTAACTGTATAAAAGTCCTGATGAATAAAAATAATAAAAAAATGATATGTTTTCTCTAAGAGACTTATATGCTTAGTTGATATTACAAACATCAGTCACTCGATGGATGGTTACCAATCCCCGAATGGATTTTAAATTCTGTCACAAAATTTTAGTAACGTAATTTTTACTGGTTGTTTGGCATCTACGTCACCAAGAACTAGTTAATAAACTAATTCAACATTTATCAATATGTTAATAATGTAACCTTAAGTAAATAATTGAGGTAATAAATAATTTATAGAATAAGGAGTTAGTCTGCGAACATCCATAAAACAAAAGCAGTAAAGTCAACGATAAAAAAGCATTTGTTAACAAGTTTATTTCAATAAATTATATTTTGAATTTGAATTTGAAAAAGTAATGTTAACGGATATAATTTTTTGTAGATAAATATTTTGGCAATCTACACTTTTTTGATTAGGTATTATAATTTTAAAATAACATTAGAATAATAAATTTACAGGTATTTTTTACGGGCACAAAAAGTTGATTTACCGAAATGGTATCCAGCTGAATAGAATAAACCACCCTGATTTCTTACTGAGGTGTCGTAAAAGGCGACTAAGGTAAGTTAGACCGGTCAGACCAGTCGTAAAATAACTAGCAAAATCAAGTAAGATCATGCTTACAAATTTTGCCGACTCCAGTTCGAGTGGGCAGGAGAATGATGATAACGAAAATAAAAACGTTTATCTCGTTACGACTCTGATTCGTAACATATAATTTTACCAAATTTTTTGTATGTGTAACCTAAAATGAATTCAACGATTATAGTCTTGTTTTGTAGACTATTATTAATTCAAGTAATTCCACGCTTCCTATCGGATGTCGCTGCGTCATAATGTAAACGGAGCATCATTATTTATCGCCGTGACATCACCGCGTCAGGGCTACCACACACGACACGCTCTTGGGGATTATTGCCCAACATGTCACTGATTAGAAACCAGAATCGCGATTACACAATAAGGGTTTGATTATTTCAGTCAGCTATAGACGTTGACAGTGCTGACCAATTGCCGTGTCGTGTCCAGTAACTTTATAGCTATTTATTCGATTGGAAATCGTAATCACTTCCTTGCTTTGTTCGCGTGGACGGAAATTGGAAGTGATACGTAGAAAGGTTTTTATACTGATTTTAAGATAGACATTGCCCACAAGGTCTTTAGTCTAGGAATAACTTTATTAAGTGATAGATTAGTGGTTGGACAGACTTTTTTTTGTCTTGGATTTGATGCGTTGTTACTTCGAACGAGTATATTTTGTAAGTGTTCGTCCGAAGTAAGAACAAATTGAGAACAAAGTTAGAACGTAGTGAGAAAGAAGTGAGAACGTAGTGACAACGAAGTGAGAACGAATTGAGAAGGAAGCGAGAACGAAACGGAAACGAAGCCAGAACGTAGTGAGAACGAAACGAGAACGAAGCGAGAACGAAGAAGAACGAAGTGAGAACGTAGTCATGACTTGTGGGTGGAGTTGACAAGTTGTTAAAAAAAGAATAAACTGGTTGTTTTTTAAGAAAATCGCTTCTTATATGTATATTAAATACATACGTGTAAAGGAAAAATACCATTTTCTTTTTTTTTTTGTCGGAAAACGACAGAAATAAATTTAAACTCAAACTATTTCAAACAAACATTTACGTATTAGCTATACGAACTAACATACATAGTGTGTTCAAAAAGTATCGCGAATTTTGAATTTTCGCGAGTTACATATATTCCAATTTCGATTTTTTTGTGGCGTTATGTTGGTACATATGTCTCTCACTTATGCTGACAAGTTGGGCCATTTTGAATGTTCGGTTAATTGTTGACAGCTGCTTTGCTTGCACGTGTTTTGGTTCGTCTTCGATTTTTACCTATTAAAAAAATGGAACAAGGAACCTGTATCGATTTTTGTGTGAAAAACGAAATTAAGTGCGCGGATGAATTCCGAGTGTGGACTGTGGCATATGGAGAAGCTACTTTGGACAAAAGGAACGTTTATCGGTGGTACAAAATGTTTTTAAAAGGCCGAGAAGATGTGAATGACGAAGAGCGTGCCGGACGCCCGAGCACTTCAACAACAGACGAAAAAATTGATGAATAGAAAAAAATGGTATTGACCAATCTTCGAATCATCGATAGAGAAATTGCCGAGGACCTAGGCATATTGATTGGCTCGTGGAATTCGATTTTAATCGATAATTTGTGGAAAAACTAAAATTGGCTTTTGCACCTCGATAACGCCCCTGTTCACACATCCCTGCTTGTACGCGACTTCTTGGCCAAATACAACAGACCAATGATACCGCAGCCACCGTATTCCCCAGATCTGGCCCCCTGTGACTTTTTCTGGTTCCCGAAACTGAAGAGGCCCATGAAAGGATGACACTACGCCATGATTGACGAGATAAAGACGGCATCGAAGGAGAAGCTGAACAATATACAAAAAAATGATTTTTTGAAGTGCTTCGAAGATTTGTAAAAACGTTGGCACAAGTGTATAATATCCCAGAGGGATTACTTTGAAGGGGACAAAATAGATATTTACGAATAAATAAATAATTTTTGAAAATACCCAAAATTCGCGATACTTTTTGAACACACCTCGTATATATAGTAATATTTACTGTCCATTTTGTATAATAAAATAATCTTCCTGCCACTCTAAGTGGGGCCGGCACAACATGTTATAAACGTGTGCTGTCACATGATTTGGCTACGTATTTTAAAACTGTTAAAAAAGAACCGGCCGCCTGACTGACATCAACTTACCTTAGTCGTATTTTACAACACCTCTGTAAGAAAGAGGGTGGTCTATTCTACTTAACCGGATACCACACGGTGGGACAACTTACCTTAGTCGCCTTTTACGACACCTCGGTAATAAATGAGGGTGGTCTATTCTACTCAGCATGATACCACACGGCGAACTTACTTACCTTAGTCGCCTTTTACGACACATCGGTAAGAAATAAGGGTCGTATTATTCTATTCAGCTGGATACCACACGGCGTAACTTGACAATGGCAATTAAAAGCAAATTAAAGCTTTACAATCTATTTCTTTTTTAACAGTTTTATCAATGCCCGAAAACAGGGATAAAACAACATATTTTTTGTTAATAAAGCCTAGCTTTACAAAAGTAATAATAAAATTATTTTGCTATAGTCCGCGATGACTCCATGACCAAAATCGCAAAGCCAAAGCCCAATGCTTTGCGATTTTGGTTGTGGTGTCTATCTCCTGATGATGCTTCGGTTGCGGGGCGAAACGATTGTTGAGTTTGTGATAGTGAACGTATGTAGTGCTAGTGTGTTTTGGTGGCGGTGATGGAGGTTTGTGCATGTGTTTTTACGAATCCTGCACGTATCAGGTATGAAAACGGATTGTCCACTCTACATTAAGCATTATATATATTCTCTATTTTACTTCATCGCGGATTATAGTAAAATAATTTAATTATTATTTTACACTATCTCTGCAAAGTAACGCCTAATTCAATATCGATTTATTGATTTCCAAAACCCCCTACATGCTGAATTTCATGAAAATCGTTGGAGCCGTTTCCGCGATTCTGAAAATATATATATACATACAAAATTAAGTCATTTAAATATTAAAGATATACATTTATAGTAATATTTATCGATCATTTTGTATAATAGAATTCCACAAATGCCTCTGTGAACTATAGATAGACATAAATATTTGTAGTTATATGTAAGTAACGGTGAGCTCGGACAATTAGGGTCAGACAAGATTGCAAGGTCGCATTTTCGTATGATGGTGTTTGCGAATAATGTCAGTGTTCTTGCAGTGAGCTGTTGAAAACTTTTTGTAATGATAATAATTAACTCGGAATTTACCGCGAACATGTTTTAAAGATAAAATATATAACTTTTATGACATTTTAATAAGCAGATATTGGCTATAACACATTTAATATTTCGAAGTAAGTAAGTAACGGCCCGTTACTATTCCACTGCTGGGCATAGGCCTCCTCTCTCCATTTTTGGAGAGAAGGGTTGGAGCTAAGACCTACCTCGCTGCTCCAATGCGGATTGGTAGGTTACACATATCCCCGGAATTCTCTAGAGATATGCAGGTTTCCTCACGATGTTTTCCTTCACCGAAAAGCGTATGATAAATTGCAATTATCAATTAGACACATAAGTTTTAATAGAAAAACTCATTGGTGTCTGCCCGGGTTTGAACCCATGATCGTCTCTAGAGATTCACACGGTCGCACCGCTAGGCCATCACAGCTTACATTTCGAAGTAAGTTTATGTAATACTAGTTTTTACCCACAACTTCGTTCACGTGTAGTCTTGGAATAAACCAGTAGCTTCTGTCATTCTCCAATATATTATAACGTTCTGCTTTTAATATACGTTTACAAAAAAAACTTATAGAGCGGCTCTATTAGTCCAAAAATTTAAAGCAGGGCTTATTAAACTGTGGGTCGCGACACCAATTTGGGTCACTCAATTCAAAAATCTCGTTACTTTTCTTGCTTAAAATGTCATCTATCATCTTTCGCGATATAGTCCCTTTTTTTCTTTTTTATTTAAATACTCCTAACAATACTTTACTTTTAGTAATATGAATAATTTTTGTACCTAACTACCTACGATAACTGTACTTGCCTTAAAAAGTGTTTTACCTAGACTACCTACGATAACGCTGTACTCGTCTTAAAAAGTGTTTTACCTAGAACTTGCATTATGAAAAAGTGTATTAATAAGTATGTGTAAAAAGCTATTGGCTTGTAATAATAAATAAATAAATACTTGATATAATATTTTGTTCTTTTTATATTAAGACACAACATATTAAAAATTCATCACGCTGTTCACTTGATGGGAAACGTTGTGATGAAGCTTGAATATTCATAAAGAATTCCTGGGAATTCAATTGAGAATTGAAACTACATTGCAGCACCTTGCTGAGTCTATACTTCTCCCACTACTGGGATATCTTTTCTCTCTTTCTTCGAGAGTAACACATACCCTCGCTGCTCTAATGCGAATTGATAGGTTATAAATCCAAGAATTATCTACAGATATACAGGTTAGCAGTGCGACCGTGTGAATCTCTAGAGACAATCATGGGTTCAAACCCGGGCAGACACCAATGAGTTTTTCTATTAAAACTTATGTGTCTAATCGATAATTGCAATTTATCACACGCTTTTCGGTGAAGGAAAACATCGTGAGGAAACCTGCATATCTCTAGAGAATTCTGGGGATATGTGTAACCTACCAATCCGCATTGGAGCAGCGTGGTAGGTCTTAGCTCCAACCCTTCTCTCCAAAAATGGAGAGAGGAGGCCTATGCCCAGCAGTGGGACAGTAACAGGCCGTTACTTACTTACTTATACAGGTTTCTTTACGATGTTTTCATTAATTGAAAAGCGTGTTATAAATTGCAAAAAATAAGGCACATAAATCTTAACAGTGATATTTTTTTTAGTTAATCCCATAGAGATTAAGATTGTAAGCAATACAACCAATGAAAAATATATTTTATTTCTAAACACCATTTTTTATATCTGGAAAGTTATTAATTAAGTGAAGCTTATACCGCTAATACCTAATAATATATGCTAATATCCAACAATAATATCATCATCCTCCTGCCATTATACCACTCTAGGTGGGATCGGCACAACATGTTATAAACATGCTGTCAAATGATTTGGCTGCGTTTTTACGACCGGTCGCCTGCATGACATCAACTCACCTTAGTCGTATTTTACGACACCTCGGTAAGAAAGAGGGTGGTCTATTCTACTAAACCGGATACCACACGGTGGGTCAACATACCTTAGTCGCCTTTTACGACACCTCGGTAAGAAAGAGGGTGGTCTATTTTACTAAACCGCATACCACACGGTGGGTCAACTTACCTTAGTGGCCTTTTACGACACCTCGGTAAGAAATAAGGTTGAATACCTAACAATAATAATACTCAGATACCTATTTTAAAATATTAACAGAGAAACTCATTTCTGCCTATCGTGGATTTGAACCAATGACCCACTGGACTCACGGTATAACCGTGCGGCTATCACATCTTACGTAATATACATTGAAACAATTTTAAAAATACCTGATGTAATCAAGATAAATATTATAGTTAACACAATTTTATAAGTAGTTTAAATTTTATTACAGTAATTTTTGGTGTGAATATATGTTAATAAATGTATCAGGAGACGATTCCTGATACATTTATTAACAAAGTAATTTTCGAATATTTTCACTTATTTTCGTACCTACAGGCTGAATCCGCTTCTTCAAATTAGGTTTTAAAAAACCTATTAATTACTATATGTTTGTTCTGGTAAATTTTAAACTCTTTTATATAAAAATCAATATGTTTGTCCTATTATTAAAGGAAAAGAGGGGTAGTTTTGCATGGTATATAAGCTTTAACTGTCCCAAATTTGAACAATGTCGCTGCAGCGGATTAACTGTGAAAGCATACAAAGTTATTATGGCTCGAATGAAATAACACTCTTAACATGTTGCTCAACACCTTTAATATTGGTATATTAAAGGAAATAATAACTATTTATTAAGCGAATATATATTTTTTTTTTTGTTATTGTTTTCTATACTAATATTACGCCGTGTGGTATCCGGCTGAATAGAATAGTACCACCCTCATTTCTTACCGAGGTGTCATAAAAGGCGACTAAGGTAAGTCGACCCGCCGTGTGGTATCCGGCTGAGTAGAATAGACCACCCTCATTTCTTACCGAGGTGTCGTAAAAGGCGACTAAGGTAAGTTGACCCACCGTGTGGTATCCGGTTGAGTAAAATAGACCACCCTCTTTCTTACCGAGGAGTCGTAAAATACGACTAAGGTATGTTGACGTCAGGCAGGCGGCCGGTCGTAAAATACGTAGCCAAATCATATGACAATATGTTTGTAACATGTTGTGCCGACCCCACTTAGAGTGGGATAAGGGCAGGAGGATGATGATGTTTTCTATACTAATATTATTAAGAGGAAAAATTTGTATGTATGTTTGTAATGTTTTCACACAAAAACTACTAGACCGATTTCAAAAATTCTTTCACCATTGATAAGCTGGATCTTTACTGAGCAACATAGGCTAAACTACATTTAAAAAATAGGGGCCCAATATAAAAATGTAGTGAGGTGTTTAAAAAAATATTAAGCGGGTAATACCCCGGGATATTACTAGTTTTATATATAGTGACACAGGTAAGGTCTGCGAAGAATGATAAGCATTATCACCGGTCATTGTCTGCTAAACAAACACTTATTTTATATAGGTGCAACTGACAGCCCAATTTGCAGAGGATGCATGAGGGAACCGGAAACGCCATCTCACGCCATGCTACATTGCACGGAGGTGGCAGAACATCGGCCGAACATCCTCGACTCTCCGAGGACGTTGCAAGAAGCCTTGAGGGTCCCGAATAGGATACTCGGCTTCTGGAAGGAGCTTGGCTGGTTGGAGTAACCAGCCCCTTTCACTCTCACGCACAATGGTCGCCACAAAGCGACTAAGTGCGGAAAACAGCCCGCTATAAGAAGAAGAAGAAGAAGAAGTGACACAGGTGGACTACACGTGGTGGACAGCGAACACTGTATGAGGGCTTTTGGAGTCTAAGATTCGATTCGACCCAGCCTCAGAAACTTTAGTTAGTTAAAAGAGTTGGTAACGTAACTTAATTTTAAATAAATGAATGAATTATTAAATAATAGTAAGGTTTTATTAGCATCATCAACCAAGGCCATATGTTTGTATTATATTCAAGGAACGGCAGTAAATGCAATTTCCGCAAAGATTGTTAATTTAAAATAATATTTAACAATTTGACATTGGTCACGTAACTTTTAACTCGTTTCAAATATCGCAATACGATATTTAAGTTATTTTTTGCCAATAAATAACATTATTATAGGAGAAACGTACTTAATAAATTTAATTTTATTGAAAATTAATTTAATTAGGGGATCACCTTCCTGCCCTTATCCCACTCCAAGTGGGATAGAAAGAGGGTGATAATAAGTGAGGGTGTAGATAAGAAAGAGGGTGGTCTGTTCTACTTAACCGGATACCACACGGTGAGTCAAATTACCTTAGTCGCCTTTTACGACACCTCGGTAAGACATGAGGGTGGTCTATTCCACTCAGCCTGATACTACACGTCAGGTCGACTTACCTTAGTATCCTTTTATGACACCTCGGTAAGAAAAGAGGGTGGTACTATTCTATTCAGCCAAATACCACATGGCGTTAATTTAATTAAAGGATATATATATTATAAATTGATTCCCGCCGGAGTCCAACATTTTCTATAAATTAATTTGTTGGTCTTTGAGCCTGGGTGTATATTTGTATTTAAGTATGTATTTAAAAAAAATATAAGTATACATTCACCAGTTGTCTGTCACCCATAACACAAGTATTAAGTTACTTATTTTGTGGACGGACGACCGTGTGTGTAAGTGTCCCATATATTTATTATTATTATATTATAAATATAACGAAACGTTCAACTGTTATCAATACTCAATATTTTATGTAATACAATTAATTGAAATTATTTTCGGGAATCACTAACTTAATAATAATGAAATTAAAGTTCACGCAATTTATTTTTAGCTATAATAAATTGCACAAATGCAGTATTTTAAAACATTATGATAGTTGAAATAAAAATTTCAAGAAATTGTATGTAATACGATGCATTTATAATTTCGGGAATAGCTGACATAATTATTTTAGAAACAATGAAATTTACGCCACTTAACGTCACTGATAAATAATTGTACATTTATATTGAACAATATGATAATTGTTTGGAAACGTTTTAAAATTTACAAGTAATTTTATATAATGCTGTATTTAAATTATTTTTGGGAATAACTGACATCATAATTCTGACACTAAGTGTAGTTTATGCAACTTAATTTCGATGTTCTATATTACCGTATTATATAATAAATAAATATACTTATTTGTAACATTGGTATTTTACGTGTCTGCTTAAAAAAGTTTCGTAATAAATTCAGTGAAGACTTCGAGTTTGAAATTATTCAACATATTTTTAGTGTTGTATCCGGCTGAGAAGACTAGGCCCTCTTTCTTACCGAGGTGTCGTTAAAGACGACTAAGGTAAGTTAACCCGTAGTACGTTAGCCAGCCGACTAGAACAGACCTTCTTCTTTCTTACCGAGGTGTCGTTCAAGGCGACTAAGGTAAGTCGACCCACCGCGCCGTATCCGGTTAAGTAGAGTAGACCCTCATTCTTAACGAGGTGTCGTAAAAGGCGACTAAGGTAAGGTGACAAGGTAAGTTAAGGTAACTTTCGTGGTAATTAGTGCAAAACATTAATAATACTATACTAAATACTTTATACTGAAAATCATGTCCGGTTAAACGAGAGTTACATGGATACACGTTCTTAAGTTTGTATTGTTGTTTGTAAAGCCTTCTTCTTCTTCCCAGAAGATGAAGACGCGAAAGAACTTCACTAATAAGATAAAAATGGGACCACAAAATGATTATTACTGACTAGTCCTTCAATTGTTTCCGTACCAAAAAGTCATCAACACCTTGCTCAATTCAAGAGAAAAAAAGTAAACGAATCCACAATTCGGAGAGCTGAAGTTGTAGCATAGAGACGCGAAGATAGCTGTGGCGATGTGTGGTGACGGGTGGACAGGCACGAAGTGGAGAGGTGCGGTGAGGAGAGTGGAAGCACCATTTGATGTAGTCTTGATTTGTGCTATCAACCTCCGAGCGATCCGAACGGATTTTTATTTGCAAACCCGTTCGGATCGTTCGGATCGCACGCTGAAGTTAGGTCCCCGAGGCGGTAAATGCATCTGGTGCTCCCGATGCATCGATTAGTGGAGGGAGGGGCCACTGTTAGAGAGGCCCCGACCTGGAGGTCACCACCTCTCTGGGATAAAGAGCGGCTATTGGCAGGGATGGGTGCAATGTGTCCAACGTTACCCTGTCCCCAACACCAGCAGAGTGGTGCAGTACTGTCAGGTTTTTAGTCGCTGCGAGTCCGACATACCCGCCGCTCGTCCCCGTCGGGCGGTGATTACCCATAATGGGTTTTCCTGTCATAAAAAAGTTTTGATTTGTGCGCGAAATTGACAAGTTAATAAATTGATTGACTCTTAAAAAATGCTTCTTATTTATTGATTCATTTATATCGTTTATAATACAATAGACATTAGACCAGAGTACTACGAGTGTATAACTGAACATTTTCTTAGACCGTGACTGTTAAATTTATTAAAATTATAGTCAACACGCAGTGCATACTCGTGTTCTTATTATGGAGTTTGTACTACACTTTTGCACGGAGAATTTAAAATAATAATTATTACTTTAGTGTCGTTACTGCAGACACGATTTAGCAAATAAATATAATTAAATAAGCAACGAGTGTGTTTTAATAAGGTGGTAATGGCGAAAACATTTCAATGTAGGTATTTTTTATTTAATGTTTTTGCAATGGGTGTCATTTACGAGTAGGATTACGTATGAATGAGTTTGCGAAAGTTTGTTTTAAGCCAAAATTGCTGTTATCTATATTGATATTATAAAAAGTCTGTCTGTCTGTTAAATTTTCATGGCTAATCCATTGTTGCAATATTAATGAAGTTTATTACAATAAACAATAATTAATAAATAATAATAAGTTTAGTACAATTATAGCTTATATACTGGGTTAACATATAGAGTACAAAATCTCCCGTTTTTCCTTAGGGATCAGGAAAAACTAAGGGTTCGTGACAGTCGCCGTACAGTTAAGTAAGTCTCTTTATTCATCATCATTTCTCTAGCCCTTATCCCACTGTAAGTGGGGTCGGCACAACATGTTATAAACATGTTACACGACTTGGCTACGTATTTTACGGCCGCCTGCCTGAAGTCAACTTAGTCGTATTTTACGGCACCTTGGTAAGAAAGGGGGTGGTCTATTCTACGCAACCGTATACCAAACGGCGGGTAAACTCGCCTTAGTCGCCTTTTACGACACCTCGGTAAGATGTCAGTTCGTGACCACGGTGGATGCAACTCTGCCGAAACGTCGAACCTTATACAAAGGTAATTCGATTTTAACGCGACCCGTATGTTTATATAATAATCAGTATGAATTGCGAAAGTTAAATCTACCTCGGTAAGAAATGAGCAATATAATTTTATTGTTACTTCTGTCACATACCCTTGTTAAAAGCAGAAGTTCCCACCGTTGTACCATTATGACCTATATAAATTATGACTAAAGCGTAACGTTCTATTAAACAATTGTTAAATTCTATTTTAGCGTGAACATCGTATTAACTATATCATATCGATGCAATTTATCTTCGTTTAAACAGAAGGATGTGTGTCACGGACAGGCCGTACTAAGAGCTAGTATATATGCAAATCTCATTGTTGTAGTTTTGTTATTATCTATACTCAATTATTACTATTTATAGCCCAATGCTTGCTCGTCAATAATCACTGACTATGGGCCTCATAAAAAGGCTCAGAGTCGCTCAGCGAGCATACAGCGATATAGCGAGCTATGCTCGGAGTGTCTCTATGTGATCAGAAATGAGGATATCCGTAGAAGAACCAGAGTCACCGATATAGCTCAGCGTGTCACGAAGTGGCGATGGGCAAGGCACAAAGTGCGGAGAACGGATTGACGTTAGGTCTCAATCGGGACCCCGCAACAGAAACCGCAGTGTCTTTAGACCTTCACGAGATGGACTGATGGCCTCAAATAGGCCGCGGAGAGCCGCTGTGTCCAAGTGGCACAAGATCGTGCGGGGTAGAGATCCCATGAAGAGACCCATGTCCAGCAATGGACGTCCATCGGTCGGTAAAGAGGAAGCAGAAGAAAGTCCCCATGATTGATCAACAAAAATAAAAATAATCAACTATGAATGGATTCCTTTCATTTAAATTTACTTTACATAGGTAAAGACTAAAGAATAGGTCTTAGAAAATGGAATTAGAATCTAGAGACTAAATTATAAGATCTAAAGGTCTGTCAACCATTTTTGGGCAATGCCCTAACTTTTGGCCTTTCTACAATTCTTGTGCCCTCCATGTTATGTACATAGATAAATGTTAATATTAAAAAATATAATTGATCACTTAAGGAAATTAAATGCGAATATAGGACCGAATGTCGAAATGTAACCAATATTAAGAATTTTATTTTTAAAAGAGCAACCGCCGAGTTTCTTGCTGGCTCTTCTCTGTAGGAACAGTTTTCCGAACCAGCAGTAGAGTTGACAATTCAAAAGCACTATTAAAAGTTTATTTGAATAAAGAATCATTGAAGAAGAAATCAAGAACCATTGTAATATTTTCAAATAAACGCTAAGTCAACTAACGCCAAGCAAAGAGTTATTTCACATTTTTATATCTCGGTTTACAGTTTTGCAAATACGTACTATATTATATTAAAATAACTCGCAATACACTATACTCGTACATTAATATAAAATTCATTTGTTATAACAGTGTATAATTTTTTTATTGTACAGTTTTGGTTGGCTAATTAGCGAAATGTAAATGCTTTTTGCGGGATATTTTTATCGTTAAAAATACATTTATCTTATCTGTGCGGTTATTCAGTTACGTTAATTAACTAAAGTTTTGAATGAAATAGTATATAAATATAGTTATATGCTAATATTTTGAGGTACAATGATAAGAAATCATGGATAAAGCTACTCTTCGTACAAGATAGTCCCTCCATCCATCAGCCTATCGCAGTCCATTGCTAGATATTGGCCTCCCCATGTCTGCCCATGTCAGTCATGCGCCAATAACCTTTCTGATGTCTTCAGTCCGGCGAGACGGAGGACAACTTACACTGCGTTTGCCAAGACGCGGTCTCCACTCCAGGACTCTTTTGCTCCAACGGCCAAAGGTCCTGCGACAGACGTGACCGGCCCACTGCCACTGTTACTTCCGCTAGCTATATCGGTTAATTTGGTTCTCTCAAGGATAATCTCATTTCTGATTTTACCCTTGAGAGACTTAGGCGTTTCTCATAGCATAGTTCGCTCCATAGCACGCTGAGAGACTTTAAACTTGTGGACTGGTCCCGCCATCAATGTCCACGTCTTGGCGACATATGTAAACACAGGCAGGACGAATTGATCGAAGACTTTGGTCTTCAGGTATCGCAGAATCTCGGACGTGAAGACTCGACAAAGTTTGCCAAATGCTTCCCAGCCGAACAAGATGGTAATGGCAAAAATATCTAGTAATAAGAATTGAAAATTGTCTTCCTCTCTTAAGCCGTATCTTTCTTAAACCGTAAAATTAAATTCTCATGTCATTTGCATATACTCTTCCATCTGTCCTTTCACTGCCCAACATTCTGATCCTGACAATACGACATGTCTTATGGCCGTTGTACAAGATATATTCATCAATACTCATCATTCTCCTGCCCTTATCTCACTCTAAGTGGAGTGGAGAGGAGATGATTCTAACATGTTGTACCATGATTCAGCTAGGTATTTTACGACCGTTCGCCTGCCTGACGTCAATTTACGTTAGTCACTTTTGCGACACCTCGATAAGAAATAAGGGTAGTCTATTCTACTAGGCTGGACACTACACGACGAGTTAACTAACCTTAGTCGCCTTTTACGACACCCTTTAAGAAGTGAGGGTGGTCTATTCTACTCAGCCGGATACCACGCGTACAAGATATTAAAAATGAGAAAACGCTTTTGATACATGTCGTGTCTAAATATTATTAGGGCAACGCTTTTAGTGTCGTAATTCTTTTTACTTTTTGTACATTTACGTATATAAACAACTAGCGAACCTCGACGAGCGTGGCCTCCTTCTGACTAGTCTCTGTTACTGATTTTAACGACTCCGTTTCCTATTTAAGAGTTCGCCGTAATTTGCGGTCGTAGAACGTGTTGCTCTTGAAAATTATCTCTTAACACATAATAATAAAGGTTATGATTATGAAACTTGATAGCAATTGAAATTTGTAAGCGCATGTGCATCGGCCCAGTCATCATCATTACCATTAGCTGGTAGATGGGATCTTTCTCAAGTTGTATTTAGTTTAAGTGTTACATCCGCTAGTAAACTATTTTATTTTATTCAATTTAAATAAGTAACGTTTATAAAAGTAATGATAATATTATTTTTCTATAATTTACTATTACAGAAAATTTTCTAATCGTGGATGAAACCACAACATTACTACTACAATAACTTTTATATTATGGATCGTCGCAGAGTGCGCCTCATTCTATAAAAGAAGAAATATTTCTTTTACTTTGTAGCGCGATGTCAGCATTAGAAGCAATTTGTTAGACAATAGTCAGTCGCTAATAAATACGCAAACTTGTAAGACGTATCGTTATAAATATAGCAACATCTGCATTCCTTCGATTTCGCTCCACAATAAAGAATTCTACAAGCAAACAACATCAGCAGAACTTAAATTATCAATTATCAAAGCCTCCTTGGTTTATCGGAACCGTAATATCTCTTGAGTTTGACAGACAACTTTATATGTTATTAATAGTTCGCTTAAATCCAAATATATCCTTGGAATTTAAAACAACTTTTTCTAAGTCAAACAATAGACTATTCACATTCGTGTATCATTTGTTAATAAAATATAAAACTCCTCCTTATAAACATGGTGTCACATAATTTGACTAGGTATTTTACGACGTCACCGTTATCTTAGTCACCTTTTATGACACCTCGATAAGAAATGAGTGTGATCTATCTACTCAGCTCGATACCACATGGCGGGTCAACTTACCTCAGGTAGTCGCCTTTTATGACATCTCGGTAAGAAATGACTGTGGTCTTTTCTACTCAGCCGGATACCACACGGCAGAAAAAGTAATAGGCCATTATTTTAAAATTAAACCAATGCAATTGTTAGAATCGCCGTATATTGCAAATATTGGAAAAAATGTGCACTGTGCTATCAAAAATACAAAGAATCACAGAGAAAACTATATGCATTGTTTCAAAAAAGTTTTATATTGGAAAAATATCGCGCGAAGAAAAGATGACAAGCCAGTCACTACCAGGATATAAAGTCGGCTAACAATGGACTTTTGAAAACAAGGAAGATACAGAAAAGGTCGTTTTTGTATGATCATGGATGGTTTCTATTTTTTACAGCTTATATTTCAGTGTAAACATGGATCAGAGACTTAGTCGCTAACTGTAGGCTTCATAAGAAAGCCCAGTATCGCTCAGCAGGCGATAGAGCGAGCTATAGTCGGAGAACTCTACGTGATCGTATCAGGGAGATTTAGTGACGACAATACATTAACGGGCCGCGTAGCTGAAATGACAATGGTACATAATTCGTAGAATTGATGGACGTTTGGGTCTCGCCGTGCTATATTGGCGATCCCACACCATAAATCGCAGTGTATGCAGACCCTAGATAAACTAGACGACCCCAAAAAAAGTGGGGAGTCGCTGAATTCAGCACAAGATCATATCGAAGGTATCTGAAAAGTCATATGTCAAGTAATGGACGTCTATTGGTTGAAAAGAGAGATAGAAATATTTCGGCGAGAGTGTTACTGATGTATTTGATATGCTCCCTCTTTCATCATTCATCAAAGGGACGTATGGGGCGCCATCACTATACTGTCAATATTCCAAAAATACGCACAAAACATTAGACTCATCTTTTTTATACGTACAGCCAAGTGTGGAATATCCTTTCAGGAGTGTTGGACTACTGAAAGGAGGAGGAGGAGGAGGAGGTTTGTAAAGTAAAAAAAAGGAAATAGGCAAGTGCGGTCCACCTAAGGCTGCATTTAACTTCCCATCAGGCGAGATAGTCAGGCGCTAGCTTTATCGCACTAAAAAAATGGTTAGATTTGCAAATCAGACAATCGTTAGACACCGGATGCAATTTAATACTTTACAAGAAACTAATGTCGAGGTCTTGTATTTAAATGGATGTGAATGAGAACAAGTTTTGCGAAGATTGCAAAATGTTGAGTCATGTACAAGATTTTGATGACTTCTTTGAATTAATGAAGTGATTAATTTTAGGAGATATCTTAGTTGTAAAGTAAAAGTCGACCTGTTACTATTCTACTGCTGTGTATAGGTCTCCACTCTCAGTTTCAGGAGGGAAAGGTTGAAGCTAAGAATGAAGAAAAAGGGTTGAGGGAAAGAAGGAAAGAAAAGAAGGGTTGGAGTTAAGACCTACTACGGTGCTCCAATCCGGATTGGTACGTTACACATATGCCCAGTATTCTCTTAGGATATGAATATTCCGTTTTAGAAGTCAGAATATCTTAGTTGTAAGGGAACGGCCTGTGACCATTACACATTGGGTATAGGTCTCTTTTTTTTTGTTTTTGGAGAGAAAAGTTGGAGCTAAGACCTATCGCACTGCTACAATGTGGATTCTAAAAATATGAAGGTTTCGTTTTAAAAATCAGGTCACTTAGCCCTCCTCTTCCCATTTTGTAAGGAAAAGTTTAAGGCAAGAGCTACCACGCTGCTCCAATGCAAATTGGTCAATTATAACCCCAGAACTCTCTAAAGATAAATCTGCTTCCTCGATATTTTCCTTCACCGAAAAAGTCTTGGACGGATGAGAGAACTTTAAATCCTTCTAATATTTTACAAATTTGTATTTAGTCTAAAACTAGTCTATCCTACTAATATCACAAATGCAAAAGTTTGTGAGTATGGATATATGTTTGTTACTCCTTACCGGCAAATTCGCTGGATCAATATCGATGAAATTTGGCACAATTATTCGTTATACACTGGGGTAACATATAGACTATAGAAATCCTGTTAATTCTACAGGATTAGAAAAACATTGAAACGCTCCATATCAATATCACGCGCCAACAGTCCACGCAAATGAAGTTAAGAGTAAAAGCTAGTTAACTATTAATTACATGGAGCCAAATCTCATACATTCGAGCAATGTTATTAGTGTTTTATAGATGTTATTAAAGCCTTAATAAACCAGTGTCGCAAACCAGTCGACCTTGAACTAACTCTGTAGGATTGCGTTTATCTGTGATTTGATTGGAACATTCACGAAACTCGTTCAATATTTGATCTTGCCACACAATAAATTATTTGGATTTCAATACCATTTTAATCTACACGCTTCAGAAACAGATCAGCATTATCGAACAATGCTATTAATGTCATTTATTTGTAATTGATAATTAACAAGTAAATTATAATCGTTTTGTAATAATATTATACAGTAAATGATCGGATTATTTGTAACACGCTTTAACCGCGACTTTATTCGCGTCAGAAAGCATGCATGTTAATAATAAAATTATTTTGCTATATTTATAAATCTTGATGTATAGCCGTGTGGTATCCGGCTAAGTAGAATAGTACCACCCTGATTTCTTACCGAAGTATCGTAAAATACGACTAAGGTAAGTTGACGTCAGGCAGGCGGCCGGTCGTTATAACGCAGCCAAATCATGTTACAGCATGTTTATAACATGTTGTGCCAACCCCACTTAGATCGGGATAAGGGCAGGAGGATATATATATATATATATATATAGATATATAAATCTTAATGTAAAGTGGACTATCCGTTTTCATACCCGATACATGCAGGGTTCCCATTTTTTTGAAAACTGTATACATATATAATTTTTAAATAAATATTTAAATACATAAATACATCCAGACGAAGAATAAAGAAACTAATAAATAAACGCTTATTATTTAAAACTTTATACGTAACGGTCAATTACTAGTCCACTTATCTTAATTATTACCTATATAAAATTTACCATAGGTTTTTTATGAAAATGAAATCCATCGTTAAGCAATCGGCCTATGTGTGCAAAATTCTGGGAGTATGCTTATCTGCCCCAATGCAGCATCGTGGTAGGTGTAAAGACCATTCACCATATTTGGTAAGAAAGTAAAAAATTCAGCAAATTAGCACTTAGTGTTTTAATTGACATTAAGCTATTGCATGAGGTAATTTATTTGAGTAATCACTTTAATTAATTAAGGGATTAAAATTTTATTACACAACTAGTAATATTCCGCGGTTTCACCCGCGTATATACCGGTCACATGGCAGTGGAATGACTTCTAAGTCTGATAAACATAATTTACTTTTGTTAAATATATCATCAATAGTTTCCTCAGCGTATGCGATGACAGATTTTTATGACTAATTTTTTATTACTTATTACATTTTTATTACGGATCCCTATTTTTTTAATGTAATATAGCAATGTTGCAGTAAACTATTATTTTAAATAGAATAAAGCCTATGTTGCTCAGTAAAGATGCAGCTTTCCAATGGTGAAAGAATTTTTGAAATCCGTCCAGTAGTTTTTGTGTGAAGACATTACAAACATACATAAAAAAAATCCTCTTTATAATATTAGCTTAGATAATTTTTAATAATTTCTTCGTTTGGGAGATTTCACGTGAACTATTAAAAAGAGGCTAATACAGAAAGCCTACTATACTATTGAGGATTACTTAGATGATAATAATGTGTGGATATAGCTACTCTTCGACCCTCTACGAGACAGTAATGACTAAATGTAATTAGTTATAAGAATTACATTTTGAATAAAAAAAACCACCGAGTTTCTTGCTAGCTCTTCCCGTTAGGAACAGCTTTCCGAATCAGCGGTACAGTTGATGATTCAAATTCATGTGTTCACAAGTTTACTTGAGTGAAGAATATTTTGATTTTGATTTTTGAACCAATTATTATATTATGTTAAATGATTTAAAAGTGTACACTGGCTAAAGCGAACCGAATATAGGCACTTAGTAATTTATTTCCTGACATTGTTAGTAGAATCAAAATCATAAAAATCCTAATTTAAACAAATTCATCATTCTCCTGCCCTTATCCCACTCTAAGTGGGGTCGGCACAACATGTTATAAACATCCTGTCACATGATTTGGCTGCGTTTTTACGACCGGCCGCCTGCATGACGTCAACATACCTTAGTCGTATTTTACGACTCCTCGGTAAGAAAGAGGGTGGTCTATTTTACTCAACCGGATACCACACGGCGGGTCGACTTACCTTAGTCGCCTTTTACGACACCTCGGTAAAAAATGAGGGTGGTACTATTCTATTCAGCCGGATACCACACGGCGAGTCGACTTACCTTAGTCGCCTTTTACGACACCTCGGTAAGAAATGAGGGTGGTACTATTCTATTCAGCCGGATACCACACGGCGTCCTAACTTAAACAAATTGTACCTTGATAATGTTAACCTTGTCTTTATAAAAAAATATATGTATTAAATATACATGTACTAATATTATGATAAATAGTTTTATCTAAATATATTTATATTATTATAAATATGCGAGTTTTCCTTTTGCACAACTGTCACGCTCTTTTTTTTCTAATAATCCTGCAAGAAGACATCACTACTCAGTGATATGGCCGCCTTTTGTACGTATACATAAGTTTACTTTAAGTCCGTATGTATTTTTATGTGTTTTATGTGTTTGTACAATAAAGTTTTTATCTATCTATCTATCTTTACAAAAAAAAACTCATCAGAATCCAAAATCTATACTAATATATAAAGCTGAAGAATTTGTTTGTTTGATTGTTTGAACGCGCTTATCTCAGGACTGGATGGATTTGAAAAATTCTTTCAGTGTAAAATAAGTCTATTTATTCAGGAAGGCTATAGACTATATAACATCACGCTTATATGAATAGGAGAGGAGCAGCAATACAAAGTATTATGAAAACGGCAGATTTAAAGCTTTCCTTGCGTGGGTTAAGTAAAAGTTACAACATCACACTAAGATGAATAGGAGAGGAGCAGCAATAAAAAGTATTATGAAAACGGCAGATTTAAAGCTTTCCTTGCGTGCGTTAAGTAAAAGTTACAACATCACACTAAGATGAATAGGAGAGGAGCAGCAATAAAAAGTATTATGAAAACAGCAGATTTAAAGCTTTCCTTGCGTGGGTTAAGTAAAAGTTACAACATCACACTAAGATGAATAGGAGAGGAGCAGCAATAAAAAGTATTATGAAAACGGCAGATTTAAAGCTTTCCTTGCGTGGGTTAAGTAAAAGTTACAACATCACACTAAGATGAATAGGAGAGGAGCAGCAATGAAAAGTATTATGAAAACGGCAGATTTAAAGCTTTCCTTGCGTGCGTTAAGTAAAAGTTACAACATCACGCTAAGATGAATTGGAGAGGAGCAATAAAAAATAAGTACGAAAACGTCAAAATTTAAATACATTCATATAAATTCATCCATATATAGACTGGTCTTTAATAAATGATACAATTGTCAATGCTCATAAAAACCGCAGGATATAATTTTTCCCTTGACGGTAGCAATCTTGTCTTTACAAAAAAAAATGACAGCAAAATTCGAGTCGGATCGGTGGTATCTGTCTAAGAATCTAGCTCACCTTGACTATTATTTCCTATTTACCTATAGTGACTTACTAATAACACCTTCAGAATAATTTTATTATAATTTTTTCTCAATTTGGAGTTCTATCTTCAAGCATATTCTTAGTTTTTAAATTTTAAACTATCGTGAGTAGTCATCATCTTCCTGCCCTTATCCCTCTCTAAGTGGGGTCGGCACAACATGTTATAAACATGCAGTCACATGATTTGGCTACGTATTTTACGACCGGCCGCCTGCCTGACGTCAACTTATCTCAGTCGTATTTTACAACACCTCGATAAGAAAGAGGGTGGTCTTTTCTACTTAACAGGATACCACACGGTGAGTCAACTTACCTTAGTCGCCTTTTACGACACCTCGGTAAGAAATGAGCTTGGTCTATTCTTATCGTGAGTAGTATTCATAGTTAATGTATAGAACCGGCTATACTCACGTCTTATTCTATTTTATCTTACTTTAACTTATCTTATATTATTACTTTAACTTATAACATCGTGTAAAGATCTCATGTATAAGTGCCCCGGATGGGTTCGAAACTAGTCTGGCTAACCCGATAGAATAAGACGTGAGTATAGCCGGTTCTATACATTAACCATATTCTTAGTACAAATATTATCGGCCTATTACTATCCCAATGTGAAGCTGTGATGGCCCAGCGGAAGCTGTGATGGCCCAGCGGTGCGACCGTGTGAATCTCTAGAGACGATCACGGGTTCGAACCCGGGCAGACACCAATGAGTTTTTCTCTTAAAACTTATGTATCTAATTGATAATTGCAATTTATCACACGCTTTTCGGTGAAGGAAAACATCGTGAGGAAACCTGCATATCTCTAGAGAATTCTGGAGGTATGTGTAACCTACCAATCCGCATTGGAGCAGCGTGGTAGGTCTTAGCTCCAATCCTTCTCTTCCAAAACGGAGAGAAGAGGCCTATTCTCAGCAGTGGGATAGTAACAGGCCGTTACTTTACTATCCCAATGCTGGGCATACCTCTCTCCGTTTTTGGAAAGGTTTGGTGCCAAGATCTACCACGCTACTCCAATGCGAATCGTTAGATTACACATATCCCCAAAATTCTCTATTGATATGCAGGTTTCCTAACGATATTTTCCTTCACCGAAAAGCGTGTGATAAATTGCAATTATCAATTAGACACATTTTCATAGAAAATGTGTCTAAAAGTCTCTGGAAAGTCAAACGGACTTACCGCCGGTCTATCACAGTTTTCTTAGAACAAAAGTACATATAAAATTATTGTGGAAAGTGGTTACTTTAACATTTTAACATATTATTTATGATCAGCTCTTTCCTGCAACTTCGTTTGCGTGGACTGTTGTCGCGTGATTGATAATAGATGGCGCTTTTCAATGTCATCATATTCCTGTACAATTAACAGGATTTCTATAGCCTATATGTTACCCCGGTGTATTAGGAATAATTGTGCTAAATTTCATCGATATTGGTTCAGTTTATTCGCTGTGACAGATTAACAAACATACATCCATACTCAAAAACATTCGCATTAGTAGGATAGGACATTTAAGTTACATTCCGACACGATCGACAACTTTGTGTTAATGAACATGTGTAGTACTATTTATGTATACATAATAATTTTGAGTTATCCATATTTTAGTTAAAGTTATTCAAAAATTGAGAAGTATGTGAGAGTGTTGTCACTTAAACTAGTGAAAAATATTAAATAGGTAACACGAAAGCTATTAACGCTTTATAAACCTCATAAACAACTTAATTTTATACCTACATCGTTAAATTGTAGTGTTTATTGTGATATGAGAGTTAATGTAAATGTCATTAGTATTTAAAACGTCATAATTTACTGGCATTAAGTTTAAGCATATTAACTACAATATGATGAAGGGTTTAGAAAGAGTAAAACCTTTTATATAAAAATTAGATGTTTTTCGTAACAGGCTACTGAAGGTAAGTCGACCCGCCATGTAGTATCCGGCTGAGTAGGATAGACCACGCTCATTTCTTACCGATGTGTCGTATAAGGCTACTGAAGGTAAGTTAAATCGCCATGTGGTATCCAATGAAGTAGAATAAACCACCCTCTTTCTTACCGAGGTGTCGCAAAACACGACTAAGCCTGAATAATGTACTTTGCTTTTTTCTGCTCCCAAACTACAAACGGGATTTATATCAAATATATAATTATACTAAATTTCATCTGTATAATGCCGTGTGGTATCCGGCTGAGTAGAATAGAATATCCTCATTTCTTACCGAGGTTTCGTAATAGACAACTAAGGTAAGTTGAAGTTTTTTCCAACCTTTTTAGGTAAGTTGACGTCAGGCAAGGCCGGTCGTAAAATACGAAGCCAAAACATGTGACAACATGTTGTGCCGACCTTACTTAAAGTAGGATAAGGGCGGGAGGATGATGATTTCAGAATCAATAGTAGCTTCTTTAATAATATTTAACGATAAAAATAAAGTTTTTTGAATTTGAATATAACAAATTAGTTAAATGGTTTCTCGACACAATCTCAATCACGATTCATTGAATTAATTTCTTATCGTTTGATATTAGTTATATTAAATAACTAGTTATACAAATATAAAACAGCAGATGTAGCATTTCGTTCTCCAAGATAACCTCCATATTAAATGCTTTCTGATGCATGAATAAGTTTTAATTTCATTTAATACTATAGTAAGCAGCATCAGGTTGACCTAGCCTTGCTCGGTAATTTTTAAAATGAGGAAAAAAAAAATTAAAAAAATTAAAAGAAAAATGAAGAAATAATAGAACAATAGGCTCGATCCTAGATATTTTCACTTCTCTAAACAGTTTACGTTGGACAGTGAAAATTGTGTTTGTATTCAACGTCAATTTAACAAAAAAAAATTAGAGCCCGAAAAAAGCGATAAAACGACATTATTTTTTTAAACAAACTTATCTAGATTTTTCTCCCCCAAAACCCCTACATGCTGGATTTCAGGAAAACGATTGCTCCACGATTTTACGTTGGAGCCGTTTCCGAGATTCCGAAAATATATTTATATACATACAAGATTAACTCATTTAAATATTAAAGATTTCGTTTAATACTATAGTAAGCATATTGTGATATTTTTGTAGTTTATAGAATTCTATTATTGAATTTAAATAAAGTGTAAGAGATATGCGTATACAAAAGAAAAAATTATAAAATTGAATATTATTTGGATCATAAAAATTGATAAAAATGCCTGGATTTGAAATCCTTTCAGCTTCATTCAAGACTGGTGTTTAAAAAGGTGAAATTAAAAATGTTTAAGATTGACCGCAGAGTTTCTTTTTGGTACTTCTCGGTAAGAGCAACATTTCGAAGCAGTTGTACCTTTACGATTAAAAGTGCTTGAAAGAGCTTATTTGAATTAAGATTATTTTTATTTCATTTGACTCCAGTCACTCGCTGCTGTGGCTCAGTCTGGTTTCGAATTTTCCTCGAAACAGAGAACTAAGCGGTTTTCAAAATGCTCCGATCGCCACCAAACGGTGAGTCAACATACCTTAGTCGTCTTTTACGACACCTCGGTAAGAAATGAGGGTGGTATTTTCTCTCAGCCGGATACGACATGGCGGGTCGACTTACCTTAGGTACATCGTAAGAATATACTACAAAGAGATTTACTTTCCTGGCAAATTAGGAAGACATACTGAGATATAAAGCAACTATGTTCAGAAAAAAAAAGTATATATGAAAAAAAGCTATTTGATATAATTAAAGACGGGTTTGAACTCGTGACCTCCTCGAAAGAGTCGCACGTTGTTACCGCTGGACTATCACAGCTCTTGCTTATTAAATATACGATTGAAATCATAATTGCAGGAAGAGAAAGAATTATATTTTTTTTACTACAACAGACTTGATATATAAAAATCGAGGAAATGCCGGTGTTATTGCTTTGCCGGTAATCATTCTTTAAAAATGACGCATACTTAATCGATTCCTGTTTCTCGGATTGTAAATTGGAATTCTTTTCGATTATTTTTGACTACGTTACAATAATCACTTTTGTTAATTCAGGAAATAATTAAATACATTCGAATCCGTTTCAAACTGACGTGTGGTATCCGGCTTAGTAGAATAGACCACCCACATTTTTTACCAAGGTGTCGTAAAAACTGACTAAGGTAAGTGACCCGCCGTGCGGTATCCGGCTGAATAGAATAGACCATATTAATTCTTATCAAAGTGTCGTAAAAAGGGACTAAGGTAAATTGAACTGCCGTGTGGTATCCGCCTGAGTAGAGTAGACCACCCTCATTTCTTACCGAGGTGTCGTTAAAGGTGGCTAAGTTAAGTTGTGCTAAGGCGAGGCCGGTCATTAAAAAACTAGCCAAAACATGTAAGAACATATTTAAAATATATTATGCCGATCCCACTTAGAGTGGGATTAGGGTAGGAGAATGATAATTATGTAGTCAACTAAACGCGCTTATTTATTACTAGCAATCACCAGCGGCTCTGCCCGCGTGGAAAGATTGAAACCGTAATATAATCTTTTTATAACCATAAAAATGGTTAGAGTGGATTAACCTTAAAAGCTAGACATAGGTTATCGCGGACTTTTATTTAGAACTTTTACAGAGGAACAATTTTGTACTACATGAATTTTGAATTACTATTACCGATTACTCAGCGCACGCAAGGAAAGCTTTAAATTTCACCGGCATAATGTATGAAAAAACTACTGGATAGATTTTAATTATTTTTATCACTGAGTGACATAGGTTATATATTTTATACCCGTGCGAAGCCGGAGCGGGCCGCTAGTATTAGTATAGACATAAGAGACTATTGAAATCCATTTTAATATTAAAAATTAACTAACATTTTCCTCAAATAGTAATATAAACTGGACGGACTCTAATTAATAACTCTAACCGACAAAATACAAAATAATCTAATCATCATCTTCTTGCCCTTATCCCACTCTAAGTGGGGTAGGCACAACATTTTATAAAAATGTTGTAACATGATTTTGCTACATATTTTACGACCGGCTGCCTGCCTGACATCAACTTACCATAGTCGTATTTTACGACACCTCGGTAACAAAGAGGTTGGTCAATTCTACTTAACCGGATACGTGTGGTATCCGGTTAAGTAGAATTGACCAGTGGGTCAACTTACCTTAGTCGCCTTTTACGGCACCTCGGTAAGAAATGAAGGTGGCCTATTCTACTCAGCCAGATACCACACGGCGGACTGACTTACCTTAGTCGCCTTTTACGACACCTCAGTAAGAAATGAGGGTGGTACTATTCTATTCTGCCGGATACCACACGGCGTAAAATGCAAAATAATGTTATGTTTTGATTATTTTCGTCAGATACCGTCGAGTGTAGAGACTCCTTAATGTAGAGTGACGTTACTTTGTGCATTTAAGAGGATTCCTTTCAATGTTATTTAATAAATCTTGTTCCAAGTAACGAGTAGAAGGTAAACAAGTAATAGGTTGGTACAATCACCTTCAAACACGCGTCACAAAAACACGCTCGTAAATAGATAAGCTGTTTTGATGAAATTATATATTTTAAATCTTATTTCTTAAAAATCAAAAGAGATAATGTAAATTACAAACAGGAACAGTACAAACAGTAGAAATATAAGAAACTTAAAGAAGTGATTTTAGATAATAAGAATAAATATGATGCTAATGAAGTTATGAAGAGGTTCGGAAAAAAAAATGTGGTAGCCCAGCGGTAACACCGTGTGACACTTTCGAGGAGATCACAGGTTCGAACCCGGGCAGACACAAATGAGTTTTTCTGTTAAAACTTATGTGTTTAATTGATAATTGTCACATGTCTTCGGTGTTTGTCGCTGTATGCCGAGATACAGTTTTAACTAGTTCGGCTGCAGATGGTCATATATTAAGTTAAGCCCTATTTGTCATATGTAAGAAAATAAATAAATAAATATAAAATTAAAAATTGCAATTTATAACACGCTCTTCGATGAAGAAAAAATAACCGCTTTTCGGTGAAGGAATCGTGAGGAAACCTGCATATCTCTAGAGAATTCTGGAGATATGTGTAACCTACCAATCCGCATTGGAGCAGCGTGGTAGGTCTTAGCTCCAATCCTTCTCGGATCAAAACGGAGAGAAGAGGCCTATTCCCAGCAGTGGGAGTGTAATAGACCGCTACTATCTATACTTATCATAAATCAAAGTCCCCAAAAACTGTCTGTATGTGGTCGATTTTTCAAAAACTACTGAATTGGTTTTAGTACGATTCCGGAAAGGTTAAGTTAATATTAAATAATAATATTGTTTTTTGCGCATTTGAAAAAAAAACTCGTCCGTTGGAAGCTTTAGTCAGGTGTACCGCGTAAACCAGCAGAGATACAGCGAAGTAATGTTTACAAAAACTCTACAACAAAGTCCGCGACAACTTATCTCTATTTCTTATGGATAAAGATCTATCTCTTATAGATAGATGACATGGATATCACAATTACTACATTTTTTTATCAAAATTTCAATTTCATACACTGATTTTTATTAGCGTACCAGCTAGTATTTAATAATGTTCAACCATTCATTATATATAGGTTACAAAATATATTTGCTATTATAGCAAAACAAGCAAGCAAGGCCTTGCGATTTTGTCGTGGAGTCTCTCCTGACGATGCTTCGGCTACGGGGCGAAACAATTGTTGAGATTGTGGTGGTGAATGTGTGCAGTGCTTGTGTATTGTTCTGTTATCGGTGTCGGGTAGTGCATGAGTTTTTACAAATTCCGCATGTATCAGGTATGAGAACGAATAGTACACACTACATTTAGCATAACATATATTTTCTTTTATCGCGGATTATAGCAAAATAATATTCTCATTACTTTTGTATTATGGACCTCCGCAAAGTAACGCCTAATTCTATAAATTATATATAGGTTATTAATGAACGTTTTGATACGGCTCAGAATATGTTCTAATTAATTGCAATTCGATAACGATATTAGAATGAATAATTTATTATATAAATAATTTAGTTTATATTTTGATATGCCAAAATAGAGTCTAGTTAACTAGTATTAAAAGTAAACTAATCTGGGTTAAGGATAACTGCCCCTCTCCCCATAAAAGGGATAAATTACAAATTCAATACTGTTAATTAATATAATCACAAAAACTGATAGAACGCTATGGTGAATTCGTTAATAGGTGTAATATTTTATGTGTGTATTGTATGTATGTGCTTCGTTGTATGTGTGGTAATTGTGTCAAGTTTTTTAAAATTCTGTAATTAAGAAGCTTTTAGACTATATGTGTATGTCAGCCCTATTATACCCTAAAACTTAACCAAACAAACTAATCTAATAAACTATTCTACAGAGCTCTTTAAGAAGAGTTTGAATAGTTACAATTAGGTAAAATTTAACTGTGATAACCCAGCGACACCGAGCGATTCTATGCGATTAAAATTGTATATTATTATTAGTATTATACTTATGCACAAAAATTAAATTAGTTAAGAATACTTATTCGTTTAAACTTCTCTCGTAGGGAATTTCGCTGACTTAAATTGTAAATGCCATTTAGGACTCTTTTTGTAATACAATTGTTTTTAATATACGCGCATTTATCTCATTACAATATTCCATAAGAAATGGTGATGAGGTAAGCAAAATAATCTTTTATAGACTGCTGAATAGAGTTTGCCTGCCAGAATTGTAATATGTTTAATATGCACGTAAAACAAAAAATTACTTGAATATTTATTTCTTATTTTTGTATATATACAAATATCTGCGGCTGACTATACATACACAAAAGTTTTCATCCTAGCGATAAGACAAACGGTACACAGCGAAATAAACACAAGAAACATTACCGTTTTGTAAGGATAAAGCAAACAGCTCGTCGTCTTGCAGCCATTGCAGCTCGCTAATTATAGACATATCAGCTTCGTACGACATCAATGTGTCATGATAACAGCATAACAAATCCACAACACAATCGTACACAAAACACAATCGATCGCAACATCACAACACTAAAATTGATAACGCGAACGCGCGCGGGAAAACGCCATAATTCAATTTTCCCGGATGCACTTTCGATTTAACTAGGACTATCCTTTCGGGAACTGTAATTTTTGACAGCTGATCCGATCGTAAACTCGGGTCGGACGCATATGCGCGAGCACGATTCACGTGCGCTGCGCGCGACCGTTGTACACTGACTAAACAATCAAGCGCAAACGGAATACCGAGCGAACTAAGCGGGGGGCCCGATTACATCCTTAAAATGATACATCGATATATCCCGTTCAAAAAATCGATATCGCAAGTCTTTTCCCTGCTCTACCCTTTATCATTTTGACATTTGACTAGCCTAGTCTAATGTATATCGATGTTATAATAAAATTATTTTGCTGTAATGCGTTTGTTAAGTATAAAAAAGTAAGTAAGTAGCGGTTACTTTCCCACTGCTGAGAATAGGCCTCCTCTCCAATTTTGGAGAGAAGGTAAGCTAAGACCTACCACGCTGCTCCAATGTGGATTGGTAGGTTACACATATCTCCAGAATTCTATAGAGATATGCAGGTTTCCTCACGATGTTTTTCTTCACCGAAAAGCGTGTGATAAATTGCAATTAGACACATAAGTTTTAACAGAAGAACTCATTGGTGTCTGCCCGGGTTTGAACCCATGACCTCCTCGAAAGAGTCGCACGGTGTTACCGCTGGGCTACCGCAGCTTCTAAAGAAGCTATATGAAATGCTAAGTGTAAAAAGCAGTCAACAAATCACATACCTTACCACGCATTACGATTTTGTTCATGGAGCCTATCCTCCTGATGATGCTTCGGTTTCGGGGCGAAACGATCGTAGATGTTGTGGTAGTGAGGGTGTGTAGTGCTTGTATGGAGATGTGAGAGTGCTTGTATGTTGTTCCGTGATCTGAACTAATATATAAAACTGAAGAGTTTAATTGTTTGAACGCGCTAATCTCAGGAACTACTGGATCTATTTAAAAAATTCCTTCAGTGTAAAATAGTCCATTTATCGAGGAAGGCTATAGGCTTAACATAACGCTAAGATGTATAGGAGAGGAGCAGCAATAGAAAGTAGTACGAAAACGGCAAAATTTAAAGCTTTCCTTACGTGCGTTTAGTTAACGGTAAGAGTTATTAAAAATCACGTAATACAATATTGTTCCCCTCTAGTTCTAAATAAAAGTCTACGACAGCATATGTCTAGCTTTCAAGGTTAACCCACTTTAACCATTTTTATGGTTATCAACACTATATTACGGTTCTAATCATTCCACGCGGGCGGAACCGCTGGCCATTGCTAGTTCAGATTATACATAAGTTTAGCTTATTTAAAGAATTTGATTTTGAAACTTTAATATATTTTTATGATCAACCTGTACTGTTATTAAAAGAATCCCTTTTGCTTTACGATCGGAGCATTCGTTAGTTAAAATCATTGCCATTATTTTGGCAAATGTTAACTTTACGATGTTTTACGACGTTATCACAGTTACACGGTTTATGCTGATTAATGTCTCCAGTTTGATACTTTGTTACGCGAAGTCGTTGCAAAAATATTTATTGTTATTTTTGCTTGGAATCCGATTAGCATATTAAAGTATTTATTTCGTTTACCGTACCTAATTACGGAATTAAAAAAATGTTGTTTATTTTATGTCAATATTTCATCATCATCCTCCTGACCTTATCACGGCCTGTCTAAGTCGACCCGCCGTGTGGTAGCCGGCTGAGTAGAATCGACCAACCTCATTTCTTACCGAGGTGTCGTAAAAGGCGACTAAAGTAACTTGACCCACCGTGTGGTATCCGGTTTAGTAAAATAGACCACCCTCTTTCTTACCGAGGTGTCGTAAAATACGACTAAGGTAAGTTGACGTCAGACAGGCGGCAGGTCGTTAAAAATAGTTATATCATGTGACTAAACATTGTTATTAATTTTTTTTTGTGCACTCTAGCTAAATTGGAGTGTAATTTTTTTTTGTATAAAGAACGAATTCCAATTTTATTTTTAATATATTTTTAAAACGGGCAAGCCTTAAAGATTTAAAGCCACTCAACTAAAGCCTTTCAAAAAAGAAATCCAATTTATCTTTTCCATTTTCAATTTCTTCAAGATAAGAAATCTAATTTTTTTTTTCTCTTTTCAGTCTATTTTATTTTGTAACAGCCCTATATCCTAACAGTTCACTGGTCCAGACAAACGGTAGCGGTATTTATCGAGATAAAAGTAGATTATAAATATTCTTATATCATCTAGTAGACTAACAGTCTCTTAATATTTTACCCATCCTCCTGCTCTTATCCTACTTTCAGTGGGGTCAGCTTAGCATGCTACAAACTTGTCACATGTCATATGATTTTTTACGATTTTTTACTACGCCTCAGTAAGAAATTAGACTTACCTTAAGTCGCCTTTTACGACACCACAGTAAGAAATCAGGGTGGTCTATTCTACTCAGCCGGATACCACACGGCGGATCTACTTACATTAGTCGCCTTTTACGACACCTCAGTAAGAAATGAAGATGGTCTATTCTACTGAGTCAGTTACAACTCGACTTATACTGGCATTAAGTAAAATTAGAAATTATTGACTCTTGCTATCCCTAGCACAGGCCTAGGTCTATTTGGGCTGCATATTGCTATACACCAACAACAAATGAAGCTAGTCTGGTGCTTTGTTCTCTAGTTTAAGTAGTTTGGTAGGTCGGAAGACTAAATCAAATCTTTCATATGAAAGCAAATTAGCTATATATAAGACGATTCTCAAGCCAATTTGGACTTACGGTATCCAACTATGGGGTACGGCTAGCCACAGTAACATTGAGAATCTAGAGAGATTTCCGAGCAAGACATTGAGAGCGATGTTAGACATACCGTACCATGTTAGTAACAAATATATTCATCGTGATTTAAATCTCAACACAGTTAAACAAGAAATTGCTAGATACAGTAAGGGATACCAAGAAAGGATCGCAAGTCATGTCAATAGACTTGCATTAAAGTTGGAAGGCACTGGAAGTGTTATACACTTCCGATTAAAACGACAGTGTTCCTATGCTAACAAGAAGATTCGATGTCAGCATGTGAAATGAACGAACAATATTCCTTCTGCGCAACTAGCCACAAAGTCTCACATCACCATCATAATGGCTTAGTGTGTATACACAGATTGCCGTGTTACAGTATACAAAAAAAAAAAAAATAGTTAAGTGTAAAATGTACTTGCATAACGGTTCAGATAAAACAAATAAATAAAATGTCACCTTTATGGTCTTTCAGGCCAAAGGAAAACCCTTAACCGCAGCTGTGCCGCCCATCAAATTATACGGTACTCCAATGCAGAGGGTATTCCAATTTAAATTCTCGGGCATGTGGTATCCTTCGACCTGAAGGATGATGCTAATATAGAGAGAGAACGCAGGGCATTGTCTGTTGGGGCGAATATGATTGTTCGCAGGTTCGCTCGTTGCTCTGTTCCTGTTAAAGTAACGTATTCAGAGCCGCACTACTTTTTACACGAGCAGCTTGTGGGTGGATTATACGCAAAAACAGTACAGTGCCTTGCGCATACAATTCAATAATGCATTCAGGATGCTAATTGGACTACTTCGATACCGTAGCGCGTAGGGGATGTTCGCTGATGCGCATGTAGATTGCTTCTACGCAACCATGCGCAAAAGATGCACATCCCTGGTGCGCAGGGTGCGGGCCAGTGATAATAGCATCCTGAAGGTATTTGTCGGCAGGCTTGATTGTCAGTGCCTGAACCACTGTCACACGATTCACGTGCTGGCTAATCAGGCCCATCATAGATAAGCTTTTAGAATAAGGTTAGGCTAAGTTTATTAACATTAGGTTAAGTTTGTGTGTATTACTAACAAAATATGACCAGAAATAATGGTGGTCGAAATAAATGTATTTTATTATTATTGATTATTTAAACCAGTCCACCCACGGCCTTCATCTATTTCAATGGTCAGTCTCAAACCCATTTGCATTAGCAAAAAATCGCCAATCGCGATATGGCGTGAGGTTGTTCATAAAAACACCAAACATTCCGCGCATGACCGACCAATTAGAGGTATGACGCAATAGACTATGAATCAAGTCTTCAATGAGTATTGTAATGAAGGTCATGAGCGAATACTTTTACCAAATCATTATCCTTAAATGACGATATAGTCACGGCTTAATAGTATCCCACTGCTGGGCATAAGCCTCTTCTTTCACTCATTATTGCTCCATAAGACAATAAAATAACCTCACCGTATGGTTATCGTGTATCACCCTGGGCAAGCTTAGTCTTGGTGAACGGACCACCGTGGGGTGGCCAATCTAGTTTTCCCTCTGATTAGCAGAGGGCAATCTGGATGGGCCGCGGACTCCAGTGAGGTTAATGGTGGAGTCTCTAATGAGCGACGGGTTAAGTTGGGCTTACTTTAAATTTGGCTGGACATGGTATCGGCAACCATCGGTCAAGCCCGGAAGCCCAGCAATGGGAACGGGGACCTTCGGGTTGTGAGGCAGAAAACCTCAATAAAAAATTACCCAGTGGGGGCGGAAACGCCCACCACGGCATAGGGGTCCTTACTTGGGGCATAGTCTCTCCCTGTCGACCGTGATGTAACAGACACGGTGGGCAGGGAGTGATCGCGGGCTGCGGTGGCCTCCTTCTCTCCCCTCATGTTGTGCCGACCCCACTTAGAGTGGGTTAAGGGCAGTAGGATGATGAAATAAAAAAATATTAAAACTTACTACCTAATCGGTTAAATTTGTGTATGTGTGTGTTGTCATTACCCCTCTTTCTGCGCAATCAGCCGATCGTTACGTAAAAAGGTTATTGTGTTTCGACAGGAAATAACAGACGCGGCGCGTGCGCGAAAGTAAACTTAATACCAGACAATTGACGCGTGGTACAAGTTTACACTTATGTGGAAATTAAGGCATCCTTAAGAGATTAATAGCTGCCTAAGAAGAGTAAAAACTCTTCTTATTATTGTATTATTATTATTATTGTATGACTAGTTGGCGATAGAATAGCCTACTGTGACAGTTGTAGGGCAGTAGTCCCACCTCTAGGAGCTGGCCGTCGATGGAATAGCTGCCTAGAGGGGGCTAAGAAGAGTTTTTACATATTATTATTATTATTATATGACTAGTCGGCGATGACATAGTCAAAAATAGCATCAATTTGACTATTTACTAATAGTACCTGGGTGACCGAGCCCTGCTCGGTAATTTTTAAAATGATGTAAAAAAAAAAGAAAAATCAAAAATAATAAGCCAGATGGGGCCCGATCCTAGGTATTTTCATCTCTCTAGACCGCCCGTTCCCCAAATGAACTACGATGACTTTACGTTTGACAGCGAAAAATTGTGATTGTATTCAACGTAAATTTTAAAAAACATTTTAGAACCCGAATACAGGGATAAAACGGCACATTTTTTAAATAAAACTTATCTAGATCGATTTTTCTCCCCCAAAACTTGCTGCCTCATGCTGAATTTCAGAAAAATCGTTGGAGCCGTTTCCGAGATTTCGAATATATATATATATATATATACATACAAGATTAACTCATTTAAATATTAAAGATATATATGAGTGTTATCCCCAGCTACTGCACTAGACTATAACGCTATCTATCTAAGGACGGCTGCGTAACCAGGACGGCCGGATGTTGTCGCAAGCAACATTTTGCTGAGGTATTTTGTATGAAATACTGGTCACACTAAAGGCAGCGCCATCTTTAGTCCCGCCATTCGTGGTGAAGTCGAGATAACTGGAGCAGCATTCAGTGTTCACCAGTGGCAAGAATAAGAAGTGAAGGCATAGTACGGCTTCGAACGTGTTGGCGATAACATAAGTCTCCTGTTCTTGTTGCACTATAGGTGGGGTCGGCACAACAAATTACAAACTTTTTGAGTCTTCGTGGTGAAGTCGAGATAACTGGAGCAGCATTCAGTGTTCACCAGTGGCAAGAATAAGAAGTGAAGGCAAAGTACGGCTTTGAACGTGTTGGCGATAACATAAGTCTCCTGTTCTTGTTGCACTATAGGTGGGGTCGGCACAACAAATTACAAACTTGTTACATGTTTTCTCTAGTATTCTATGACCGCTCGCCTGCCTGACGCCAAGTTACCTTAGTTGCCTATTATCACACCTCGGTAAAAAATGAGGGTGGTTTATACTACTCAGCCGGATACCACACGGCGGGTCAACTTACCTTAGTGGCCTTTTACGATACCTCTGTAAGAAATAAGGGTAATCTATTCAACTGAGCCGAATACCACACGGCGGGTCAACTTACCTTAGTGGCGTTTTACGATACCTCGGCAAGAAATGTGGGTGGGCTATTCTACTAAGCCGGATACCACACGGCAGATCTTTCTTAATGAACGTAGATAACAAATTTTGTTTTTTGTTACTAATATTTTGCTATTTGTATACTATTAGTAAGTAACGGCCTGTTACTATCCCACTGCTGGGCATAGGCCTCTTCTCTCCGTTTTTTTTTTGTTTTGGAGAGAAGGATTGGAGCTAAGACCTACCACGCTGCTCCAATGCGGATTGGTAGGTTACACATATCCCCAGAATTCTCTAGAGATATGCAGGTTTCCTCACAATGTTTTTCTTCACAAGCGTGTGATAAATTGCAATTATTAATTAGACACATAAGTTCTACTAGAAAACTCATTGGTGTCTGCCCGGGGTTTGAACCCTAGACCTCCTCGAAAGAGGCGCACGGTGTTACCACTGGGCTACCACAGCTGATGTGGTAGTCCAGTGCCACATTGTATACTATTACCATTTTAAATTAATATAGCATCTAGTTTTATTTTTCTATTGTATCATATATGTTCTTAATACTTAATTTGATTGCTTAATTTGGACGCATTGTGCTATGTCTAACGTCCTACGTAATATACGACTTTTTTAAAGCTTTTATTTAACTTGCAATGTATTTATGTGAAGATGGAATCTTGCAAGTTAAATTTGACCCACTTCCCGGTGTCCGATTGAGCTAAAATTTGACATACCAGCTCGATAATAATGCATGTTTATGGTAAGCATGACCTTATGCTGTTGCCAGGATTGACGAGGGAACTCCTCGACAGTTGACAATACGGAAAAAAAAATATTTCTTAAAAGCTTTTTTAACATGATTTTTTCAGAATAATACTAATATTTTTCGTTCATTATTTTAATTCTACTATTACTTAGCAACGATTTCGCTCGCGTGTAACTATAGAAATGGTTAAAGTGGAACATTTAGACGGAACAATTTTGTAATACATGATTTTTGACTAAATTTCACCGTCTTAAGTAAAACGCACGCAAAGCAAGCTGTAAATTTTTTGCGATATTTTTTATTGCTGCTTCTCTCCTATTTATCTCAGCGCGATGTTATATAGCCTTCCTCGATAAATGGACTATCAAACACTCAAAGAATATTTTAAATCAGTCCATTAGTTCCTGCGATTCACGCGTTCAAACAATCAAACAAACAAACTCTTTAGCTTTTATATTTATATTACTATACAATATCTGGGTGACCGAGCTTCGCTCGGTAATTTTTTACAAAAAAAATTAAAAAAAAAGAAAAAAACAATTATTTAGTTGGGATCGATCCTTGGCACTCACAATTCTCGAGGCTGCCCGCTAACCGAATAAGCTACGTCGACTTGACAGTTAATGGCGAAAATTCAATTCAATATAAATGTTAGTGTTTTTCAATGCCCAAAAATAGGGATAAAACAATATTTTTTTTACATAAAACCTAGCTAGATCAATTTTTCTCCCCCAAAACCTCCTACATGCTGAATTTCAGGAAAATCGTTGGAGCCGTTTCCGAGATTCGGAAAATATATATATATACAAGATTAACTCATTTAAATATTAAGATTTATCAGTTTTGAGTTCGATACTATAAAAGAGTGTTTTGTAATTTTGAAAACTATTTCATTTAAATACACGCTTGGCGCTTGTAACTTAATACTTTCATATATGGTAAAATATTTGAAATACATCGGTTAGAATTACGTTCTCGAGTAAAAACCGAGCTTCCGTGCATCTACCCTATTTTGGTCATTTTATGACTCACCCCTATCCTTGTCGCTGTTACTCATTCTAAATATAATTAAGAGGGAAAGAGAAAACATGATACAATGATATTATTTCATTATGCGATACCAAAAAAATGGTTTATAAAACTAAGGCCCCTTTGTACGTATATCCGATTGCGTGCTAAAGTTGAATAAAGCAGAATGTATGGATTCTTCAGTTGATAATATAAACTAGGTAGTCTTAATATATTAAAAATAAATAGAATTATAAATATAAAGGACTGTGAAGACGTGGGTTTGGGTATAAGATTCTATAATAAAATTCCGCAATCAATTTTAGCTTTGCCATTACAGCAGTTTAAAACACTGTTTAAAAGGGGCTGATTCGGAAAGCCTACTATAATGTTGGGGATTACTTAGAAGATAAGAATATGTGGATATAGCTACTCTTCGACTCTGTACAGGACAGTGGTGACTAAATGTAACTAGTTATAAGAATTATATTTTTGAAAGAGCAACCACCGAGTTTCTTTCTGACTCTTCTCGGTAGGAACAGCTTTCCAATCCAGCAGTAGAGTTGACAATTCAAAAGCACTTGTTTACTAGTTTATTTGAATAAATAATTTTTTGAATTTGAATTTGAATCACACGGACTTTATTAGATGGTATCTCTATTTTATTCAAGTAATTTTCGTTAAACGTAAAATCCTATCTCCTTTAAATTATATACATACATTTTGCTAATCTTATATTATAATATTGACTGGCCCGTTGGAGCAGTGGGTAGTGACCCTGCCTTCAACTCCGCGAGTCGCGGGTTCGATTCCCGCCGAAGGCCAACATTTTCTATAAATGAATTTGTTGGTCTTTGAGCCTGGGTGTATATTTGTATTTAAGTATGTATTTAAAAAATATATAAGTATATATTCACCAGCTGTCTGTCACCCATAACACAAGTATTAAGTTACTTACTTTGGGGACGGACGACCGTGTGTGTAAGTGTCCCATATATTTATTTATTTATTTATTATTTATTATTTAATATAATGATAACAATTTATGTATAGGAATTTACATAAATATATACTCCTATGTATATAAAAATGAATGTTTGTCTATATGCCCATAGATTCCAAAACGAATGAAACAGTTTATGGCGATCGCATCATTTTTTAAAGACAAACACAAAACCAGAGCCACCTCAAAGTGTGGAACAGCTAGTAGTAATATAAAGTTACATAAAAATAAAATTTAAAGTGAATTTAGGATTCGGATTTAGGATATATATTATGAAATTCACTGTCATTTACAAATAACTGACATGTTTTTATTATTACGTCATTGTATAAATTGATACCGACGTACGTGTTGATGCAGATATATATGTTTGTAAATTCAATTTGATTTATAAAATATTACAGACACAGAAAATTTACACTTATACAACATTCGTCAATTAATCAATATTTAATTAATCGAAAACAGAAGTGGCGATGTCGAAACAGTACGAAAGCCGTATAATTTTGGTTCGTATAAAATATCACTTAATGTTATAATAATTGATGTTGAGCAAAAAAACGTATATCAATCTAAAAGGACATATGGTAAAAGCAAAATTAATAATTTGGTTTGTAATTTCAATTTTACATCTGTTAAGGGGGAGCTTATGTTACAAATATGTCAGAAAACTATTATTCAATCTTTAATATTTAAATGAAGTAATCTTGTATGTATTAAGAATCTCAGGAACGGATCCATTATCCTGAAATTCAGCAAAAAACGGATTCAAATTTAACATATGTAAATCTCATATGCGAGTTTTTTTATTGTTTCAACGTTACACTTTATGCACTAGATTATATTGTATTTTTTTTTCATTGTTCTTAATTAATTAAGACATTATTGTAATACTTCATTTTGAAAAGAGTGACCGCCGAGCTTCTTGTTGTTTCTTCTCGGTAAGAGCACCTTTCCGAACCAGTCGTAGCTTCATTGTAATTTGACAATTCAAAAGTGCTTATAAAAGCTAATTTGAATAATTAATTTGATTTGAATTTGAATTTGAGTTACATAACACGATGCACCATCAAACTCTTCGCTGGTCTATTTTGGTGAAAAAAGTAAGTTTCTGACAACTTACGAAATTTATAAACCCTTTTAAAGTATATAAAGACACATAATATAAGAATAAAATTAAAATTAAATTAAATCAAATCATCGCATATTTTTTTTTCCATTCACGATATAAGGCGTTTTAAAGTAGTTTCAATAAAAATATACTGTGTGACCGAGCCTTGCTCGGTAATTTTTAAAATATATAAAAAATGCATTAAAAAAAGCACCGGCGACATATGGGAATCGTACCGAGGTTTCGAACGTTTTTGGTCTGTATCAGCTTTGCATTAGACAGCTAAAAATTTCAATTATCCTTTTCAATATTCCTATTTAACAGTTTAACAGTTTGTAATGCCCAAAAACAGAGATAAAAAAGAATTTTGTTTTGAATAAAACCTAGCTAGAACGATTTTTCTCCCCTAAAACCTTCATGCTGTATTTCTGGAAAACCGATCGAGACGTTTCCGAGATTCGGAAAATATTTATACATACAAGATTAACTCATTTAAATATTAAAGATACCTTACACAGTAGCGCTTTGCCTTAAAACAGCAATTTATCATAATCGAAAAGATTTCTAACATTACAAGACTAAGCGTCGGGTTTTCCAATACATTTAGCAAAGTGGGACTATCAATTAGCCAATAAAATTTATATGCCCCTTAATAAGACGGCTCGCGGCTATTTTACAATCGCTAAACATAATTAATAACTTGTATAAATTCTTGGTTAATGTATAGAAATCGAATATACGACTCGAGTTTCTACATTATTTAATAGTGAATGAAAAATGACATGAACAGCTTCTGTGTAGGATATTTTTATGACACTGTTTTTTTCCTTTATGTATAGATCTTTGTCACCATATGTGATTATGTTGCTCTGTTATATAAACTTAGTATATAAACATAGTAAATTCTAAGTTAGGTCGTTCTCACTATATATTATAAAACAAAGTCCCTATATGTACGCATAAAACGTTAAAACTACGCAACAGATTTTGATGCGGTTTTTTTAATAGATAGAGTGATTCCAGAGGAAGGTTTGTACGTATAATAACATTCAATACCGAGTAGAGAAATACTGTAATTTTTGAGGTTTCTGTAAATAATTACATTTTTTTCCGCTTACATTGCAAACGCAGGCTAAACCCTACGAGATTTATCAAAATAATGTACTAAGTATTTGTACATCTTGAAAAGGTCTACAGAAAAGTCCGCGATGGTATATGTCTATCTCTTATAGATAACCCACTATAGCATTTTTTGTCATTTACTTTTTACGAAAAATAACGCCATATTTTGGAAGCAATTTTTATACAATACAGCATTAATCCTTATCCAATTAAGTACCTTAAATAAATACTTCATTTAATATAGATCAATATGGCCGTTTATAGCATGTAATTTAAGTGAATATTTTCGGAGATATTACAGATTTAAAATGCCGTCAGGACGCCGCGCTTCGCCCTATAACTCTTCGACTTTAGCAGCTATGCCCCTCTTTCAAGAGTTTGTTTAAAGACATTCTGTAATTAATTGTAAAAATAAAATACATAGGGAAAATGTAAAAGTAAATAAGTAAAAATGTACTATATGAATTTAGATATTCCAAAGATAGCAGGAAATCTTCTTGGTATAGGGAAGGAAATTGTTTTTCTCCAAATTTAACGCGTGCGGGCCACGGGCAGTAATGAATAAATCAAAACTATTCGATCGATTTCAATCATTTTTTTTACACTGACTGACATGGGATATATATTTTATACCCGTGCGAAGCAGTTGCAGGCCGCTAGTTCTTGATAACTAATTCTAGGTTTCCACAAATTGTGTAATGCTCATTTCCTACATCTAAAATAAGCATTACACAATTTGTAAATATTTTTTGCACCTCTACTTAGCGGGAAAGCCAAAATGGTTATAAATAGGTTCAGTAAAGGCACAATCAACATTAACATGTAAATCCCTTCTGGCTTTCTCATTCCGGACACACTCCAACAAGATATGGGAAACATCTTCAATTGTACCACACACGGTGCAGTTGGGTGTAAGAGCTTTCCTCATAATATATGTAAATTTGTTCATTTAATCATATTCAAATTTTATCAATATTGTTTCAGCGGATTCGCCGTAAGCGAATAACAAACATACGTACATACTCACAAACTTTCACATCCTACTAATATTATAAATGCAAAAGTTTGTGTTTACACCAGGGTAACATATAGGCTATATAAGTCCTGTTCATTCTACAGGAATATGATGATATTGTTAAGCGCCATCTATTATTAACATATCGCGCTACAAAAGTCCACGCAAACGAAGTTGCGGATAAAAGCTAGTCGGATATAATCCACTGTTAGGCCTAATGTACACATGCGAACAGAGTCGGATTATGTCGTGGCGGATTATAGAGCGAGTTCAAAGATTAAAAATGGTGTAACAAGTTATAGTAGAATATCTCTTAAGCAATACGTTAATTTTATAACGTAACTTTATTAAAAGCTTTTATTTTAACTTGACTTATAACATACAAGATAACGAAACCATTGTTGAGATTGTGGTGGTGAATGTGTGCAGTGCGTATGTATTGTGTATTAGTGGCGAGTAATGTGAGTTTTTACAAATTCTGCATGTATAAGAGATCAGGTATGAGAACGAATAGTACATTTAGCTCTACATTTAGCATTGCCTATATTTTCTTTAAGCAATCGCCAGCGGCTCTGCCCGCGTGGCAACATTAAAACCTATAGTATTTTAATAACCATAAAAATGGTTAAAGTGGTTTAACCTTAAAAGCTAGACATATACTGTCGCGGACTTATATATAGAACTTTTAGAGGGGAACAATTTTGTCATACATGATTTTTGAATAACTATTACCGTTTGCTCAGCGCATGCAAGGAAAGCTTTAAATTTTGCCGTTTTCGTAATAGTTTTTATTGCTGCTCCTCTCCTATTCACCTCAGCCAAATTTTATATAGCTTTCCTCAATAAATGTACTATCTTACACTGAAAGAATTTTTCAAATCGGTCCAGTAATTTCTTAGATTAGCGCGTTCAAACAAACAAACTATTTAGCTTTATATATTAGCATAGATTATAATTTAATTATATTACTTTTGTAATATGGTCAAAGTAACGCCTAATTCTATAAATTACGAATTGAAAGAATAGAAACAGTTGTAAAAGTTTAATTTCAAAAAATCAATAGAACATAGATGCAATAATCAAAAGGCCTATTGCTAATCTAACGCATTTGTATTTCATACGATTACTTCCTGACTACAACTGTCCTAATCCAAGCCTGTCGAGCTACACGACGCACGCGAAATAATTACCATACAATGAATGCGTGCTAACGCGCATCAATGAGGAATTACGGTGACCACCATTGTAGTATATTATAAAATAAGTAAAGAAAATAATTAATCTATCATCATCTTCCTGCCCTTATCCCACTCTAAGTGGGGCCGGCACAAAATGATATAAACATAATTAGGCGTTACTTTGCGGAGATCCATAATACAATAGTAATAATAAAAATCATCATCCTCCTGCCCTTATCCCACTCTAAGGGGGGTCGGCACAACATGTTATAAATATGCTGTCACATGATTTGGCTGAGTTTTTACGACCGGCCGCCTGCCTGACGTCAACTTACCTCTGTCGTATTTTATGACACCTCGGTAAGAAAGAGGGTGGTCTATTCTACTAAACTGGATACCACAGGTGGATCAACTTACCTTAGTCGCCTTTACGACACCTCGGTAAGAAATGAGATTGGTCTATTCTACTCAGCCGGATACCACACGGTAGGTCGACTTACCTTAGTCGTCTCTTACGACAACTCGGTAAGAAATGAGGGTGGTACTATTCTATTCAGCCGGATACCACACGGCGTAAAAGTAATAATAAAAATATTTTGCTATAATCCGCGATGAAGTAAAATAGGAAATATATACTAAATGTAGAGAGGACTATCACCCTTAATTACTATCAGATAAATGTTTCTACTTCAAGCTTGTTACAGGTGTTCGCAGGCAAAATAAAATAAATGGTGGTGTTGAACCGACGTCTATAACTAAGCTTATTTGGGTATTGCTTCGCTTTGCGATTTTGTCGTCCTCTCCTGATGATGCTTCGGTTCGGGGGTTGAGTTTGTGATAATGAATGTGTGTAGTGCTTGTGTATTGTGGTGGCGGTGGTTTGTGCATGTATTTTTACGAATTCTGCATGTATCATGTATGAAAATGGATTATCCACTCTACATTTAGCGCTATATACATTTTCTATTTTAGTTCATCGCAGATTATAGCAAAATAATTATATTATTACTTTTGAATTATGGATCTCCGCAAAGTAACGCCTAATTCTTTAAATTATATTTCACACACTTAAACACGTACACTGTACTTTAAGCATAAGATACATTTACAGGACTGCCAGAAGGACTGTCCTGGTCTAAATGTATGGTCACCCTACACATAGCATCGGTCCTTAACCCTGCCCTGTGTTTATCCAACTGACTGTTCACCTCACTCATTATATTTTCCTGTTTCATCCCTGCACTTTGAAGCAGATGCAATGTCTAGCGACACTTTAATTCAACTCCGCATTCCTTCAGTACGGTATACTAGCTTTTACACGCGACTTGATTCGCCTGGACTGTTGTAATATGTTGATAATAGATGGCGCTTTTCAATATCATCCTATTCCTGTAGAATTGACGAGATTTCTATAGTCTTTATGTTACCTTGGTGTATAAGGAATAATTGTGCCAAAATTTCATTGATGTGGTTCAGTGGATTTGCAGTGAAAGAGTAACAAACATACATCCATACTCACAAACTTTAGCATTTATAATATTAGTACGACAATGACTCTTATTAGATGTTTTAAATATAAAGTTTTATGTATGTATGTTGGTGAAAGAAAACATCGTGAGATAGCTAGAGGATAGAGAAAACTAGGGATATGTGTAACCTACCGATCCTCATAGGAGCACCGTGGTAGATCTTAGATCCAATCCTTCTCTCCAAAAACGGAGAGAGAAGGCCTATGCCCAGCAGTGGGGTAGTAACGGGTTATTACTTTACTTTATTTTGCTTTATGTATGTACCACTCCTTTGTACTCAATTTTGATCATAGAGTTATTATTTATACTAAAGTACTGAACACTTAATTACTTACTGAGTCTTAAATTTTACAATAAAGGGAAAGCAAATGTCTATCTGTCTCTCTCTTTTATGTGTGATTAGACAAAGATAGAATTCCATCTTCCTGCTCATTATTTATTGTGACACTCTCACTTACAGGCAAGTCTATGACTCCTCTACCCTAATATAATAAATCTACGTCTATGATCCATTTTGAGTGGACATATTTAATTCAAACTTTGTATAGGTAACCTATAAAGAACCATTGTCTATTAAATAAAACAAATAACTCGAAAAATTTAAATCCATTTGCACTAAAAAGTGAATGACTAAGTTGATTTTAAATCCTAAAAACACGCTTTTCTACTCAAAAATGAAAAATAACGTAAAATATTAGAACTACTGTCGAAAACGCATGTGACGTTTTGTACAATTTTTTTCGTATATGTATCGCACACCCCACGTTTTTTCCTATTCATGAAATATTTTTCCTTCATTATACTATGTTATAACACAGTATAATGAAGTTAGTTTTATAATATATAGGTATTTTCATATTAGTCGCAAATATTTTTTACGACTAATCCCATTGTTGTAAGAAATAAATTACATTTTTGTAGTGA